>VWYN01007135.1:0-39804 GCA_013400075.1 Hippolais icterina
TGAAACCCTGCACAGTCAGTTGGTAAAGGCTTTGTTCATCATGAACTACCTTACAGAGCCGCAGAATTTGAGTAACCCCATGTTTGTAAACCACCTCTTCTCGTTACAGGCTTTGGACAACATGCATCAGCCTCGAGTGAAGGTTCAGGTCCAGAATCTTGTCACCAAACGATGGGAAGGACCCTATGACCTGATCGTTACGGGGCGTGGGTATGCATTTGTGTCCACAGATACTGGGACACGCTGGGTACCCTCAAAGTGTGTTCATCCTGACCTGCAACCGCAGAGACAGAATCCAGCCAACAGGCAAGGTGGAAGCCATGACCAAGCTGAAGGTTGTCAAGCTGATGAATCCTCGAGTGATGATTCAGATGAGAACAACATGAGTGATCACTCCTATGATTCCTCCACAGTGAATGAACATTGTACAGTTTCCTCTTTATAAAATTCATTTTTCTTTTTCTATTTTCTTTTTATAAATGTAAAAAGGGTGAGATGTCACCCTGATTTTTCTAGCCTTCTGATTATTCTCATATTGGAGTCAGAGTTCTCACTTTCTCACACTTCTTTCACATAAACAATCCTTTGTTTTTACTACTACTATCATTGTTTCCATATTTTGTAGTAGGAAGAGAATCTTGATTGATAGTCTTTTTGACCAACACGGTTGAGAGGTGGGGATTCCACCCTCCAATCTGCAGTCATTTTTGTAAAACTATAAATGTTGAAGTTTCAAAATAAACCTTCCTTCTTCAGGCTTCTCCTGGTCCTTGCTGAAAAGCTCTGGTCTCCATGCCGTCATTTTGTGTCCTTTTGTGACAGCTTACTGCTGCTCAGGGCCCCATTCAAAGTTGGTTTTCCTATGGGTCACGTGATAGAGAAGGCTTGTAATCAGACTGTAGCCCAGAATGTGGGTTTCTTGAGAATGCATTCTCCAGAAACCCACAACAGCCAAGGGTTTGTGTTTCTTTTTTGTTAGTTGGTGAAAACATAGCTGTTACATTATTGATTTCATCTGTTGAGACATGATGATGCCAATCTTGCCATTTTATTCCTGCAAACGGGATTTCCTGTGCAAGTACTTTGACCTTACTTTGTTTTATAGCAAAACCGGCTTTCAAGAGAATTGGCATCAATATTCTCCTCACACATTTCCTTGTCTATGTTGCCCCACACAATGATGTCATTAATATATTGCCAGTCTTCAGGAGCCTCACTTTCTTTGAGTCCAGTCTGGATCTGTCTGTAACAACAGGAAAGCCTATGTTTCTACCCTTAGAGCAATCGATTCCAGGTGTACTGGATATTGTTCCATGTGGAAACACACTGTGGCCTGCACTCTGCTGTCAAAGGGATCAAGAAAAATGGATTAGTGATATCAGTGGTTGTATACCATTTGACTGCCTTTGACCCCAGTTCTCACTGGAGCTCTAGTATGTCTGATAGGGCACCATGCAGTGGCAGTGTGGCATCATTCAAGACATGACAGTCCACTGTTAGCCTCCGCTTTCTGTTACATTTTTGCTCTGACCTGGAGGGGCTTACTAAAAGGTGAATGAGTCTTACTGATGACTCCTTGACTCTCCAGTCACTGGATCAGGTTATGTATGGGAACCACAGAGTCTCTATCAGTTCGGTACTGTAGCTGAGGCATTGTCTTAACACCTGCTATTCTCTAACCTGCAGCAACCCCACAATGGAAGTATCCTCTGAATGACCAGGCAAGCTAGACAACTGTTTAATCTTTGTACTCAAGGCAGCTATACCAAAAGCTCACCAGTATCCTTTTGGGTCCTTGAAATACTCTCTCCTGAGGTATTCTATATCAAGGACACATGGATCTCTGGGCTGGTCACAATTGCTGCCTGTAAGATAAGCTTACCTCAGCCTGCAACATGGACAGTTCTCAGGATCCTAGCATCACTCCAAAGGCAGAGACGGATTTCTGCCTCTTTGTAATCTGCTGGTTTTGGTGTATTGGTCCAGTAGAGCTTTAGACTTCTGTGGAGCTGATGTTATAGGCCATTGAATACATACAGTCCAGTAAAACCAGTTGTCCTCTGCCTGGCTGAAGGCAAGGCTCCTCTTGATTTCCTGCTTGATTTTTGTGACTGCAAAACAAAAGTCCATTAATCAGGGTCAAAGTACAATCAACCCTTCTACTTGGCTCAACAGACACAGGGACAGTAATTGTCTTGGGTGAATGCCCTATGGCTGTTGTTTTTCCTTCCAGTATCCCTAGTCTCTAAGTAGGTTTAGTGTCCCACTTACACATATCCCCCTCTTATCATGCAGAAAGAGCTACAGGGTTGTGTGCTTTGTGTGATAGTGTGGGTATACTGGTTCCCTCTCCCTTAACAGTAAAAGAATCTCAGAATCCACAGAATCCTTGTACTTGGAAAAGACCTTTCAGATCATCAAATCTTATTGTTAACCCCGTACCACTAAATCCTGTCACATCTACATGTGTTTTGGATACTTCTGGGGATGGTGGCTCCACCACTTCCTTGGGCAGCCCATTCCAATGCTTGACCACCCTTTCAGTGAAGCAATTTTTCTCCTAGCCAAACTAAACCTCTACTGGTGCAACTTGGGGCCATTTCCTCTTGTCCTATCCTGTTGCTAGCTGGGAAAAGAGACCGACCTTCATCTGGCTACACCCTCCTTTCAGGCAGTTGTAGAAAGTCATGAGGTCCTTCCTGACCCTCCTTTTCTCCAGACTAAGGACCCTCAGGTCCCTCAGCTGCTCCTTATAGGACTTGTGCTCTGGACCCTTCACCAGCTCCTTTGCCCTTCTCTGGACAAGCTCCAGCACCTCAATGTCTTTCTTGTAGTGAGGGGCCCAAAACTGGGCACAGTACCCTACGTGCAGCATCAGCAGTGTCAGTACAGAGGGACAATCACTGCCTTGGTCTTGCTTGCCACACCATTTCTGATACAAGCCATGATGCCATTGGCCCTTCTTGGCCACCTGGGCATGGGCTGGTTCATGTTTAGCCAGCTGTTGACCAAAAGCCCCAGATTCTTTTCCACCAGGTAGATTTCCAGCCTTTCTGCCCGAAGCCTGTAGCAGTGAATATGGTTGTTGTGACCCAAGGGCAGGACCCAGCACTTGGCGTTATTGAACCTCATACAGTCAACCTTAGGCCATGATCCAGCCTGTCCAGATCCTTCTGTAGAGCCTTTCAGCTCTGATCATCTGTCTCACCGAGCTTGGTGTCATCTGGGGACCGACTGAGGGTGCACTTAATCTCCTCATCCAAGTAATTGATGAAGACATTAAATAGGACTGGCCTCAACACTAAGCCTTGGGGAACCCAGTGTAACAGGATGCCAGCTGGATATGACTTTGCTTACACTCTGTGGGCCCAGCCAGTTTTTAATGAAGTGAACAGTGCACTAAGACATCAGCCAGAATGCTTCAGGAAATGGTGTTAAAGTCTTTACTAAAGTCTATAGACAGCCACAACTCTTCCCTCATCCTAGGTGCATCACCTCTTCATAGAAGGAGATCAGGTTGGTCAAGCTACACCTTCATATGGAGGGAGAGCAGATCAAAATCCTGCATGTCTTAGAAGTTAAAACCACCGCTGTCTGCAAAACCCACACATTTCAGATTGATATCTGCTCACTAGATGGCAGCAGATTCAAAAACATTGCTGAAAAATTACAGCTCCAACCACCCATGAATGCATAATGTAAATACATGCTTTTGCAATGAAATAAAAGTGCAATAATAAAACATGAATAAAAGCTTAGCTGGTCTGGATAAGGACAATGCATGGTCAGGGAGAAATGGGAGCACAGACTTCAGACTGGTCCAGTAAGTAGAGTATTTTGCCACAAATTTCTGTACAATCTCTGCTTTTGCCTGCCCTCCCCTGAGATTTTTGCCATTCCTTTGGATCACTAGCTTACAGCTAGCATGTCAGTGTTTTCCTATGCCACACCCAAGAGCTTTGTGTCAGTAAAATCTAAGAGAATATATTAGAATAGTTCCCCATTCTGTGAAAGACTTTCTTGCTCTAATGGTATTTCATCTGAATAATTTCTTTACTCTGAAGTACAGACTGTATAAAACAGGCAGGTAAAACATTTTTAGCTAACTATCATGATGTTAAAAAGCTCTAGTAGACCTCTATATCTGATCTTTTCCTCAGAACTGAGTCAGTTCCCCCATACAGAAAACATGCCTATATCTGTTATAAAATTAAGAATTTGAGAAATAGAAGTCCTGATGAAAAATCTCATAAATTTAAAAGGTAACACTTTCTATTGGTGTAGATAGAGTTGGAAGACGTGTCTGTCCAGGGACATGGATCTGTAAACCTCAGTGTAGTTCCAAAGGTTTGTCAGTACTACTGTCACAGAATTGCAGAAGGGCTGAGTTTGGAGTGGATGTCTTGAGATTCCCTAGTCTATAAATCTCTGTCGAGCAGAGTAACCTGGATCAAGTTACATAGAAACACTTCCAGTTGGATTTTGAGTATCTCAAAGGATTGAGATGCTGTGGCCTCTCTGGGCAACTTGTGTCAGACTTCAACTGCCTTCACAGTAAGAAATATTTTCAGATGAGATTTAGTACCCTCTTCTGGTATGAAAAATGTTTCAGCATCTTTTGTCCCTCTGTAGGACTGGCTTCAGTCTGCTCATGCTTCTTTTTGTTTTGAGGAGCCCGGAAGTGGGCTGAGCCTTGATATATCTCACCAAGGCTGAGTAGAGGGAAAGGATCACGTCCCTCAACCTGCATGCAGTGTTCTTCCCAGAAGCTGCTGACATTTTTTGCTTCAAATTGTTGATTTATCGTCAATTTGGTGTGTGTAAGACCCCAGTCCCTTCTCTGCAGAGCTGGTTTTCAGCCAGTTCAGAACCCAGTGTGTACCTGCCCCTGATGTTGTTTCTCCCCAGGGTTAAGACTTTGTACTTAGTTGAACTTCATGAGGGTCTTGTGACCCGATTTCTCCAGGTTGTCTGGGACATTCTGGCACATCAGCCTCTCCTCACGGTTTTGTACTGTCTGCAGACTTGGTGAGGGCACACTGTGTCCCAGTGTCCCAGTCATTCGTGACAATATCAAACAGTAGTGGCTCCAGTATGAACTCATAGGGCCAACCACTAGGAAATGATCTCCAACTAGACTGAACCACTGATCACAACCCTCAAGCTGGAATGGGAGAGACAGCTACACAGGCAAATCCTTCTCATGGGAGTTATGTGTCAAACCTGTGGTGCAGTGGAAAAGGCAAAATGGTTCATATGCTAGTACAGCCTGCAATTTTTCACCATATGAGTTAAAGGATGCTTGCAAGGGAACTTTGTAAGATGTTGTCTACAACAAAGCTTCTGCTGGCATAAGCAGACTGTGATTTTTCCATGTGTGGGTTACGCTCTGTGAAGTGTAAACCAGGCTCAACATGTGAAGGGGTAATGAAGCCTGTTTGTGACACTGTGTGATGGCAGACATTCCAGTATATGTGCTCACCCCATAAAACAGATGTCTCCTATTCTCAGAACAACCAGGAAATTTTGACAAGATTGCTGGCATTACTGAAAATATAAAGCAATAATCCTTTCCATCAACCTAAATCCCAGTTCCTCAGTTAGCTAAAACAGTGTAACTCTTTTATTAAGTGGATAGTTTTACAACTCTCACATGTTTTTTAGTTCTCAGGTTAATGGATTTTTTGAATATTATAATAAATTAGAGGTAGAGAATATGACAAGTTGCTCCTTTTATGAATTTCTTGTTGCAAAAAAGAATAGAGATAATATTGACCTCTCTCACTTACTGTTTATAAGAAGTGTTACTTTGCAAAAAGAATTAAACGCTTTCAGCTAATACAGCCTATGTACATGTACTTAGACATTTGTGTATATATATGAGTATGTAAACATAAGGAGTCAGATACTCAGTTCTTTTGAACTGATGTGTTTCTATTGACTTTAGAAAACAACCATAGTTCAGTAAATGGCATTGGCCAAAGTCCCTTTTACACCAAGATTTTCTCAAGTTGCTTGCCTGTACCAACTGGGCTGGGTAAAACTCAAAGTTGTGCACTCTGAGTAGTCAGAAATATTGGCCTTCCTTCAATTGAGTACTTCTGAGGTTCAGTGATGTTTCTTAGTTTCTCTAAATGAGGCTGCCTATATGTTATCTTTAGACCTATGTGTTATCTTTAGGTGTTTAAAATAAAAATGTTTGCCTAAGTTTTAAGATAAACCTGTTACAGTTGCGCTTTTGTAATATGAATTGTTAAAAGTGAAAAGCTTCAGGCAGATGAGAGAGAATATGTTTTTGTAATATTGTTCTTTCTGGGAGGAAGTTTCCCATGTTTCACCTCCAAAAGTCACTTTTGAAGTACTGACAGTAACAGTTACATGGTACGACAAGACCCAGAAAATTACTCAGTTCTGGACAGTATCTTTTGTATCTTGTGTAGCAGCACAGCACAGGTGTATATGAACTGAGCTGTGTTGGAAGTGGTGCCTGTGGGATCACAGAAGGACCTGTGCTTTGTCCTGTTGCACTCAGCCCCTCTGGTGGGACAGCACACTCCCTGTTCCCCTATAGCTGTAGCTTCTGTCTCTGATCATTCTGGATAAACAGGGAAAGATGGGATTTCTGCTGCACACATCTTGAAAGCTGGATGCCCTCCTTGTGCCAGAGTGGAATGTGGAGGGTTTTCAATAGTGTTCAGTGTAAACAAGCACTGATCTCTGCTGAGGCTGTTGGATGCCTGAAAAATCTAACGTAAATGTCCAAAATCCCCCCAACTCTTCCCAGAAAAGATTTCAGATTGGACAAGAGGACATAGCTAAGAAAATCAAAGAAAGCTTGTTTTAGAGGTCACAAGTGCACAGAATCACAGAATAAGCTGAACTGGAAGGGAGCCACAAGAATCATCAAGTGCAGCTCCTGGCCCTGCACAGGACCATCCCCAAGAGTCACAGCATGTGCCTGAGAGCATTGTCTGAATGCTTTTTGAATTCTGTCAGGCTTGGTGCTGTGACCACTTACCTCCCTGGGAACCTTGTCCCAGTGCCCAAAAACCCTCTGGGTGAAGAACCAAATTTTTTTTTTCTAATAAACAAACTAAACCTCCCCAGATACAGTTTCTGGCTAGTCTCTTGGGTCCTGTCACTGGTCACTAGAGAGGAGAGATCAGTGCCTACCCCTCCTCTTTCCTTCCTGAGGAAGTTGTAACTGCAGTGAGGTCTGTTCTCAGTCTCCTCCAGGCTGAAGAGGTCAAATGACCTTGCTTCCTCTCAATGCTTTTCACCATCTTTCTTGCCCTCCTTTGGATACCCTCTAATAGTTCAGTATCTTTCTTATATTGTGGTCCCAGAACTGCCCCCAGCACCTGAGGTGAGGTTGCCCCAGCCCAGAGTAGAGCAGGACAATCCCCTCCCTTGCCTGGCTGGCAATGCTGTGCCTGATGCACCCCAGGACAGGGTTGGCCCTCCTGGCTGCCAGGGCTCTGCTGGCTCATGTTCAACTTGCCACTGACCAGGACCCCCAGGTCCCTTTCCATGGCACTGCTTACCATTGTCTCAGTCCCTGGTCTGTCCATACATCCAGAGTTGCCCCATCCCAAATGCAGAATCCAGCACTTTCCCCTGTTCATATGAGCCTGAAACTTGTGATTACCCAGACCCCTGATTTGTCAAGGTCTCTCTGCAGGGCCCCTCTGCCCTCGGGGGACTCAACAGCTCCTCCCAGTTTTGTGTCATCTGCAAACCTGCTCAGTATCCCCTCCAGTCCTACATCCAAGTCATTTACGAAGATGTTGAAGAGCAGAGGGCCAAGGATGGGGCCTTGTGGAACCCCTCCAGTGACAGATTCCTAGTCTGATGTCATCCCATTCTCTATAACCCTTTGTGCCTGACCTGCGACCCAGGTGCTCACCCATCCCATGATATGTTTATCCAGCTGTGGGCTGGACATTAGGTCCAGGAGGATCCTATGAGAGACAGTGTTGAAAACTTTACTGGCTACCCTTGGTCAGCTGAGTGAGTTACCTAGTCATGAAAGTAAACCAGGAAAGCAGGACTTCATTCTCATGAAGCTGTGCTGGCTGTGACTGTGTTGTCTTTCAGGTACCCACAGAATAAACTTCTCCATAACTTTATCATATAGCAAACTGAGACTGACAGGCCTGTAGTTTCCTGGGCCCTCCTTCTTGCCCTTCTTGAAAATCAGGGCAGTGTTTGCCAGCTTCTAGTCATCTGGAACCTCTCTGGACTCCCGAGACCACTCAAAAATCACCTAAAGAGGTTTTGCAATTGCATCAGCCAGCTCTTTGAGGACTCATGGATGAATTTCATCAGGCCCCATAGATTTGTAGGCATCCAACTGGAGCAGGACCTTCTGCACAATTTTGGGGTTGACTGGAAGTCATAATTCTTGCAGTTATGGTCCTCCATCTCAGGGCACTGAGACCCCTCTTTGTCTGTGTCTTGATTTAAAAGACAGGTGTCTGCCAAGGAAGGCAGGAACCTTCTTGGAATGGAAAGATGATGCCCTCCCTCCAAATTATTATTGTAATTTCAAAATTATGGGGCTTCAAGCCAAAAATATGGGAAAAGGAATAGAAGTTTTTTACTAGAACGTATATATGTATGTAAAAAGATAAAGCAGGCAACAAAAACAACAAAGCAATAACAGAAATTCCCATGTGCACAGTGCAGGTATCCTGGCAAAGGCAGCTGCTGACATTCCAGACAGCCAGCAGCAGGGACCCTCTTTCTGGACAGAGAGATGAGGTGGGGGGGCCCAGTCTTCCCCTGAAACACTCATGCAGATGGTCTCCTGGCAATGGCAGATGTTAGAAAGTCCTAGTCAACTGGCAGCTCCTGTAAACAGCAGGCTCACCGACAGGCAGCAAGGAGAATTCCGTAGCAGCACCGAGCCCCTGAGCAGGAGCAGTTGAGCACCCAGAGCCACAATCATCTCCCCTCCAAGCCCAGCAAAGACTGCCCAACCTCAACAAAGAACTGCCAAACCCTCATTCCCTCCCTCCCCCAGAATCATTTCAGCAGTATGTCAAGGCGCTTGGCTACTTGTTTTGTCTATTAAACACTGTCCATTCACCATTTCCCTGACAACAAATGGGAAGAACTTCCCTGAGAGACCTAACCCAGAACAGTCCATCTGTGTTGAAGAATGAGGCAAAGAATGAATTATATACCCCTACATTGTCCGTGTCCTTGTTTGTAAGGTGACCATACTTGTCCTGTAATGGGCTGATGTTATTTTACACTGCCTATTTCCACTAATATATTTGAAAATCTCTTTTTACTGTTCCCCATAGTTCTGGCAGCATCAACTTCAGCTGATTTTTGGCTGCATGGATTTTCTCACTGTAGTAGCAAGCAGCATCTCTCTGTTCTTCCTATGCCACTTGACCTTGCTTCCACTGGGCATACACCTTCCTTTTTGCCTTATTTCCAAGAGAACATTCTTGCACAGCCAAGCTGGTTTTCTGCCTCTCCAGCTTGACCAGTGACAGTTGGGAATGGCTCTTACAAGAGGTGATGTTTAAGAAGTGACCAGCACTGATGGATGTCAACACTCGCAAAAACATTTTTGCCTGGGACCTGATTACTAATTGCCTGAGCAGCCTGAAGTCTGAAGCCTCTCCTCATGTCCAGAGCTGAGAATTTACTGGCACTTTTTGTCCTGTCAACAGAGGTTTTAAACTCAATCACTTTGTGGTGTCTGTGGCTGTGGTGTCTGTGGCCAAGGTGTCTGCCAATCTTCACTTATGAGATTCACTCTTTTGATGAGCGGTAGGTCAAGGAATAAAGACAACTACTGAATAAGGTAACATTTTTGGACTAGTTTCCCCTTGCAAGCACATGTTGAGGGCATTTGACATAACGAAATGCAGGTTTAGTTCCAGTCATCCTTAACTATGTAATTCTGGCATTTAACATAACAATGTTAGCATTGTTATGTTTTCCAAGCAGTGGAGGCACATTATTTTTATGTGGGAAAGGTCTGCCTTTCCTCTAAAAGGAAGCAGGACAACAATAATGCATAAAATACTAATACTACTATTTTTTATTCCTTTCAAAATATGCATTGTCCAGTGTTACAGATTGTCCAGTGTTAGAAATATATTGTATTATCTTTTCACATGCATCAAATTATTTGTATTTAGGCAAGCTTAAAAAGCCCCTTGAGTATATGAGGAATGTAGGAAGATGTAAATATTTTTGAAATGGGGAAGCTAGGAAAGTGGACAGTCTTAAGCCAGAAACTTTAAGATTGTCTTACTAATGTTGGGTCACTAGATATGTGGATTAGAGGATTATTTGGAAAGAAACAATGAGGTTTTGTCTGAACATATTGATGTATATTGCTGTTTATAGTTCCCAAGAAAGCGTATAGGGAGTTTGGTTGCCAAAATCGGAGATACAAGTTTTTCCACACTACACCAATGGATGTTTGATATATGTACTAGTACATTTGCCTTTAGTCTGGAGAAAATCAGTTCTTCCTTTAACAGTTCCTTTGTGGCAAGTAAGAGTGAGGCAACATTATAAATAAATTCTGAATAGTTTAAAGTTTCTCTGTAGCACAGACAAAATTGAATTTTACTTCCCTGTGGGTGAAAGCAAGATAACTCTTTTTGGGCAGAAAAGTGTGGTTTTGTGCTAGTGTTCAGCCTGATGCTGGGGATGATGGTGCAGGTAGGTGAAGAAATTTGGGAGGGATCAGTGAGAGTTAGGAGAAAGGGACTCACTGGGGTCTCTGGCAGTTTTGGGAACCTGTTCAGAGGCAAGGAGGGATGAGTGACATATCAGGAAATTTTTTTTTTAGGAACATGGGCAAAGCTGCACACTTATATCTGGGAGAGGTGAGAGACCTCTCAGGGCTGAGGTGAAGGATATGAAGGAAAAGGATATGAAGTTGTCAGAGTTCCCATTAGTTAGCAAAGTTAAATATGGATATGGCCAGTGCAGGCAGCTGGATGATGAAGAAAGCAGGGGTGCAACAAGCAGCCTTTTTGTCTGGCATGAGGCTCCTTCATTAGCACGTGTTCCTCTGACCCCACATGCTGCTGTTCTTTATGACTTCAGATGTTACACTGGTTTCTTTGCCCAGCTGTTGCTTCACATCTCTTCAACTCTTTTATGCCTTCTGAAGATCTGAAATAGTAGCAAGAGGAGGTGAAGGGAGAAGGGAGGTGAGGCTCGTCCAGAGAACACCTTGTCCACAGGACCTGATGGCACATGTCTTTCTTGGTGCTTGGTTGCCTCTTGGTGCTTGGATGGAGACAGGTACCAAAAAGAGCTTGCTGCTTTGGCTAGGGCCACCCATTTTAAAGAAAATGTTCTCACTCCATCTTTCTCTTGTCTTTCCCAAGTTTGTGATTTCAAGCTACAGCCTAGATGTCTGAAGTTGTTTCTGAGGTTGTTATCCTACCAAGAGGTTGGAGCTCAGAAAGAGTGGAGAAGGTTATTTTTCATATTTTAATAATTTAAAAGATGCCCCCCCAACTAAATTTATATTGCCCCAAACAAACTTTTCTTTGTAGTAATCCCAAAGGCTATGTTCAGAAGAAGAATGCCTTCCAAATCTTGAGTATAGAAATATACTGTGTACAAATCTTGAATGCAAAAAATCTCATATATACTATCTTGGATGTATATCTGAAAATTATCTGAAACACAGTCATGTCCTGATACCCTTTATGCATGTTGTCTTGTAATCTACAATAGTTTCATAAATAATAAATGTTATTTATGAATAAAGAAGGTTACAACAAGAAAATGGAGCAGCATTGTAGTACATAGTATTTCCCTGGAATTTCAGTTTTGGTAATGAATAAGAAATGGACATGGACCGTGGATTACTGGCACCTTTTGCCTTCCTTTGTCTGTGCTGGATCTGGCCATGTGTCTGGGAGCATGTGTGTCTCCTCGTGTGTTTGTGTGTTTGGGATCATGCAAGGATAGGTTGATGATGGCAGCTGGTTGCTCGCCAGACCACAAGAGGGACCCAAAGACATGCATTGCGGCCTGGTATCCCTTGAAAACTGGAAGGATTGTTAGGTTCCAGTTCAGGTTTTCAGAAAAGTAGGTTATTTTCTTTTAATTTTTGCTTTCAGGAATTTTGCTATGACTCACCTATAAGCTTTCTGAAGGAAAGTCTGAGAAAGTCTCTAGAAAAAAAGGCTGCTAGAGCTAAAAACTTTCTTTGTTTAAACAACTTTGTCATGGCTGCCAAGTGCACACAGGAAGGCAGTGTGGCATCTAGACTGGTAGTGATAAATTGTCTTAAGACATTAAAAGGAAGCAATCTACACTCATGTACTGTACTGTGGGTATAATATTAAGAAAATTAGCATCTGGAATTTTCCCTTTATTAGTATTTTGAACATTCAGCCCAGCAGACAGCTGCAGATGATGAGAGCTCTCAATAAATTAGAGGAAAAACTTACCAAAAGTGAAGTTGCTCCAAAAATATAATGAATCTGCAGCTTTGCTGCTGCAGTAACCCACTGTTCTTCCAAAAGATGACTATAAATTGTACACTGCATGTGCAAACAGGGCATGTCTTTTGTAGCATGTTGTATAAAACATCTTTGATGTGGGCTGGGTTGGTCTGGAAAGAGCAGCACTACATGGATTTAGTTGCCTCAGTGGAATCATTAAGTAATCTTGAGAAATGTCTTCCTCTGTGAAGACATCTCAGATGCCTTTTTCACTGGAACTGCTATCCTTTTCTTTCTCCATGTGGGCAGGAGACATCAGACAAGGCTGGCTCCTGGTACTTACATATCCTGTTTTATTCAATGTAAATAGTAGCCATGTTTTTCTCTGTACAAGAATAATTTCTAACAGAAGGGTAGGGGGAATGACTAGTGATAATTTTTTTTGCTCCTTGTTCTTCAACTAAAAATTTAGTGCTATTGAGTGGTGATGTGGTAATCTGGCATCATTGACAATTGACAAATACTGTATTGCATCTGGGTAGCACCCTCAGTGTGAGATCAAATTGAATCACTATCATTAACAAGCTCTGCTGATGTGTTCTTAGAGGTGGTAATACAAAGTTATCCAATATGAAGTTATCCATGATTTACTGTTAGGGCAGTTGGGCCCAAGGAGTGATATCCTTGGGATCAGGGAGTCAGTCAAGAGCATGACTGGTAGCAGTGTCCTTCTTGGCCAAGGAGGTGATGAGGTGGTCTTCTCCACAGCCTCTCTCTTTTCCTTCTGCTGTCAGCCTCCAGATCACCTTGCCAGGCTGAGAGGCACTGCAGAATAACACACAGGCTTCAAATATGCACCCACCCTCTGTGGAAGTACTGCGAAGGCTTTTCTCTGTCTTCTACTCAGGACAGGCCATGCCAAATTCTGACCAACAAGAAGTCAATTTGTATCTTCCCCTCGGTGCTGTATGAAGGGAACATACAGTATGAAGTGTAATGATAGACTTACATGAAAGGCTGTTCCCTTCCCTCTCTGCTTTTCCTGGCAACAGCTGAACATGCAGTGACAACACACCTTCCATTACTAATATTTTGAAATCCAGAGCAGGAGTGCCTCAAACCGCAGCCTTATAACGTAATGAAGAATACACACAGCTGCAGTAACAACCACATAATTATTTAATTAGTTTTTGACAGCTTCAAATTGCACAGGCAAAGGAATGCATGAACCACATGTGGGAAACCTGCCAGCAAAGGTTTTACACGTACACAGATGGTTTTAGCCATTGTAAGCGCAAAGCCAGGTTGCTGCACTTTTATTGCAAAACCTAATAACACATTGTGCACTGCAGAAGCTATATCAGGGGAATAAAAACAGCATATGTAATTATTTCTTCTCCTTTATGTTATAATATTACTTTTCTTATATTTAACTTCCCATATGTGCACACTGTGAGACCAAAGATAGGAATATTTTAGCACAAGTTTAATTAATCTGTAAAGTAACAGCTTCTTTGGGCTTTTGGAATAAGTAATTATGATACCACCATTACATATAAAATTATATTTTAAGATCTTATTATGGAGATGAATAGTTAATATCTCTGCTGGGAAGTTAAATATTTGTATTTTTATTTTGAAAAAAGAAAGGCAAGCTCACAGAAGTGGAAGAGTTTGTCAGAAGCCATGGTGTGATTCAAGGACAAAAGAGATGACAAATTAAGAATTTCCTCAGTTTTCATTTGACTCTGCAGAGAGCTAGGGCAAGAAATTTCAATATATAAATGTGAGAAAAATAATTGTCTGCAACAAAATGGAGGAAGAGGGCACTAACTTTAGTAGAAATCTGTCTTTGGCAAACTGATTATTCCAAAGGGGAAGAAAATAACTTAGAAGTGAAGTGAAGCATAATGTACTGTAAATATTTGCTCTTTGGCTGCTGCAAAACCAACACCCATCTCAAAGTGTTTATAATTTCCATGTGTTGCAAGCTCCATGATTTTATATTAGGGGGGAAGTGATTTCTCCTGAATGCACCTAATTAAGGCTAACAGCTAAAATAAAACATGAATTAATTCAAAACTTCACTTTGCACTCTAAATGAACACAAACGTTGTCTGAGGTTTAAAAAGTTAAGTCGCCCTTTTTCCACATAATTGAAGTTTTTGTATTTTCCAGCCTTTGTTTTTTATGGTTCTGGCTGGGATAGGAAATGCTAAAAACCCACAAGAAAAGGCTATTCCCATAGAGCTGTGTAAGATACTCACAACAAAAACCTAAACCATGCAGAACACATGTGGTTTCAAGTTTCACAAGAAAGTCAAAACCCAGACTCTGTTTGTTGAAGTCTGTAACACATTTTGAATAAAACTGGGCCTGTTTTCAAGAAAATCTGGTCAGATTCCTAGTTTTGAGTTGAAACCATCTGAAATTTGGCACTTGGCATGTTCTCATAAGAAATCTTGAGGCCTGATCTCACTGATGTTCAAGGGGCATTTGCTGTAGGTGGGAGGTGAGTGGAGGGGATGTCAGGTCTCAGCTGGGGGAGTCGGGCAAGGGTACTGTCAGGGGATTTGGGGCTGAGGAAACCAACACAGCATTGGTGGGTCTCCTGAGGTAGCGAACTGTAGTCAAGAATGGTTGTGAGAATGTCATGTGACTCACATCCAGGGCAGGAGATCCAGGACATCTTGTGCACACCCCTCAAAGGACACCTTGCTGTACCTTCTCATATTCTCACTCCCAAAATAAGGATTAGGGCACCCCAAATACTTTGGGACTGTGTTCATCACTACACTGCATTTTGTAGGATTTGTGTGGGTATCACTGCATCCACATCAAAAACACACCTTTATTTTACTTACAGTAATTTCTCTTACTAAGCAGCTGAAAGACTGTGAAGAAATACTTGGTACCTGTGATGAAACCATGCACTTTTTAAAGAGCTTTGTATAGGAATGAGTCATTAGTTGATGCTGCAGCCTCAGATTCTAAGCTGTTATCAAGGTAAAATTTATGAGCTAAATTCTGGAATTGCAAGGATGAGTATCAGGACAGAATTTTTTCTTGTGCATTCCTAGAAATATCTTTATCTGATACTAATACTAATATAAGTTTTTGAAACCATAAGGCTTTTAAATCAACCTTACCTTTAGCTTTCTCTCCTCCTATCACTTTTAAAATTTCTGTTCCTTCAAGAAGTGCAAATAGGCTAGGAAATTTATAGTCAAGGTTTTAATAATATGATTAAAATGCAATATTATCTATACAGACAAGTTTATTTCTTGATCTCATAAATAGATACCATAGACAGCTACCAGTACATTCTCCCACTTATATTGCTGTGTATGAGAATATTTAGCTGTGAAAATAAAAGCTGTTTTGTGCTGAGCCAAAATGTAAGCAAAGAACAGAGCAGATGGTTTATGAGTACATGGAAAAACAGTATATGTTTGTATATAAGGAAAGAGCCCTATATCAGACTAATGAGTATAGAGTATAATTTTCCTGTTTTCTCTAATGGTATTTTATATGTGCAGTTCTGTTAATCCAGCACTGTGACAACAATAGTTATGCTCACAAATGAAATATAGCTCATTAAAGCTCCAGTTCTTCCATCCACACTACTTTGATTAAGCATAGGTCAATCCTGTGTGAGATAATTATTTATTACCCTGTCACTACTTCTTTTTTTTTTTTTTTTTTTCAGATGTCTGTGCTTTGGCTTTATATAACATGATAAAGTCTCTTTTGCTAACAGGTCTTTTAATGCACTATAGTGCTGCTCTGAATCTTAACAACTGTCCACAATGTGGAAGTTTTCATAATTCATGCCTGCTCTTGTTTGTCTAAATAAGAATACTAGAGGAAGCAGACACTGTTATCCACCAATCTGCTTCCCCAAGACCCAGTTGGCCTTACTTTCATCTTGTCCAGAACTAGCTGAAAATCCCTCAGATGACTGGATTTTCATCACTTCCCTAAGGGGCAAACAAGTGCCTTTGTGGTTTCTGTCATGATGGCCTTCTCTTATTCAAAAAGAACTTGTGGAAAACACCCCCCAAACAGACTTGCTCTCTTTAAAACTATCTTTTTCTGTAGTTCTTCCAAGAAGCAGACAGCAGTTGAGCTTTGGGGTATTGAGACTACTAGTGAGTTTTTGCTGCACTGCACTCACAGATTGCCTGCATCCGCTTCTAACCTCTTTCCTAGGCTGCAAACTCAGAGGCTGTTTTTCCCACTGCAGCAGGAAGTGAAGGAGCATCTACTGGCTCATGGACGTCTGCTCCACTGTCTCACTTGTCTTCACACTGCTCCGGCCCATAGGGTTGGTTCTATACTTGGCACCCACCAGGTGCACATCTGGTTACACCATCCTTTATCAGGGTCTCAGATACAATGTGGGCAAAGATACCAAGTGCTGCAGGGGTGTCCTGTCACTTTAACAGGGTGCAGGTGACTGGTGGGAATGAGAATTGCAAATTATGTTCTGCTACCAGGGACAATAGCCTGAGAAAGTTGTGGAGTGTAAAAACTCCTTTTGTTTATAGGACAATAATCATCTTAAATGTCTTTAGGAACAGAAACAGAAAATGTAAGAGTCAAATTTAGTTCACCATGGCAGAATGGAAATTGAAAATTCCATCTGTTTCATAATCAAAATATATTCATACTTATGCTACAGTATTTGTCAACATAACTACAACAAATAGAGGGGAGTAATTCAATCAATGATTACAAAAACAGAGAAGAGGCATACTGGTTTTAAAAATCATGTTAATTTGTAATGATTGCATTGCAAAATGACAGTTTTTCTCTTTGGAAACATTCTTACTCAATTCTAAGGCTCAGTTATGCCAAATTGCTAGTATTCAACAATAAGATCAGTAGACCTTAAAAACAGAGAAAAAGAAAGAAAGCAGAAGCTACTATGGATACTGCCAAATCACTTCTCAGCTTTGCAAAATCAAGTGCATGGGCAAGTTTCTCACCACAAAATCAGCATAAATTGATTTTTTGCTTAATTTTTTTTTTTCACAGTTTCCACCCCAGTATTCTGATGGCAATTTGATAAACCATTGGAAAGTCTTATAATAAATTCCCTTTCGGAAGGAAATTTATATTTATTTTGCTGCTTATTTGTGAAACACATTTTTTATATTTCTTGATGCTGTAGTTCCTCCTCAAGGGTCCTGGCACAGCACTGACACTCTTTCTTTTAGGAATTCTCTTTCTGTCTCTTTTCCGCAGATTGACTAACTTCATACTTGACAAACATCTTCACTCATTTCAACAGCTTATTGGAATTAAGCATAGTACAGTCTTGCCATTAACAATCAGTGCTTATTATCTTGCCTGTTTTTTCCCAACACAAATGAAATATTACTATTTCAGAGACATTTCCAGTGGCAATTATTGTGTGGAGTTCCACTCCAAGTTGCCACTCCAAGCTTGAAAGCTATATGAAGTTCTTACTTTGGATTACAGCTAAACAACAAGTTTTAGTTGAAAGAATGGCTGTGCCCAATCATTAACAACCATACATGTCAATTTGAAATGACGGAAATAATTGCCACTGACAGTTTTACTTTGCAGAAACCTGTTTTCCTCACTTCAGACTCTTTTTTATCTTGGTTTACTAGAAAAAGTGAACAAGCATAAGGAAATACTTTCAAAATTATCAGCTTCTAAAGAACACCAGTAATCACTTTGCATAATCCACATCTGGGCTCAATCCAGTTTTCCTTAATTAGCCACAAATGCCATGTCTGCTGCCATGTCTGAAATTTTCACTGCATCTACCTAATAAAGAGTAAAATGAACTGGATTTTCAAGTTTAAGAATATTAATCAGGTAGTTAAGTGGATTTAGACACAATGGATTTTTTTGTACTAAAAATAGTATAAATGTGGCTACTTTTCAGGTTTTTAGAAGCAGGGCACTTCTGTTTTTTGAGGATCACACTGGCCACTTATCCTACCCTTAGAAAACAGGTATTTAACAGATGTTATTTAACCACTAAATTGCTCAAAGATACTCAGGCCTTTAGTTCATCCTGTAAATAGAAATAGTTTTGTAAACTGTGAATGACTATGGCTTCTCTGAGTCTGGTGTCCATATGACTGCTTGTCATGTTTCCTTTGTCAAGGCTGGATGTGGTATTCGCATCCATCTAAAAGCCCATGCTGCCTTAACACCACTGTCCAAAAAATGGGGAACTCAAGCAGCTACTTGCACCAGAGTATCCCATTGCTCCAAGGTCTGGGATAAAAGATACACAAAATTTGTATTTTATATATATAAGCCTATACTGGGAAGGGAAAATAGGTCATCCTCAAACTTCTGTTGGATTTGTTATTGAGGGATGCGCCCTACTAAACATGAGTGGTGTAGGAATAATGTAGACAGGTGAACATCATCTTCCAGCTCTTTACCATTACCAGTTTTCAGTTGTCACTGAGAATTAAAATTGTATGTATGTGCATGTACAGCTTCAAGTTGTACCAAGGGAGGTTTAGATCAGAAATTAGGGAAAATTTCTTCACTGTAAGGGTTATTGAGCATTGGAACAGACTGTCCAGGGAAGTGATTGATTCACCATCCCTGCAGGTATTTAAAATGTGTAGATATGGCACTTGGGGACATGGTTTAGTGTACTCAATGATCTTAAGGGTATTTTCCAGTCTAGACGGTTCTGTGATTCCATAACTTTGTGAATGACTGTCTAGTCACAATCCTCTGTTTTTACCAATAGCTGCCCAAACAAGGAGTACAAGAATGTTCCTTGGCGTCCTCTCATCTGGAGAACAATTTTGAATTGCAGCACCACCTGTGTAGGGCCTTTGGCATCCATATTGTGATTGCCACCCCCCAGTGGTCCCTTCTCTAAGCTTGTGCCAAGCCCTCTTTGAAAAGGGAATCTGCTGGAAAGTGATCTGCTCTTGAAGATATTTTTGTTTTCTTTAATTCAAAACTCAACAAAATTTGAAATTACTTCCTGTCTGTCTCTGCTTTATTTTCTCCTGAGATTTTTCTCACTGGTGCATTTTTAGAAGTGTGATCTAACCCTTAGTCAAGCCAAGAGAAATCTTTCCAAGGTCTTGCGAATATTATAGATTAATATCTAAATGAACTGATTTTGCTAAAGGAAGACAGTGAAAAAGATTTTGACATTTACAAGAAGAAATAAATTTGCTAGGTTTCACCTTGATTTTTAAATTGCTGGGGACAAATCGGGAAGAAAGACTCAATGATGTTTGAAGATACCTTATCCTGGAGCACTGTCTCAGTACAGAAAATGGTGAATTTAAATAAAATAAACCACTCATTCAATCTTTCCCTCCCTGCCACCATAGGGCTGGGTAAACCTGATGTAGCTCTTTGAAAGTTAATGGATTTATGTTGCTGTTACTACAGGACAGTGCTGTAGGGAACAGCTAGCCTATTTCTTACTATGCAGAGGCAGTCAAGTGGCCCCAGAAGGTTTTTAAGGAAGGAGCACCAATAGTTAACCTTCACTGCAGTTGCATGGGACAGACTCAAGAGGTGGAAGGCTAACCTGAATGAAGATCTGTTGAATCTGAGAATTTGGAAGATGTTGTTATTCTATTTTATAATCACTTCTTCTTTCTGTCATCCCCCATCTGTCGTACTTTTCCCCGTCCTTCAGAAGTCAGAGCACACAATAATCTCACGCTGGAAATACATTTTTATGAGATACTGAGGTTTCAGGCCTCTCCTTGTGTGTCATGAGACAGTTTTTGGTGATTTGTCTGGAACTAGGCTGATTTATAGGAATGGAGGCTCTGGTTGACTCTGTCTGCTCAGAGCTTGGCCCATGGCTGCAAAAGTGCACAGAAAATTCTGTCTCAAAATATGCTGTTCAGCTGTTTCTTACCCCTTTCAGTAGTGACAGCAGTTTGGGGTTTATGCTTTTTTTCTTTCCAAAATGTGCTATTAAGGAACTAAAGACTGAAATGATTTCTCCTTCTGTTCAACATTTCTGTTGGAAATGTTTTTTGGTACTACCCACAGCTATTTCCAAAATGACTAAGTTTGTTTTTTTAAAGAAGGATAAAAAAAAAAAAAAAGACAAATTGGAACCTTATGGACTATTAAAACTCTCTGGTAGAAAGAACTGTCAGCATGATTGATATCTAGAAATTCTCTTTTTAAAGTCATTAAGAAGCTATGTTCCAGTCTTTGAGCTCTCGGGAGAAACCTCGCTAGATTGCTTCCTGTTGTCTAATCCTGAAAATATTCTGCCCAGAAGAAACATAACAATAGAATCATGTCAGAAATGCAAATACCAGGTGAGCCACATGGATCAGCAATAGTGGGGAAATGGCTTAGTTTCTTTGTTATTCAAACATTTTTTAGGTTAGAATAAAAAATAGCTGGAATCTCTAGATGCTCCAAGTAAATTGCTCATTTTGGAAACTTGGCTGTCTCAAGGGCACTAAATCCCATCTAATCTCGACAACCGAAAACATACCTGGCTAGACTAAAAGCAGAAAAGAAAAATACATAAAAATTTTATTTGGTAAGGAGGGAGGTCATCCCCCTTACTGATACTTCAGTTTTAATAAGAGTCTTTTATCCTGAAATATGTACATATTTCATCCTAAGTTGATGCTCTTTCTACAAGTGTATCTTTAATTCAACAAATAAACAAAAGGCTGTATGGGAATTTTGCTGAAAGCCTCACAGCTGCTGAGCTCAATTTGTTCTTGAGACATAAATGTGAATTATGTGTGCCTGTTGTTACCTGTGAGCTGGTTGGAGCTGGTGGCAGGCTGAAAGTGCTGCAGTGCCAGCCTGGCAACCTTACAGCAGCAGCAGGCAGCTGCCTCATTTTCTGGCTTCCAGCAGTATGTGGGCGAAGCAGAATAACATTAGCATTTGGCTAACATCAGATGATGGCTTCCAAAATATCAGTTCAGAAGGCTTCTCTCATCGAAAAAAAATGGGCTCTCACTGGGTATTTGCAGTAACACATACACACACACACACATACACCCCCACACCCATAATCCATGGGTGTAAAATATGAAAAGGATGCTTGCCAGGGAGCTTTCAGATCCAAAGCTGTGAATGGGAACTGCATGCTTGGAATGGAGGCATGAGAATGCTCTTGCTGTTTTTGTCCTTTTGTTCTTCTGACATTTTGGGATTTTATGTGGGTGTAATGACATATTCCCCTAAAGCCTGCAGAAACAAGTCACTGGTTTCAACGCCTACAACTAGAGAAGACTAACTCCTCAGAAACATGACTGCAGAGAAACAGAATGCAAGCCCTTGTATATACTGGAAGGATTAAATTGTGCCCAGGCTCCCCTAGCTGATTGCACTGAAAGTGAAGGTAGAGGAAGAAGCACATCAGCCCCCTCCCACTGCTGCATCCCTGCCTGCATCCAGTTGCTGCTGCCCAGTTGAGTCTCCCATGGGATGTACAGGGCCCACAAAGATAAGCAGATTAGCACAGCTTATATCCACATAACTGCATTACTGTTTGCACAAAAGCACGTTGCTTCTGGCTTACACTGAGCTGTAGCATAAACAAAAATTTGCTCCAAACCACTTAGGAGTGCTGGTCCAGCAGGGTTTGTTTTGAACGAGCCCTGCTGACAGCAGAATTAGGCTATACATGTGGGTTCATGGAAGACTTGAGAGATGAAGACAGCAGGGAGATTGCAATGTTGGGTGGGCATGTAATAGTTTCGTTGAGAAGAAAACAAGCCAGGAATCTGGGTGAGATTTGGGGATTGCAAGTCTGAGAACTCAGCTTGGAATATTGTCCTGGGAAGCATCATGCAGCAGAGAGCAAGGGAGGGTGGAGCATGATGCCACAGACCACTACCCAAGTGATGTTCATGCTGGAGCACTTCAGGACTCCAGGGAAAGACAGTAAGAGTGGGATGTTTTATCAATTATCTATTCATTACTGTACTAGACTTTGCAAAGAAAGATGTTTCTTAGTAATGGAAAGAGGCTGGCAGAGGAGAGAAAGAAAGGAAAAAAAAGGGAAGTGGTGACAATATGATCAAAAATTTAAAATAAACCACCAAGTAAGTAATAAAGGACTAGGACTTAAAGAAAAAATGAATGGTGAGAGGAGAGACAAAAACTCAATACAAAAGTAATGGAATCCAAAGCTACAGAAAACACTTTTTTGCAAGTTTCCTCTCTGGCAATTTTACGGTAGAATGACTTTTCTTTCAGTAGGAAGAAAAGGGAACTCAGAAGTTGAGTCTCCATCAGTGTCCCAAAGAGAATGATGGGTTTTATGAATATTCAGCCTGAGGAACGTTCTTCTCTTCTCTGTAAAGTCATCAAATGGTGCTCATAAATCAAGATAATTCTTGCACTAAGAAGGAATCTAGACTGAATTCTAAATGCATACAAAAAAGAAGCAAGATGTTTCTAGCTATGCTAGCAGTGATATAATGCAAGTGGTTGTGGCTAAGATGAGTATATTTTATTATTTATGGTCTAAGTATAGATATATTATATAGATACTCTTCAACCTAATGGAGTGTAACTGCTATTTCTGTTACCTGTCTGACCTTTTTTGTTACCTTTATTCCCGATCATTGTCATAAACCTCTGACGGATGCCATCCAGAACTGTTCAGGTAATAAATTTAGTTCCACTTTTTATTCTGACACCTCCGTCTTAGCAGACATTTCATTGACATTACTGAAGCAGTAAAGATTATTGCAAAGAAGTTGCACATCTCCTCATCAGTAGGCATCAGACATTGCCCGTTTCTCTCATGGGTTTGCTGAGTCAAGTACACCTAAATGATCTGCTAGTGTTTCTTTTAAAGCTTTTTGCTATTTGCCATGGAAAATCTAGTTTAAGCATTTTCTTTCATAGTTCCTCCTCTAACTTATATTCTTGTTTGTTGTCTTCCTCTGTGTCAAATTTCTAAATCATGAAGGCTTTCTATTCTCTTCAAAGAACCCTACTGCTTTCATTACACTAGAAGTCTTTTTCCTGTCTGGTTTCCTTTCTTGCTTGGTTGTACATATATTTTCTGAGTCTCAGTAGTCATCTTTCATGTCTAAACTACTTTTGGGGGTTTTACTCCCTTTAAGCAATCAGTCTTTTGTAACTACCCTTGAGTTTTAGTGAAGTCTCCCCTTTATAAAATATTCCTTCTTTCCAATTCCTTTCCTGGGTGTCAAACCTAAATGTAACAGCGGCTGCTAGTTGTGGCCTGAGTCCTCATCTTAGGTGAAATAGCTCCTCTATGTTACTTAAGAATAACTCAAAATTAGCTTCACCTTTTGTTTCAAAACTTGAAATGTACTTTGAGTGTTGAAAAATCAGATGCTTACCTTTGCAGACATTTGGGGCAATTATAACAGCAGACCATGGCACTCTGTAATGAAGCTGAAAAGCTCCTTCAAGATAAAAAGCTTATGTCCTTAAGTGCTGAAAACCACTGCCAATTTTTCTAATGAAGTAACTGATGGCAGTTGCAGATTTTTCTTTCTGTGTGGAGCCCACACTGAAGTAAGATGAATCTAGCAGAGAGAGGAGGAATGATGGGACAAGAAGATGTGGGGAATTTGGTGTTTGAAGCAAACATACTTCCCTGCTCGCACCGTGCCCCCCCCACACTAAAAGCTGTGAGTTTTCCCTTGGCTTCACACTGCTCACCCTCTCCCCAGCAGGTTTGCCAGCAAAGGAGGTTCAGCAGCAGAAGCTGCAATTCCCCAGTCTTCTGGAGTTGGAGTGGCCAGTGGCCAGTGGGATGAGCTGTTGTGGGAAGGGAGGCTCCCTGAGAAGAGCTTTCCCCCCTGCACATGAGTTAATTTTTTGCTCTATTTTCCTTAGTCTTCTTCCACTGCCCTCTGTTACACCTCAACCCTACCCCAGCCTCTTGGGCCAGCCTCCACCCCAGTAGATCACTGGCTTCCCTAAATCCTCGTGCCCAGTCTCCATGCCTGCATAGTTCTAGCTCCAGATCTCCACTGCTTTCCTGAGTTCCCTCACTGTTTCAGGCCTGTGGTTGTGTCCTGTCATAGCCCACACAACCAAACACCATTCACTTCCCACTCTGGGGAGCAGCATCATTGCCAGGTGTCACCTGGCTGTCCCATTTGAAACAGCCCTGAACTTGACATGCCAGGTCTCACCTGGCATTTTAACCATATGCAGCAATGAATTACAGCTGGCCACTGTAATTGCAGATGAGCACACCTTTTCTGTAGAGGTTCTGCTTTCTGCAAGCAGTGATAGATGGTTTTAAATCCTTCTTGTCACCACCTTCCAACTAGGAGGGAGGAGGCCCTGACATGTCTTTCACCACAACAGATTTACATGCAGATCTGGGTACAAGTCAGAAAAATACTGCAGAGTCCCTCAAGCTAATGGCCCTATTAACTAATGGGAAATATATATCCCAGCTCCTCTTTCCAGTTTTTTCATCATTTCTGCCAAACATGAACCATGAGCTCAAGTTCCTTCCCAGAAGCCTGTCTAGGTACCTGGTGAGAACAATTCTGTTTTTCTTATATTTTGTGAACAGCCAATTTAGTCTGGTGGGGTACAGAAAAATGGCAGATATATTCAACCTGGTATCCAGATTTCGAAGGTATATAGCTCTTTTTGCATTGTGAATCTCTGAGGGACTGGCGCAGGGAGGAGCATTAACCAATCTCCACAGAAAACTTGCTGGCCACACTTAAAAATCCCCCCATGGGCTGTGTATTTCTTGTAAACTTAATTGCCTGGGATTAGAGTCTATTTCCTGGCACTGCTGTTGAGGTCACAGAAATTCTTCTGTGCCTGGAAAGCTTCTGCTTAGCAGTTCACAGTCCCCTGGGAGTCTGAGGCTGGCAGTGGCAGAAATGGCCGCTCTTTTTACCAGCCGCTGAGTGCCCCTTGAGGGGAAGAAATTCCAGCACCATGAATTTTCTAGCCATCGGGAACCTTCTGGGATTCCTCTAGGTGGCAGGAAGCACACGCCCGCCCACTACTGGGGCACTGCTCACTGCAGGTCTCCGGCAGCAGGAATTTATGGACTTTTAAGAGTATAGGTGAGGGTTATTCTGAGGTCAGGATTACATATTAAGGGTTGCTTGTCCACCGGCTATCTGACTGACAGACCCTAACTTTGGAGCTTGTTTGTTCTGTACCACAGGCTTTTCGTTTTGTGGTAAGGTTAGCCACTAAGTCATTCCTTTCTCATCACCCTGGGTAATGCCATCCAGGGTTTGCTTACCTATGAAGCAAGAAGAGGTTTACATGCCTTTGAAGTAATAAAATGAGCCAGTTGCAGGCAGATATGATGAGTACCGCATTGAAACCATTGAAATCTGTGTGCCTGCTCCACTGACATGCTAAAAGGATGTTGGTATGAGCTTGGGTGGATTTGATTTTAAGGCATAAGTTATTACTGGATCTTTTCCCTGGCTGTGAATTCTTTATTTTTCCTTATCTCAGTTCATGTTACTGACAAACACCAGAACATGCCCTTCAAACAGCCTGAGCATTAGTTTGAAGACTGCTGAAGTACATAAGTAACTGTACTGAGTATATACCAGCGTGATCTGGTTCAGCCATTAGAGCCAGAGGGGAAGACAAGGCTGCGCTTATACCCTCACTAACCCATCACCTGGGCAGGAGTTTACGCAAATCCTTTGTCCTCACAGGGTCTTTTTCTGCCCTCTCTGTTCTATGTCCACTAGAAAAGTATCTTTCCCAGGATATCTCTCTTCCATGGCTGCTCTGCATCTGGTCTCAGACTGAGGTCCCCCAACAAATCCCTGCCCTTTAAGACAAGCAGATGATGAAAAAGTATGCACTGCTGAGGAACTCCACTTTATCTGCTATATTTTTCTGCAGGAAAGATCCCCTTGGACATCAGCTTAAATCTCTCTTTTCACTCTGGAGCATGATGAAGAGGACCTCAGAATGGCTGTGGCTCTGGCCCTGGATATTTAGGGTAGACCAAGTTATGCAATGTACTGCTGTGACATCTGGAGATTAATTTTTGGCTCATTTCTTGGGACCATAGTAAACATCTCCATGGGGAATTTTTGTTTTTCAGAACAAGAAGTACTATCCTAATTTGAAGTTCTTCTGTGATCTCATTCAATTTGAATTCTGTCCAGTATATCTCTAGCTGCATCATTTATAAGGAGGAGGGAAATAGTGTTTTTATTGGTGGCACAGGTTGCTTTGGTGAACTTATGTATTGATAACAAAATATCTTCCTGATGAATTAAACATCACAGAGACTTAAGGACAATAAGTACTACTTGTTCTGCTTAGCTAGAAAATGACTATGACTTAGCTAGAAAATGACTATGACTGTAAACAGTTTAAATCCTATGATTATTCTTCAAAGTAATATCATAGAGATTTGTAGTTATTAAAAATAATTTCAGATGATCAATGGTGATATTACGCACCAACAGTGATCATCAATAAAAAGAGCTCAAAGAGCTTTGCCAGTATTATTTTGGCACCACTGTACCAAGTAATGTCTAGATGAGCTAATCCCACCTTTTAAGTTGTTCTCAAGTCTGCAAAGAGCTGAGTGCTAATGATCCTGCTCAGTTTACCTGCACTCTTGACCCATGGGGCAGTCACCTATTCACCTCAAAAAGCCTAAAATAAAAAATGCTGGTCGTGAGTCAGAGGGGAAAGTAATGCTTGTGTTTCCACAATACACATCAGTGTGTGACTTGTAAATTCAGACCTAATGCAGTTTCAGGTTTGATATATAACTCAATAGCAATCAGACATTCATGCTGCAAGAATCAAGGCGCCAAACCACGTGCAGCTTGCTCTGTTCTGTCACCTTTACTTTGTCCATCTCTGTCATTGATCAAGATGTCCCTCTGATAGGTCATGGGTTGGTAAATAACAAAAAGATATTGCAAGTTATTTTTTAATGACACTGTTGGTATTCTCAGTGACAAGTCCCTACATTTTGAAGGAAAACTCCAAGGGCTTGAATAACGATATTAAAACACAGATAACATAATCTGTAACTTTGTCTTCACTAACAAGCACAGTGTGCAATACAAGTCAGCTTCACAGCAAGCTCTTTAACATCTCTCACATTTCGTTGGAGCATTGAGTTTACAGTAGATTTATGTCCTAACCTCTTAGCTTATTACTGCAAAACACAATCAGCCCTATGTAATAAGATTAGACAGTAGGAGCTTAAGCTAGTGCTAGTTTTTAATAATTTTTCCCCCATTTAGAAAATGGGATAAGAGCTAGGACACTGGAAACTGATTACATGTTTGTGCACAGTAGAAAACTCACAATAGTGACTTTTCACAAAAGTGACCAGTTGCAAATAAATATTTCTTGTGCTTTACATTTTTGTGTTGCTCTACCCAGATCTAGGCTCTTTAATTTAAGAGGATAAATGGGTGTCAAATGGTTAGACAACATTAGCAAACAAGTCTCAGTAAGGTCCTGAGATCTGAGATGTTTGATCTGATTACCCTGCATACAGGATTAAGAAATGATGGGCAAGTAACTTCAGTTTCTGTTGGACACAGTGTTCCATGTTGCCAATTCTTGTAATCTGTATCCCTCTGTAATGAACAAAAAACGCCAAAAAACCCCAAACCCCCAACCCCAATCAAACAAAACCCCACCAACTAAAAAAACCCAAAACCAACAACAAGAACCAAACCAAAGAAAAACCCAATCCCCCTCAAAAAAACCTCCCAAAACCCAACAAAAAGCCCCAGACACCACCCCCCCCCCAAAAAAAACCCCCACAACAAAAAACAAACGAACAAAAAAACACCCCAAAACCAAACCAAAAACCTGTCAGTGAACTATTCCTGAAGCCCTGGAGCATGATTTCAGCAAATTAAAGGCAATGGTGTCTTCCATGTACCTCCCAGAAATCCATCCTCTGTGGGACCTATTCCTCTGTTGAAAGCCCCTTATAACCTTACTATCTTGATAAAAGACACAATTTTCAGAGAAGTAGGGTAAGGGCAAAAGGCTAAATTCCTTCAATTTAATTGAAAATTCCCCATTTCACTGATTGAAAATCCCCAGCTCTTATAGCAGAACTTGCTTGCCATGAGGCTTTAAGGTTCCGGGAAGGGAGAAAGTTAGTTATACATAGTGGGAAACCACTGTGGTTACATAATAATCCCATTAAAATATTGCATATTTCTTTGAATTTTTATGTAAGAATCATGTCAATATCAAATCTATATTCCTTCCCATTGGCATGTTTTATCAAAAGCCTTCAGTATAACAGGGAGCTTTTCAACAATAGGAAAATAATTCTGTCAGTTGAACATGCTATATAATTAAAGGATTAACATTTTCTCTGAAATGGAATTAAGAAACAGAAATGGGTCCAGGGTTAACTCATTCATGTTTAAATGAATGTCCAAGGAACTAAAAGGTGTAGAATTTCCTTGGGAAATGTGCATTTTGGCTAGAGCTGTGCAAAATACTACTGTGAAGACACTTTGGACTGAAATATTTGGAAAATTTTCTGTCAGAAATTTGGTGGATGGAGATTAGATGAAGAATTATGTGAAAAGCTGGAAGGAAGACAAAGAAACATGTATTTTCCAACCCAGCAAACTTTCAATGTTACTGCAGATGATGATCTCAAACCCATACACATACTCACTGGCATACTTTTACCTAAACTTGAAAATATGCAAATACAAACTTTGAGAAAATATGCTTTTTCAGTTTTTACATATTCAACATGGCAAATCTCCAGGACTTCATAATAATTCTGTGTAACTTGTTAGTGGGGTAACACACATGTCTGAGCATTACCCACTTGCATGTAGATTTCTTGGCCTGGGTGGAATAGCCAGACACCCAACAGTTCTGGCAAGGTTGTGTATCTATTTTCTTACTGCCTTACTGATGGGCTGCAAATACTAAGACTAATTTTATCTTTCTTTTACAGGAAGTTGAAAATATCACTATTGTTTTAGATAAAAAAGTGGCATGAAAATTGATGTACTTTTAAGGTGAGGCTTTTATCACATAGGTTTAAAGAGCATCTTTTATACCCAGATAGCTAGTATCTTCTCAATTTTGGGGCCCTCATACTAAATTGCAGGATTAACTGATAGGTAGCTATTAGGAGAAGACTGCATGCACGTTACTGCCCAGATTACTGTGAACAGCTTATATTTCCTCTGGCCTTTGACTGTTAGGGTGGAGCAGTTTCCCTGTCACTGGACAAAGTACAGTGATGGGTCACACCATGTGCGCAGAGATCTCATGCTTTTCCTCTCTGTTCTACCATTAATGATGTCACCACCATTTCTTTGCCACAGCAGTTTGTGACTTAAATACTATCTTGATTCCATCTTCTGTTCTGCTTTAAATCTTCCTTTTGTCTTGGCTTGTAACCCCTGGAACTATTTCTCAGCCCCTGAATCTTCCTTCACTCTGGAAAAGGCACCTTTCTCTTTATTCTCTTCTCAGGCAAAGAAGTTCTCAGGGCGTTCCCTGGCTCTGCTGTGCTGCCTGCTGCCTCTGTATGTCCCCACACATGCAGAGATCCCTAGGCACAGGCTTCTGGGGATGCTATGTCTTCTTTCCTGCCGCTCTTGTAGCATAGCATCTGTCTTTGTGTCTTTGCTGACATCCCTTAAATCACCACGGATCCTCTCCTCATGTCACCATGGGTCTGATATGGGTTTCTGTACATCTCAGTGTCCAAGCTGGCTTGTAATGGACGGGTTTGGGGATTGGGAGCAATATAGTCATAACTGCTCAGGATCATCTCTTGTAATCCATCCCTCCTCTACTCACCCCAGCCCTCCTTCACTTAGCCTTTGTGCTTCCTTCACAACAACCCTGTATGTCTTTGTATGGTACTTTATTATGCCACACTGACACCCTTTTCACTCAAAATATGCAGTTTACTCAAATTCAAGCCCTAGAAAATTGTCCTTTCTGCTTGTCTAGTGATGCCTTTTACTGATGCATATCTTGCACTAAGTTTGCTGCAGGATTTGTGAAACTGGAGCATGTCTGAATATGAGAAGAACTTCTTTACTCTGAGCATGAGTTTCCCAGAGAAGCTGTGAAGGCTTCTTCACTGCAGATATTCAAAAGCCATCTGAACATAAGCATGAGTAACAATCTCTAAAATGACCCTGACTGCAGAGAGAGGTTGTACTGTGCAGCCCATGGGCCCTCCCAACCTTACCCATTCTATGATTGTGACTGATATGCAGCAGTAGAAACAGGAAAAATATTCTCTGTCAATTCCAAAGATTGTCATGAAGCTGAGCAGATGAAAAAATATATATGATTTGTTTGTGGAATGACATGCTTTATTCAACCCTTCTTTTCAAAATTTTGGTGTCATTAAATAAAACTAAAACTGAAGTAAAATTTAAATTTTTATTTTGGAATCATCAAAATGCTGTAATTACACCTGCTGTTCTTGCACTAAAAATGGCTCAGGGCATAAAACTCCTATCAACTCTGTCCAGTAGAAGAGCTTCTGAGCTTCTTCAAAGAATTGATATTTTGCCTTTTTGGCAAAGAAACTTCAGGATCTGCTTCTGACAGTCTGGCTCTGTGCATAAATCATTCTTGTTACAAATCATAATCATTTTTGCTACATTTAAAGCCAGCAAACAGCACCAGCTCAGGCTTAGCAAACTGAAATGCATCTGTATCAGATGTAACTACCTCAACCTACCAAATATTCCCTGCAGGAATTTACACATTCCTTGCAATAGTGAGACATGAAATAAAGTATCCAGAATTCAAGTTGTTCTCTCTTCATTTCAGGTATTCTCAGAGTAACCATACTGCCAAAAATTGGAGGAGGCATCTCTTGACCAGTGAAGATGCCTTGTGAGTGGAGATCGTTCAGGGCCTGTATGTGTCCCATCTCTAGACTGAGGCTCTTTGGCTGGGGAGAGATGTTTTGGGAGACTGGAGGCAAGGGCTGCTCCTCCATCCCGAGGGAGATTCATATCACAGTGTGGCTAGTGTGGTGGTTATAAACAGTTTCAGTGATTCTTACATCTTCATGAGGATTGGAAAATGAAGCTTTTTTCATAGTTTTTTTACATTAAAGGGAGAGATTATGCATTTTTAATGTCAGTGTTCTGCTGGTATGCATATTGAGCATAGCTTTGGGCTTTTACATCACCACACAACTATTAACCTATATCCTTATTGGGCCAAAGCCTGTATTACTAGAGCTGTTCAAATGTACTGTAATTTAGCATTAATTCAGAATAAGACAGTTTCAAAGTGGCTGAACTGGGCAGCATTAATGGGGCCAAAACATTAGTCCACACTGACCAGTAAACTATATTGACACATTTCAACTTAAATTCTTTTAATAATGTAGCTTGAGTCTTGGGAGATGAGTTCAAACCTAGAACTAGGATTTTCTGCCTTTGAACCGTTTTTAATAAAGAAGCTGTTATTTGATGAAATTATTTAAAACATGTCAAGAGTTAACTTTCAGCAAACATTTTGTCTCAAATGAAAAAATTTGAGCCTAGGAAGTTGGGATGAAGTCTGGCTCAGTTCTTTCAATTTGGAAGTATCAAAACACTTTTAATCAAAAGGAATTTTTTCTACATTCCCTGCGGGAAACATAACCTTTTTGCTCCATCCATCATTAAAAACTTTCTGCATTGCTGTGGTGCTTTATGGAAATTGTGGTTCAGCTGCCACATACCCTCTCCCATCTGCCAGGACATTTTGATGGCATGCATAATGGATACAGTCACTCTAAGATACACCATGAGGGACCAGTCAGATTACATTGTGTGATAGGTAGTTTAGCACAATCATATAGTTGTTGTGTGGGAGCGGATAGGTCATATAACTAAAACACAGTTTTCTGAAAGCTGTAGAGTTTGGCCACAGTATGTTGTCGAACTGCTTCCGAATGAAATGTTTCTCCCTGCTTCAACACACTAAAATTTTTCATGTCAGTTGTCCCAAGAGAAACTTTAGATTTTTAGTTCTATTCAAAGCTTGCAAAATCCTGTAATCAGATTGGTATTTGGGAAAAAAGGGAAGTTATTGCCTTAAAAAAAAGGCAACTTGGTCTGCTTAATAAAATAGCAACCAATTATTTTTCTTTATTCTCCTGGGTTCTTACAAGAAACCTTTCCTTAATCTAGCAAGTTAAACTCATTGTTCAGAGGATATTCTCCTTCTAAAATGCATCATATATGAAAACATGACACTTATCTCACGACCCAGGGTAACGTGGAGAAAGCATTACCATGAAAACACACTCTGTACCTGAACTATCCCAGGGTATTAGTTTGAGATGCAAAAGATGTGTTCACTAGCCTCAAGCAATCACATCTTCTATGAAACTTAAAACTTAATGGATTCTATAAATAATTATCATTTTGTCAGTGTAGAAGAGGTACAGCTAGATTACATATGTGTGATTTTAATCAAATGTACCATGCAGTTGAAACAGTGGACTCTGTTATTTTGCATCTTAAAATTAGTCTGGTGCCTCTAGTTGAAAAAAATATTCTTAAACATTGCTCTGAATTATTAATATAATATACATAACGTAATGATACAAAAGTATTTTATAACTTCTGTGTTGATTTCAAACAGATTTGGGAGAAAACCCTCCCACGGGGTCCCCCTTCCCCCTCCCCCACCTGGTTCGGGAAGAAAGACTTCTTGAGAGAGAGAGAGAGGTGGAAAAGACCTGTTTATTACACAGGCAAAACACAAAATCCCCAGCACAATACCCGATGACAAGAGCCTTGTGCCGCTTATGGAGGGGGAACAAACTTGGTTAAGAGCGAGTGTCCTCCTGCAGATGTTCACTGTCGTCCGTCTCCACTGGTGCTGGGAGGGAAGGGAGTTGTTATGCAGGGCTGGTCTTGATGGGGGCAGGTCCTCTGTGGAGGCCCCTGGGGGCTTTCCTGGGTCCCCAGTCAGGAGAGATCGGTACAGTTCCAAGAAGAGGGAGAAAAAAGGAAAAAAAACCGAAAAAAAACCAAGGAAAAAAACCAACTATAATATAGAGCTAACTATGCTAGCCCTAAGCTACTCCAAAAAACTCCAAACTCTCCCTGAGGGGAAAAAGAAACTTCTTTTGTCTTGCGGATTCCTCCCCCGCCTTCGTCTCAAGGTCCATCCAAGGAGCAGAGTTTTCCTGGGGAAAAACAAACTGCGCCTTTCGCCCCCCCTTTTTACACCCAACAGACGATTGAGGGATAAACACATCACCCTAGGACACTTCTCATATATTTATACTATCCCCAGAATAATTTATCTTTGTATTTTAAATTGAGTTTATGTAAAATAATCTCCTCTAGAAAATCTAAACAAAACAACTAATGTATTATCAAAGCATTTTAGAGGTCATCTCTTTGATCTACCATCCATCTTAGATGGGATTTGAGAGTGTCTCTGACTAAAGGATCAGCATATTGCCTCATAAAATTGTGCACTTTTCCAACATGGTTTGCTAGAGCTGCGCAGCAGGTATGTTACATGGCCCTTACTTTTCTGTTCAAAGGTTATTCAAGACAATAACTCATAGGAATCAGCTGAAGATATGGTTTAAATGCATAGCTTGTCCTTAATTCTCAATGGGATTTAGTAAAATGCCAAAGGAATAAACAGGTAGAAATAAGCAAAGTGACTTGTACAGAATTAATTTATGCCACATAGGAACTGTACTTATTACTTCCCTTGTTTTTAGGATTCTCCTGTTGCTGCCAACATTTCCCGCCCAGTCACAGGAACGACAGATCTGGCATCTCTTTTGATGGCTATTCTCACACAGCTAGAGAATGTATGGATCTGTGGTCCACTGTGTCTTCAGTGCAGTGCAGGGGTACAGTTTCATGTGAACTGGGTTAGGTAAGCACCTGGATCACAGGGTGTTTACCCAAATCAAGTGGTGCCCTGAAGCTTAGATTATGACAGGTAAGAGATCAGATCAGCTGATGCCAGTGGAGCTTGCAGGAAGAGACGTGAGTGAGTGAGTGAGTGAGTGGAGTGACAAGATATACCCACAGCTCTGTGCCAGGGCCCCCACTCTCTCTAATGCAGGAGCTCTGTGACATACAGGAGGTGACATACCAAACCTTGCTAAAAGTATTGGTTTAAAAAAATTCTGATGAACGTGGTTGGGGTAAAGGGAGGAAATCTAAAAATTTCTCACAGTGAAATGATCACATAGGACATTCAAAATGGAAGAAGTAAATACAACACTCTCTAGCTGGAAGAAGATTTTCTACCCTGATAATGCTGATTTTCTTATAAATCCTGAGAGAGTAGGAGAGGACTGAAAATTTTGATTTGATGCTAATATTTGTAAATTTAAATAAGAAAACCACAATATATATATAACTGGGTACCTGGGCATGGGTGTTGAGTGAAGCTGCAGAAGAGTTGTTACAACAAATCATTTATGATAGTTTTGATAACAGGCCTTATAACTTAACCTTAGTGTTCTGATGAAATTTGATCTTTGAGAGAGATAAGAGTGCTGCTAGCTTATCATCATCATAGTAATGGTAGTTTTTCACCAGCATTGCCCAAAACAGCCCTAGGGTTTGCTCTGTTCTACTATGACATCTGTAAGTAAAATGTGTGGGAACTGGCAATAGCCATTTAAATTGTTTGGTAGCACATCAGCCAGTTTAAGATCTACTATTTTTTAGTGCAGAAAACAGGAACTCCCAACAGACTGGCCAAAGCCCTGTGAATCTAGTACCTTTGTGCCCTGTAGTCAATAAGCACACCTAGGATACCGGAGAATCGATATGAGCTTTTCATTTTTATGGTTGCACGGGTAGTAAAGAGTAACAATAGAGTATTGAGTGGGTTTGATTTGGTGTGCAGATAAAGGAAACACATTGCAGACATAGGACTATATCAAAAAGAGAGATTATAATAGGCATTCCTTGAAGGTTATTTGAAAAATTGTAAATGTGAATCCAGTATGCTAGAAGATTATTCCCAGTATGCTACTCAGAGAGATCTAATTTTGACCAAAAAGTGCTTAATGGCTTTTGAAGTATAAGGGGAGGACTTAGAAAACCAGTGCTAGTGAAAGTAGGGAAGAATACGAGAAGAGGAATTTGCAAATAATTGTGTTGGTTGCATCATCCATATGTACTGATAAGAGTCAGGTAGTAAACAGAGCCATACATTAGTACTGGTTCATAATGCTAGCAAAACAGTAAGGATAGAATATCCTCATCAAATATGGAAATTGATCGTGTGGATCAACCTGAAAAACACATTTAAATCGTATTAGAAAGCCCATGAAGCATGTGGTCTTATGACAATATAGCAATTAAGTTTGTGAATGCCATCCTTTATTGCAGAAGCAAGAGGCAATCAAAATAGGAAAAGGGCTATTATCTCTGTCTCCAACATGAATTAGAGCATAAGCAAAGTAGAAACCTTGTGTCCTCACTTCAAAAAAGACACTGAGAAACTGGAATGTGCTCAGAAAATTTATAAGCACAACTCAGAGTCTACAAAACATACCTGACACATAAAGATTTAAGAAAATGAGTCTATTTTATTTATCCAAGAGAAAATTTAGAAGTGAATTAGTCCTAGAGTAGAAACACTTACACAGAAAAATACTTCAGATGGTGGCAGGTCTGATTTAACAGAAAAAAATCATATTGAAATCAAATGGCTGAAAGCTGGAATGAGAAAACAAGTGAAAAAAGAAACAGAAATCTTTAAAAGAGAAACTTTCTCAGCCTTGGAGTGATTTGGGCACATGATATGTTTTCATGTGCCTGAAGTTTTGAGAGTCATAATTGGAGATCCATTCTAACAGATATGCATAAAGCTCAAACAGAAACTATAATCTTGGTGTAGAAGTTATTGAGCAAGGTTTTCCTAGCGTGTAAAAGGTAAGACTGTGTGATTGTAATGCTCTGTTTGGATGCTGGCTCTTTCTGCTGGCCACGTGAATGTGGAAGTAACATAGCTGAAGAGGATCTACAGTGAATTGTTACACTTAAAGGACCTTCTAGGTATTATTCTAGAATTCTATCTATGTTGGCTATGAACATTCTATGAAGTTCAGAAAAGCAGCTGCTCTGAACTATATTTACAGAACAGGACCAGCTGAAACACATCAGAAACAAGATACAATCCTAACATCAGTTACGTAGGCTAGTCTACCCTTGTGTGATCATGTTTCCAACGACTCAGCATGTATAACAAGCCCTTTGTCCTGTTGCTGTTCTCAAACTAAACTGGGGAAGATTCACATGCTTCATGCATGAAGTATGAGCTTTAACCTCCTTGACTCACGGGAGTCCCCAACAATCTCTAACATTCAAGACACCTCAATATAACTCTCTGCTAATCCTGAGAAGCTAAATACAGAGTGCTCTGAGCACTTTCAGGTTACAGATGAGAGGTACTTTGCAAGGCTGTATACAAGGCTGTATGTATACATTAGGCACAAACACATGGAGCAATAACGTAGAAGTTATATACTTGTGGATTCAGAGCTCTAATTTCATTGCTAATTTGCAGTTCCCTGCAAATCCCTAATTTTTTCTGCCATTTTGCTCTATCCGGTGATCTGCAGCAATCCTTTGTCACTAGAACACCCACAAAGCTACCTGTGAATGATTCAGATCCAACTAATTCTGCATGCTGTTAGTTACTGCCTGAAGGTGACATTGATGATGCCTTGTCCTTCTCAGCAGACACCATAGATGTCCCCAGATGTCTCTCACAACCCTGCTTTTTTTTTCTGGCAGGAGAGGATTAGTTTCATTCAAGTCCATCCTCCTGCCTGGAAGGATGGGAGATAGTGATTTGGACTAGTCAGAGGTCACATAAAGGTTACCTAGAGCAGCTGCTGAAAGTAGATTATCTTAGGGTGAAGAGGCAGCAGAGAACTGCTGGGGTCCAAGGTAGTTCAGTACAGCTCTGCAAATCACCATTCTGTTGCCTTCTCTGGAAAGATTGACATTTTTGCCACCAAAGCTGCAAGCCTGCCTTGTTTATTGACTCTTCAGGGTGCTGTGTATTTTTTTCCTCTTTAGGATGTTGCTGGTCATCGCTGAAGTATGACATGTCCCAGTGTCTGACCAGCACACACCAACCTGCACTGCAGAGCCAGCCATCTCCAAGGAAAGCTTTCACAGGGAGGCAACAATCCTTTAGTTGTCACCCACCACAATTTCAGATTTATAGACAGAGCATTCTTCACTGTTCTTCAGCATTCCTTAATCAGATGAAACTGATTACTTGAAGGAAAAAGGGTCAAGGGTATTTTTTACTGTTTTTCATTCCAAGATTTCTGCCAAAGTTTGTGGGCACTGGTTTGTTCACTCTTGCTGTCCTGTGCTGGGTTAGGTCATTTCTTCCAAATGAACAGTAAATTATTCATGCAAGATATAAGTCTTTAAGGAGGCTTGTTTTTCTGCTGACCCGGTAACTGTAGCTTATTACATACATTAATTCAATTTTATTTTCATTTTTGCACTCCAGGGTGGATGCTTACCACTATTCTCTCAGCAGCCATCTGAAGCATGTTTGACATACCCATTCCCTAATTGCTTTTCACTGAGCACAGAGACTCTTGGATGACAAAGAATAAGAAATCCTTTACAGTCAAGACCAAAGTAGTCCCCAACTGCCTTTAGATTTTTCCAGTAAGTCTTTCCCTCTTCTGTTTTGTCTTATAGGTTCAAGATAGCACCATCGGATAACTGACTTTCAAAAAACAGCAAAGCAGAGAGGGGGTTGACATGGTCTAGTACTGGAAATAATCCTTCTTTAAGGTGGAGACTGGACTCTATGATCTCCAGACATTTCTTTCCAATCAGCATTTCTAGAAGTCTTCCAACTCAAGCTAAAATATATCAGTAGACAAATTCAAGTTTTACTGAGACATAAGCGTTCTGATCATAGCTAGCCTAAAATAAATCTGTGTTTTCAGTCAACTTTCAGAGTGCAGAAGAGACAAAAGATGTAGTAAATTTTATTTACTACATTAAAAAAGCAAGGTGGTGTGACAGAGCTGTGTGAGACATCCTTGTTTTTATGCAGAACAGGTTTACTGGCTTTGTGCCAGAAAATTTGCAGGATTTGCAGGTCCTAAAGTGTAGAAATCTATGGATTTGAAAAAATCTACCTTCCCCTCACCCAAATCCTGTTATGAATCCAATGCAAGGTTCAGAATTGGTATAGTTGTTTTGGTTCAACTTACATAGGGATACAGCCAATAATGAATAGTGTAGCTTAAGGAAGAAGGGTTATGGAAGATGATGGTGGGAAAGACTTTAGAGAACCACTAATTTCACCTAGAAATTCATGTTCATTATTTTCCTGAAGTTAAGCTGCTTATACCATGTTTGGGTGACTGGTATGGTGAAAATTGTTGGTAACTCGTCAACAGTTTGCTCAACTGTTACCAACAGTTTTCACCATACCAGTCACCCAAACATGAACCTCATGAACACCCTTTCAAGAGTCTTATGTTACATGGCTTGGTACTTCTGCATTTATTGATAGCAGTCAGGCAACCTAAATATGTTCCTTATTCATCCACTTAAACTGCTCTATGGGTTAAAGCCTACTAACATATCAAGGGCACAACAATGTGTATGGATAATCTTTCCATTACTTCTATTTTTCCCGAAAAACTGTTTTAAAGGTGTGGTACTGAGAGTTAGTCCTCCCTCAATAGTAGATGCATTAAATGGTAGTGGTTATTACATTCAGTTTCTAGTATCTATGCAAAACATTTAGCAGGAAAATAAATATTTTCTGATTTTTGACGGAACAGCTTTGTGATAGAAAATGTGTGAGATGTGAATCAAGACTGTACAACTTTCTTTTTGGATTAATTTGTATGAAATCCCAAATGCCCATGCACTTAGCCATGACAATCCTCATTTTGCTGCTCTGACCAGCTCTGTATTTAGCAAAAATTGGAGATGTTCTACTGAAGTCCTGTGGAGAAAGGCAGATGACCAGAGCTTCATAACAAAAAAGAACACTCAGAATGTATCAAGAGAAATCTCCCATCCCTCCCAAAACTCACATTATAATCTAGAAACAGTGCTAAGGATTTAATTTAGTAAGATTCTTTCACAATAGCCTACTCCACATAAAGACAGTGGTGTCTTTCTACTACAATTTCAGGAAAACCCACTTTTTTTTTCCTCCATGCAACAATAACTGCTATGCAGATTCATTTTCTAGCACAGGTCCAGACTAATCCCACCTTTTGTTACTGACATAAAAAGCAGAATTTAATGGACTGTGCTTGCACTCTTGGATAATGAACGCAATCTTCCTTCCTTCCTTCCTTCCTTCCTTCCTTCCTTCCATCCTTCCTTCCTTCCTTCCTTCCTTCCTTCCTTCC
>VWYN01007135.1:40551-79648 GCA_013400075.1 Hippolais icterina
CCTTCCTTCCAACCTTCCTTCCTTCCTTCCAACCTTCCTTCCAACCTTCCTTCCTTCCAACCTTCCTTCCTTCCAACCTTCCTTCCTTCCTTCCAACCTTCCTTCCAACCTACCTTCCTTCCTTCCTTCCAACCTTCCTTCCAACCTTCCAACCTTCCAACCTTCCAACCTTCCTTCCAACCTTCCTTCCAACCTTCCGTCCTTCCAACCTTCCTTTCAATCTTTCCTAACCTTTCCTGTCTTTTTTTTCGCTCTGACAGAGCATGTAGCTATTGTCAGAGATTTATCCTTTGTAGTGAAATTGCTTATCAGACTGTAAATTCCAAATTCCCTAAGAAAATTTTGCAAAACAAAACTTGCAAAGATATATGAAATGCATCCCCAGCTCTCTGTGTACATGCTGTATGGCATACCATTGTATCACTTTCCCTACATCTGCCATAAAAGGCAAGAACTTCAGTGTAGAAGTCAAGGGGCTGATGAATGTGTGCAATTTACTGTAACTGTTGGGTTAATCCCCTTCCCCCACCCTCTTAGCTGAGCTGTGACAGCCATAAACCAGCTGCAAGAGCCATAAACTCTCCAAAAAGAGTAACAGATACCAGCACTCTGATAAGAAGCAGAGCATTCACTTGTCCTTATTACAGTTAGAGAGCAAGCAGCATGAGGACGATGACCAGTATTGTATTTAGCAGCTGTGCCAGTTACTTGGAAATGCATGGAAGGACCTCTAGCAGTGTGCATTACTTTTCATTTCAAGAACAAGGCTTTGCGTGGTGTGACTAGTTTTTAAAATAGTCATTTTGACATTGCATTACCCATGTGAGAAAGAAAGGCTTTTGGTAAATGAAATGCAGAAGCACAGCCTATTCAAGTTCATATTTACATCCCAGTGTATCTCCAAGCTGGTAACAATATATCCAAATGGATTCTGGTTCCTAGATTAGAACTAAGGTGCTCTTTCCAAACCCAAGACTCTGAAATCTCCATCTACAGAATACTTACAGATACCTAGAAACCTCTGTCCTTGATGCTGTTGTAATGCCCATAGTTCGTATCAGCATGTGTTGGTGAATGTTCATGGATACTGTAGATATGATAGAGACGGATAAACTGCAGCCTAAACAGCAAAAGCCACCCTTACACTATTAAACCAAAGGTACGTGAAGGCACATGAAATTAGGCTTCTGCAGAAAATACCTGTCTTTACAGAATGAAACTTGCAACTACAAGAGTGGCAGACATTATTTTATATTAAAATAGTCCTGTACAACTGTTAAATTGGATGGTGGTCCTTGCCTTCTAAACAACAGCCTATCTAGATAATTTCCTCAGGAGTTAAAAGGCATTGAACCAAATTCCATTTTCTTCCTGAGGGTTTTAAAGATGTGTTAGGGTTTTATTTCTTTTCTTTTCTCTACCCCACTGCAGGCTGAAATACTGCAGAAATACTCTTCAGTTTTCTAGTTGTAGCTGAGCAATCAGATGTATTGAGCCAGAATAGGAAGTCTGAGAGAAGCACAGAGAATGGAGGCAAGAATAAAATATATGCTCAGCTATTGAAAAGCTGTATAATATTGACTTGACATACCACGTAGTAAAAATTATGAAGCACATGAAATAATTCTTTAACACTATTGATATCTCAAGTTTCTGTTTAATTTTCAGTTATATTCAGGTATCTAACTACCAACCATTTAGGGACAGAAGATGGCTGGGAGTAGTTAGCATAGATGTAGGAAGGGGGAGTCAATCCTGACCAACTACATAGCCTTCTGTGATGAAATTACTGGCTCAATGGACAAGGAGAGACTAGTGGTTGTTTTTTATTGGTATCAGTGAGGTTTTTTATGCTTTCTCCTATAACATTCTGATAGACTAGTAGCTGGAATATGTTTTAGATAAGTGATTGCTGAGGTGGATTGAAATCTGACTGAATGCCTGAGCTAAAAAGGTTTTGTTTGGTGGCATGAAGTCCAGTTGTGGGCCAGTTCCTAGTGATGTACATCAAGCATCAATATTGGAACCAATACTGGCTGAAACCTTTGCTAAATTACTGGTATAGACTGTACCCTCAGCAAGTTTGTAAATGAAACACAATAGGAAGAAATTATGAAAAGCCAGAAGGTAATGCTGCCATTCAGAGGGACCTGGAGAGACTAAAGGAATGGTCTCAAAAAGATTTCCTGAAGTTCAAGCAAGGTCCTTCTCCTGAGGAGGAACAACTCCAAATACACACCAAGAGCCTACCACCTGGAAAGCAATTCTACAGAGAAGGTCAAGGGGCTAGATACCAAACTGATCATTGAGCCAGCAATATACCCTTCCAGCAAACAACAGCTTCCTGAGAGACATGTTCACAGCAGGTCAAGGGAGGAGACCCTTCCCTTCTACTCAGCCCTGGCAAGGCCTCCTCTGAAGTGCTGGGGCTAGCACTGGTCTCCTCAATACAGGACAGACATGGAACCTACTGAAGCAAGTCCAGTAAAGGGCAATGGAGATGGCTAAAAAACTGGAGTACGTCTGATACAAGGAGAGGCTGAGGGAGTTGGGACTGTTCAGCCTGGAAAAAAGAAGTGTCCACAGCGGGATAAAAAAAAAAATTGATTTTAAATTGTTTGTAGTAAATATTGTTTTGTTCACACAAAACAATCCACATCTTATCCATAGCATCTTAGAGAAGCAGACTTTGCTGATCCACTACTGCATAATTTCTGTGTGGCAAAAAACAGCATCAGAATTTGAAACACCTTGAATATGTTTTCTGAATTATGGGGTTTAACATACTTTTTTGATGCTTGCCTATTTCCAAGCTTCATAGAACATTGAGACTGATCACCAGATTTCAATAACAGCTTGTGAGTATGCAATAATTTCTCCTCCATCTCAAGAAAGCAAAACAAGGGTCTTTAGCCACCAAATTCCAGGTTTATCTCTTTGTTCTGGAGGTTTTTACCTCCTACATACAGGGTAATGAGACTGACCTGGAAGTTATGAACTGCCCAGGTGCACTCAGCTGAGACATTAGCCTCTGCTAGGACAGAGGAGCATCTCACCACCCCAGAATGGGACTGGAGACCTGTCTGGAAAGGCAATTCCCATTTCCCTACAGTTTCGCTATATTTTGCTCTCACACACCAATCCTGTAGATTGGTGAGTGAGAGCAAAATCCTAGAAATTTAGTAGAAAGTTTCTATCTCAAGATTTTGATTATGAAATTGATTTTAAAAATACAAATAGGGTAAGCCACCAGTATTAAAACCAGTCTTCTGCCAGCCAGAAACTGTAGGTAGGATTCTTTCTCCTGCCTTGTGTAAGCAGCAGCCAAGTGTTGTTGCACGAGGAATCTTTTTGTTTTCCTATATGGGCTGTTTTAACTTTTGTTTTCATGTCTAAGAGCTGAGACGAAATGGAAAGTTCAACTTTGAAAACAATTTCTTCTTTTGATCATGACAGTGGGGAAGTCCTGTTAGTGGCTGAATCAGTCCCTGCAACTGTTCAGATTGATCATGTAGCTCCTGTTTGGTGATGGAGAGGATATACTCTAGAAAGATAAGTACATCCATGTAAAATAAAATGTTGTTTTTACTGTAATACTTCCTAGCACCTTGGATATCTTGGTTGTATTTTGGACAAGATAACTGTTGCAGGCATTCTAAACTAGCAGAAGAGCTAAAATAATCTCCTCTAATGGAAAGGTATTAGTTACTTTTTGGATCAGTCAGTACTTCTCTGAGTTGCTCCAGATTTACCAAAATACATTTCTTCACCTAGATAAGAGTCTCAGTAATTTTCTGCTTTATGTCCTGAGTCTCATGGCAGGTCAGCTCCAGCATGGTAAGCCCCCACATGCGCCAAGGCTGACATTGCAATTGTAGTAGCAGATATTTTCTTTCATTGCTTAAACTGACTTCCAGTAGGGACAAACTATGTTATTGAAAGGTGTTCATATTGATTTTACATTTGGGTCGAGTTTTTAGACCAATATTGACAGTATTTTTTCAGCCACTGTGGTATCTGCCAGAACTGAGGAAGTAGTTGCCTCTTGAGAAAGTAAAGTAACAGAGCAAAGTTGATTGTTTAGGGTAAGTTATAGCAATATAACTTACCTTCAGGTAATACTTAAGGTTATTGCTGGGGTCTCTCTGGCATTAAGTGGTTCTGTGCCACTGAAGCTGTGTGAGAGAGCAGAAGTGAATCACAGAAACCTCTGAGGGTTGTGGTGTCTGCCTTGTGGGGAGAAAGGTGGAAGATGTGTCCTGATATGGGCAGTGAGGAGCAGAAACAGAAATGAAAACCCATTCTCATAAACATCTGCCTTTCATGTTTCCTATTTGCTAGACCTTTGGCATAGGAGAATGGGATTGAGACTGCCTCTAGCATACTGCAATGGGATGAGGAAGATGCATAGTCTTGCTAGGGAATTGAGCTCCTGGTAGGCAGCACATGTGAGGTCAAGGGTTGGGTTGCAATTGCTTGAAAGTGCCTGTGTTGGGTTAAAAAGGAGTCTGAAGTGGAGGCTGACTCTATCTACCTTTGTGTTCAGTGTGACAGTTTTGAGCAGGCCATAGTCCAGGATTAAGTCCTTGTGAATTGTGGTCATGGTAACATTGTGACTATAGGGAGAAATGTGAAGTTGAACCTAAATCTGATTTGTTTTTCAAAATAGGACAACATTTCTAGTCAGTAGGGTTGATGGAGAAAAATAATTGCATATATTTATACAGATGAGAGCTGCTGTAGCTGCTCCAGGAAGAAAATGTTTTAAATTAAAAGTTGTCTTTTTTTTTTTTTTTTTTTCATGAGAGGGGGGTATGGGGCAAATAATAAATGTATTGAAGACTTAAAATGCTGCCTAACAAGTACTTGGAGTCCTGACTATTTTTGGTATTCTCATCCTGCTACTGCTTTGGAATCCACTCATAAAATAGTTTCATAGGAAGCTCTTTTCATTTTATTTGCCTTTTGAGGTACAATTAGTTCTTAGAAAAAAGTGTTCTGTATTCAGATGTAAATTTAAAAATCCAACTTTATTTCTGCCCCTTTGACAGATTAAATAAGCTATCTGTGTGTCTGCTTGTATTGAGAGTGCAAACCATTTTGATATTGTGTTGGTATTTGATAGTGTTGGTATTGTATTGATTTGATAGCGTTGGTATTTCAAGTGGAGCACATCAGTATAATGCTGCAGAAATAACTGGAAGTTCATCACTTGACCCAGCCACAAATACACAAATTGTATTTGCAAAATATGTTTTTATGGAGCTAATTTGCTGGAAAGCTGCCAGAACTTCTTCTCTAGTTTGAATATGATGTTGTGGAAAACAAATATGAAGAAGAGAAGCTCATTAACGTCTCATGAAAATTGAGACAACCATAGAGCTGCTAGGAGATTGTGGGTAAAACTATACTGATTTACAGAACATTCTAGACATATTTTTAGGATTTAACATGTCCCTACGAATAAAAGGTTACACAGCACACAATGAAAAATATTTTCCTTACTAGAAGGTTCCATTTATATCTGTGCCAAAAATAAAATAGTCTCTGATTTATAGTTCTGCCGGCTGAACAAATTTCTTGGTATGGAAACTTTGACAAGCTTTTCTGGCCTTACTTTTTCATTAGGCATCTTTTTCTGTTCCCTGAAAATATACTCTGTGCTGAATTCAGCTCTCTTTATTTCTCCTTTCCTTTTGCTGCTGATGAGTTTGATCTTTTCAACATGGTGAGTTAGATTTCAGCCATTATATCTGCTTTTTCCGCCACAGTATTTTCTTCTTTCCAAGAGTAAGGCTTTTCCTACTGTGTTCTAAATAATTTGCCTTTATTTATCACAACTTTGGGAAGTCTTTTTCTTTTGGGGACCTCCATCTGTTTAATGTCCTTGCAGTGTAGCTACTGATTAAGATCATCTACTTTTTGTGACTAGGTTATGCCTGACTGTACCTGATTCAGCACCATTGGTACCATTTAATGCTCCAGATGAGATTTCAAGGGGTCCCAGGTCTTCAGTCTACTAATTATTCTTTTCTTTCTGTGCTCTAACATGGACCCCCTTGGTTAGGACACACACATTCACACTGCTCTGGATGTCATCTACTTGACCCAAACCATCACACCACCCAAAGCAGAGTCACAATACAAATCTCTGAATCTCTTTCAAATGATCTTGAATTTTGTACTTTTTTTTTTGCAGGCCCTACTGCTATATTAGCACAGCTGGACATCCATCCTAAATAGCCTTACATTGTAACAAGTCTAGGACACCCAAGGATGGCTCCAAACAGCACGGCTATTCACTTCCTGGGTCTGGGATGTATTGCCTTTGGTGGAAGTATAGGGCCATCTATACTGATCTGTGCTGTACAATGTGAACATGCTCCTGAACTCCCAGAACCCTTGTCACACTGAGACAAACATGCAGATGCACACATTTTACATTTTTCCTCATTCACTAAGAGATTTACATTGTCATTAAAAATTTAAATCTCTGCTTTTAAAAATCCTGACTTGGCATGATGGCTAAGAACATGCTTAAAATTAACCAAATTGCAATTTATAGCACTTGTGGCATCCACAGCAGGCAAATGTTTCTCTTTTAATGGAGAATAATGATCACCCGAATAAATACAATAATGACAAGTAACATACCTCTCCAATGAATATAAAATGAAGTTAATATATGAATTAATCTTCCATCTTACATATTGTTGGGTGTATTCTTAAATGTCTGCTGTATTGTAGATCTGATAGGTATGAACAATGAATCCTAAAATTTTACATCCCATCACATACATGGGGGACTGTGGAAGCCATATAATTTACATTCGTTCATCTTTTGCAGCAAAGAACATTTGTGGATGTCCCAGGAGACAGCAGTAAGACCCACGTGTTCGTGTTAATGAGACTTATTTTTATTTCCAATGGCTGGAAATACTGGCAGTGCAAAGGTGCTGCCCAGAATATACCCCTCAGCTACAGCAGGATTCTGTGGGCACTGTGTTGACTTCTGTGTTGACTTCTGCAATGATTAGTCACAAGTCAGACTGGTTTTAGTGAAATTCCTCTTCTTAAAGTTTGATTTACTAAGCTTTTAAAAATACAGTAATGGTTGGGGAATGTGAAACTGCTGTGGTAGAAAAACATTTGGTTACTCTCTATTTACTCTGGTGCATCAAGAATTAAGTTAAACAACTTTTGCCAAGGGGGAAGGATGTTTTACTGTTTTAATTTGTTCTTCATATAACTGTGTTACCAATGTGTTCTAGTTTTCTGCCTGTAAGAGACACTCACTCTTATAGGGCCTCACTTCTGGATTTCTGGATGGAAGTATGAGACACCAATTTTAATAAGAACCATCTTGACTGACAAGTTGTAGTCTCTTCTACACCATTTAGTAAAAGAGTTATGCTCTTAAGTATTTAATTGTGGTCTGGAGACAGTTTTTACCATTCTGCAAGACCTAGCTCACAGATATCCCCACTTTTATTTTGGTGTTGTAACTATCAACCTCTGATCAACCCTGAGAGCATCCTCATGATGGTAGGATGAGTGCTATCTTCAGTTCATGTGTCATAATTAACACATCTGATAATAAGTAAAGCAAAACAAAGAGTCTGGAAGAAATTTTTTGATGCCTAAATTCAATGGCAAAAAATGCCCTTTGCCATTGCTTATCTTACACATAGTCTCAGTAATAAGGACAAGGTAATCATGGAACGCATTCTGGTGTAATTTGGTCAATGAAGTTTGTACTCACCTCACTCTACTACCTTCTCTAGCATTGCACTAAATTCACAAAGACAGGACCCTTCAGTGCTTCTGTGTGTTTCAGTACACCACTAAGTACTCCTTTTTGCTTTCTATGGCAGTTCACTGGGGCACTGTCCAGCAAATTACCACCTTCTAAAATTAAGATGGCTTGGAGGTTTCTTTTGTGCTGGTACATCCAAGACCTGTCAGGGAAAAAAGAGAAATACTTGCAATTTTCAGGCTAGGACAAAACTCACTAATTCAGGACCAAACAGTAATGAAAAAAGAGAGGAATTCACAAAAGAGAAAGTTGGCCACAATCACTATAACAGCCCCTGCAGCTGCTCATACCATGTTCAGTGCCAGAGATAAAGAAAATGTCCTGAAGTACATGGTGTTAGCACAGGGCAAAGACTTTTAAATACATTTGTGTTTGGTAGAAAAACTTCCCTGAGTCTGAATGTGGTTGACACAATATTCTTGCAATCATAGCATGACTATTAAGACAACTAAGAAATTCTTAAGTCCTTAATTTAGGAATTCTTAAGTCCCGTCTTCCTACCTTTGACAGCACATGTAGTTTAGTGCTGGCAAAATGAATGTAAAGCCAACTGTCACCATCCATCTACCACAGGATGTTGTTTGAAGCACCACTTTCTTGATTTCATTGTCCTGTGCTGGCCCTTGAATGGCAACTGCCTTGGGAGGGTTGCTACAAAGCACCAGGGCATATCAACTCTTGTCTAGACCTTGGAGCAAATTCTTAAAAAAACTGAGGACAAGATCAGCATCTGTTTGAAATCTAGGTAAATGGTATCTTCTAAAGAGACTGTGGTTTGGAAGATGTTATCAGCTGAAACCACTGGGGTTTATTACACTTATTTTAGGCAAGCGCATGTTAGTCTTCAGCCAGGCTTAGTCAGTATTGTGCAGAACTGGACTGTTAATACACATTGTGCTTAGGAACAGCTTTTTACCCAGCTAATGTCCACAAGTGATTCCTTAATTTTGCCTTCTTGAAAAGTGCAATATTAAATATGTTCTCTGTAAAGCTGAGTAAGTGGACATTATTTTCAGAAGATCCTTCTTTTCCTCTGGCTCAAGGAAGTGCAAGTGGTTCTTGAAAAGTTCATGTATAATTATGTAATTTTATGCAGAAGAACTTATTTTCTGTTACATTAAAATCAGTGATGATTAATTATGCCTCAGAGTGGTCAAGTTTCTGGTCTTGCTAGAAACAGCTTCTCAGACTGGAGGGAAATATAAGCATCTTTTCCAAAAATGTGTGAGAGTGCGTGCATGTGTATGCCCTCTTTTTTGATCCTTTTGTTAATTGATGGTATTTTAATAAAGAAATAGTTCTCACTGCATTTTAATTAATTAATTAAAAATAATTGGCATGTCACTCACACATGATTCATGGATGTTGTTCTGCCCCTTTGCAAAGTGCCATAGTGTTTGTGTGCCTGAGTTTGGTGGGCTGGATAAGCCACCAGCTAAGACTACCATGTGTGGCTGGACCAAGATTCACTACAGCATTGGTTCTCTTTAAAACAAAGACATAGGCACATGCTACATAGATGAGTTATGTCATCATTGGATGGTTCATATTATTCTCTGAAAAAATAATGCAACATTATTTATTATGAAAACTAACTGATTTGGTTCTGTGTTAATTTTATTTGCCATCTATACTGTTTTAGTTTTTAGTGGAACCCTGCCAACTTTTCCTGTTCTCCTTGCTCTAACCAAGGCCCTGAAAGCTGACTTTCTGTAACTGTGGGGTCTCTGTAACTGTGGTCGCATACGAGCAGCTGTATGTTTTTTCTGTAGAGGGAACTTGTCATTAAAGAACTGAGAAGATGAGTGGGTGGTACCTTGGGCTGTTTTTCTTTTAATTTGGCCCTCATTTACTTTAGACACTGTGAAGGAGTCCACATTCACTGATGGTGCCCACAATTCACTTGTACTGATGAAGGCAGCTTGACAGCTGCATAAATCACTGCTAGATACTACTGATAAATTGCTGCATACGAATTTGTAGAGGACCACCCAAGCACAACTTGGGGGCGGCCTGCAGTCACACTAGCATTGCACATGAGTACAGTAATGCAAATTTCCTTAATTCTTTATTAGGACTTTGCATAGTTTTCCTTTGAAGAAAGGTATTGACATTTCTCGATTTGCTTATTTGCTAGACTGGTGAAGTAAATTGCCAGGATCCTCTCATCATCTGTACCTGTGGTATTAAGATTTATTTGTTCATGCAGGGATACCAGTTTGCTTCCTCATTTTGAACTGCACAATCTGGTGGTAGGGAGGAGGAGAGGAGAGGGATAGGAAAAGAGAAATTAACTGCTAGCTCAGTATAGGTACTTATTGTGTGCTAGAGAGAAAAGCTTGGGCAGGGCAAAGTGATCATTAAAAAGCTGCAGTATGCCACCTAACAGCAAGGACTTGTATCCTGCCATTTCTAATTGAAGACACAGTGGAGGTCAGGACTTGGTATCATATCCATCAAAAGGAGAAATATAAGAGCACAGGAACAGGAACTTATTTCTTGTAGCTGTGTGCTGGTTTGAAAGCAAAACCACTGAAAGACTCCAAGTCAGAAACACAATTTAATAAGAGGAAAAGAAAAGAAATAAAAGAAAGTAAAATAAAATAAAAGCAATAGTACAAAAAAAACCACTGACAGAGTCAGAATACAACCTTGACACCTTAGGGTGGTAGTGGTAGTCCAGATGAGATGGTCTTGTCAAAGCAGTGATCCCTGTAAAAACGTCTGGTAGCTCTTGTCTCCTCTGGGAGTCCAGTGGATAAAAGCTGCCTGTGCTGTCCCAAACCCTGGATTTATCCAGGTGGGAATGCTTGGCTCCTCCCCCTGGGCGGAGCCTCTCACAATGGGATGATCTCATTCTATGAGTCATGCAGTGGGTCCTTGATGGCCCATTAAACAGAGATAGCTCCCATTGGAAGTTATCTATGAGTCATGTGGCAAGGCATTGTTAGGGTCGTTAACAGAAGATAAGGAAAACACTGCCCCACCTTGGCTCCAAGGGCTCATGGGGATAGAATACATACCTTGGGCACAATTTTACATTGTAACCTAGGACAAGCTGTATGTGCAAATCTCAATGAGGAGCTTGGCTGCCTTATTAAAAACTAGAAAACTATTGATCCTTTGCCACCTGACATGAGTCAGGCCCTGGGAAACCTTAATCAATAGCAAGGTTGTATTATTATCATGAGATATGGAAGAAGAATTTGCAAAGCCTGATTCTTATCAGATGTCCTGTGTCACCTGCAGAGCTCTCTAGGTCTGTTGTGTCACTCAGCTACTGGTCTTACAGCTTTCTCAGCAGTGGCCACTAATGGATTCTTGACCTTTTGTCTAATGATGATGGTATCAGCAGCTTTATGGTTACCGTGTGTTTTATTAGGGAGTACTTTCCTCACTTTAAAGAAATTACAGACTTATGCTACCAGAGTTCATTTTTCTGGCATTCCCATCTCAGTCTGCTTCAGCGCTATTGTGGAAAAAAATTCCCTGTCTTTCTTTCTGGTATAATATGAACCAGAACACAATTATAACACCATCTGAAACATCTATTCTTTATCTGCTAGTTATTACTAGAGACAGTAGTATTTAAAAAAGAGATTTCCATATTCCAATCTCAGAATCTGATCTCTAACCTGAATAGATGTACAGAGGGCCAAACTTCAAAAACATGCATTTCTAAAATTTGCAGATAATTACAGAAGATGTGTAAAATTACAATCAACAGCTGGCTTTTTGGTACCAACAGTCATTTAAATGGGCAATTGCAAAGGCTGGGTGAATGGTCATGGTAACAGTAACTGTCTGTGTGTGTGTGCCTGCCTGTGTATCTGCTCACATATCTGCATCGAGACATGTGTCTCAGCTCTCATGACCTCTCTTGTGAGAAGGAAGGCAAAATCCAAAAAAGAAAAGATATTGTATAACTTTTACAAGGGAGTCATAAAGAGAATTACTCTGGATTTCCTTTTCTTTTCCTTTGGTGGCCTTTTATTTCTTGGCATACCTGTTTCCATTCTATCATCTGGAAATTCCCTCTATGTGTCATGTGGTTTGATTTGACCAGCTTTCAGCATTTGAAAGTCAATTAAAATCTCCTCTGGGAGGAGAACCTTCAGCATCACTGTACCCTATCCCTTAAATTTCAATCTCAAGGAAGTGAGTACTGAGAAAGAAGACAACCTTCAAGAACTCACATGCTTATTCACACCTGTACAAAAAAAAAGGAATTTAAGCATTCACACTTGGCTAAAGCTTTTTCCTGTTTAAAAGAAGTCCATGTGTTTCAGCCAGCCACCAGCAATACTGCTTTCTGACTTAGAGTCACTCATATCTCCATACTGGATATGGTAGATTACTATATAAAATGATATTGACCATTAGTAAATAGAAGATCTGTCAATCAGGAGTTTTAATTGCAGGTAGAGACACTCCAGCAATCTCTACTAGCAGTGAACTGAACTGCCAGAGGGCCTTCAATGCAAAGATCATTTAGTGTATGTTTCTTGGCAATAATCTAGTTAGTTTCATGTACCATCAGTTATTTTTCATAATATGCCAAAGGTCAACATCACACCTTTCCCAAACATAAAAACACAAGTGGTTTTGATAAGTCTAAAATGCCTTCATCAGTTTTAACTACTTACTGCATTCCCACACTCATTTCCATGTTTTGAAAAACTGGCAAATGGGTGCAGCTTTAAAGGATAACAGGAGTCCTAAATAGGGTGGTAACGAATGCCATACCAGCTCTCAGGTTACATTTACTGACTTGGTACCTCTAAAGTAAGGAAAAACTTTTATTAAGAAAAAAAAGTCTAAATATATTCTTGTGCACATCTGGTTTGGTAAAATTAGATTTGTTTTCTTCTTTCACTCACAGGAAATATATTTAGGAACAATATTCATCTTGGAATGGCATGCTGTGTTATGGCAGGCTGACACTTTTTGAAATCTGTTTACTTTCTACCAGCCAACAGTTGCTAAAATATTCCTGGAACATTTTCCATAAAAACAGTGGTTTTTATCTGTTGAGTGTTTGGATCTTTGCATCTAAAGATGCAAAAATTATAGTACTTTCTTACACTCAAAATTAACTTGCAAGCTTCCTTCATGGCTGGGAGACCCATTAGCAGGCACAAGGGAAGAAAAATCTTAAATAAACTTGTGAAGTGAAATCTTGTGTTCAAGGCTGCCACATTGTCCTCCTGCCTGCGGAGGACCTGCCTGTGGACTCCATCACAAGGAGGCAGTTCTTGGCTTTAGCAGCAAAGCTGTTACGGTTTCAGATGTGAGAACAAGGTGATCCAGAAGATACTTTTACATTGTTTTTTTTCTGGCATTCCTTGGTGTCTTGGTTTTGAAAGAAGACAGGTATCTGCTAAAGAGAGGCAGGCCCTCTCTTGAAATGGATAATTCAAATCTCTTCCTTTCAAATTATTATTAATTTAGAAAAATTAAAACAACTTTCAGGCAGAGATATGGGATAGGAATAACAGTTCTTTACTAATAGGTATAACAAGACAAAAAAATAACAACAACTACAGCATTAATAGCNGATTTCCTGGGCACACGAGCAGATGATGGTAGCTTTCCTCAGGATCGGACTCGGCGGTGCCAGTGAAACTTCTGCCGCAGCAAGCAGCAGCCTGACTGTCCTCTCCCCCCGATGCCGAGAGCAAGAGCCAGAGCTAAGCTGCCCCCAGCCCTGTCTTTTTTTCTTGCCCTCCCCTCCCCCCTGAGAGAAACTCTTCGACACAGAGTGTGGCTAAGTGCTATGCTCATCTTTTTGTTTCACTTGAGCACCTATAAGTATTCAGTTGTTAGTTGCCTCGAAACCCTTGGGAAAAAATTCTATATATAAAAAAACCCAAGAAACAAGCTTAACTCTTAACATTAGGCTAATACAAAAGACCCAGAAAAAACAGCAGTAAATTTTGGGTCTTCACTGCCACTCCATCTGTAAAGAAAGTTTTGGCTCTCAGCTCCAGAGTAGCCATTCCCTGAGTTCAGAAGCTTGGTGGCAACATTCCTTACCAGACTTGGTGGCCTCAATTCCAAGCCAGACTCTTGGCCATAATCAGGTCAAAGATCCCTGTCCTTCAAGTGTCACTACAGAGCCTCAGTGGGACAGTGCTATTGGAAGAGACTGTGAGCTGCACCCTCAGGGGACCATTTATCCAGCCAACGCACAGGGCTATTTTCTACGTCTCTTGGGATGGCAGTTTAGCCATGTTGAAACACTGGGGTTTCACCAGTTGCCTTGCTTAGACCCTTGCTTCTCCACGGACACTCTTTCAATCTCTTGAGATGGCTTGCAGGGAGAACATGACCTCAAAGAATAATTGGTGCAGTGGCATAGGTGTGCATAGGTGAAAACAGGACAGGCACCGAGTGTTTCTGCTCCCTGTTATTGAAGCTGCCTATTTCAAGGTTTATCAGTTAGCCCTCCCCATTAGTCACCCCTAAAATGGATTATGCAGACAAAGCTGGGTTTTGCCAGACACAAAAGGGAATTAGCTCTACTAATAATAAAAGGACATTTTCATAATGGCTTAAATTTGGGTGTGAGCTGGCCTTGGGGCTGCACGAATGCTCCCAAAATCTGGGTGCTAGATGTGTGCTGTGGAAAGCCTGACTCTATGAGGAGTGTGGGAAAGCTAGTATTCAGTCTAGAAAGGCTGTTTCATGGCTATCCTCAACTGTTTGCTTTTGTATAGGGCATCTGGCTTCTAAGATCTTTCTGACCTGGGTGATGACTGGGAAGGAATTTTTTAGTCAGGAAGAATGGTGTAAGCAACAGTCATCAAATACTAAGTACACTAATGAACACTTAAACCAATCATATGCATTTTGAGTGTTTAAAATTATTCATTATTTCATAATACTTTCCCAATAACTCCTGTGGATAGTTCTTTTCTTGTGATTGACAAGCTGCTGCTAGTGATTCTTCAATGCTTAAAATCTAAGCTATGTTCATCAGCATTTTGGGGGTTTTTTTGAAGAGATCACGTCTTACAATATGTCTCTGTTTCATGGCTGGACAATGGTATTTAAATTGATGGAGTCAGTTGCGTTTACCAGCTCAAGTATCAGAGTCCATAAACATTTCCTAATTTCCACAGAGAAGTTGCTGGCAGTGCCAGAATTCCCTCCAAACAACTCAGTAGCATATCTGAAACAATCAAAGAAAAAGGCATTAATTGAAAATCTAGGGTGAATTATTACTCTTAATTTGATATAATGTTTCTGAAGGGCTTTTGAGCTCAAATCCTATGGTTATGCAGAGCCATCATTGCCTACCAGGATGAGTGTTAGGATCCTTCTGACTTCTTTCTGTTAAATTGCTGTTTAATGAGGCAGCTCAGCATCTGCTCTGATGCATTTCCAGATGCTACATTACATCCTACATTAGTCAGAAACACTATCTCACTACAGTACTAAAGTGACGGCCTGATTAACTGAGAAATAATTGGAAATTCTAACACATACAGATCTTTACAAAATAATCTGTAAGGACCTAGTTGCAGTCCACAGTTACTACCTCATGGGTTGCCCTTGAAAAAATGGAAGGGGAAAACAGCAACATGTCTCTGACATCTTGTTTTAGCTATGAAGAAACCAGCTAGTTTATATATAGCTTTTGAGAAGCTAATGATAAGGTAAGAAATATCTCAAAGAGATTACAAAGCTATACAACAGATTAGATTCACTTAACAGCTTCTTTAATATGGGCTTTCAAAAGATGTTTTTGTAACAAAATTGAAGAAACTAGAAAATTACCATCAGCATGATCTGGCTAAAGGCTCCTGTTCTCTGCTCTTGTTTTCTTCTAATTAATTTTGGTTTGTGTTTCTTTGTCATTAAGACCCAGCTAATCTCCTGTATCTTGGAGCCAGTATCTACTGACAGGGTGGAAGGAATAAAAAACTCCCACTGTCTTGGTGATAGGTTATCTTATGAAAGATCATGCATTACACAAACTTTCTCTGTTCATCTTTCTCAGATGTTTTCAGCTTCGGTAAGGATTAAAAGGAAAAGAAGACAAAGAAGGATACATGCTTAAATTTAAAATTGTCCTTTGAGAATGTATGTAGGAAATAAATAGGAAATAAAGCCTTATTCTCCTATCACTTACACTAATGCCACCCCAAAAGAATTACACAGGATTACAGAGAATAACATCAACGTAAAACTAGAATGAAAGAGAGAAAAATCATTCCCAAAATGCTTTAAAATACATGGGGTTGGAGTCAAATGGATAAGAATTTTCACAGATTTTTAATATGACTGCTGCTCACCATGCAACCTGAGCACAGAAACATTGCAATTGAAAGATGGAGCCAAGTAATAGAGCTAAAACTTGTGAATAAGTACATATAAGCATAAGTACAGATGTGAGGTTTACAGATGTGAGGTTGGCTGCTGGAGCACAGTTATATCATAGCTTTGGCCAAGTTTCAAAGTACAAACACATTATATTTTAAGGGGGTTGCAACAATAAGAGACATCAAACTTTATGGTTTGGATTTTTTTACTATTTAATATGTGGTTTTGTCAGTGAACTCTCCAAAACCTGTGTTGGTATTTCAAGTGGAGCACATCAGTATAATGCTGCAGAAATAACTGGAAGTTCATCACTTGACCCAGCCACAAATACACAAATTGTAACTGCTTCCCAAATCGGGATTTTACTTGAGCAAATGGATAGCTTTGAAATACTTTATAAGGAAATAACTAGAAATGTCCAAAGACTGAGAATCGACGAATGTTTTTTATTATTTTCTTTACAACTTTCATGTAATGGAAATTCCTAGCAATTTTACTGAAATTTGGTTAAAAATACATTTCAGCCGGATATGATCATTCCTGTCTCTGCATGATCAAAACTTCAGTTGTAACTAGGACCAAACAGCAGTACAAATCTTAATAAGGCTTCCACCAAGTCCAGACCTTTCTAACAGAAGATATGATATCTTAAAGATGTTGATAGCAGTCTCTCACTCTGCTAGGGAAAGAAAGGCTAGAATCCGTAATAGTTCTAAGATAAGAGCACTAGTGAATAAACATCAACAAGGTGAATTGTGAGTGTGCTTAGCTGTAGATAGGTATTTCTGAGGAAAGGTGAACCTTTGGCAGGCAGGAATTTGTACACAAACCCTGGAACCCTTGCAGAACTCCCTGTATGAATTGTCTGTTACTAAGAACTGTACAGGGAAGTTTTCTTGCACGTAGTCTTCCTCTAATGCTGCATAAGGAGTGGTGCCTAATATCTTCCAGATTAAATACAAGTTTGGTATCCAAATGTTAGGTCTAAAACCTTTGTGCTGTGCAATCTAGAGGAAGCTGGATCATCATCTGAAGAGGCTAAAGCAATGAAGCCAAAGCTGCAACATCAAAGGCAGGCTTAAATTCTGTTACTTATCTAGATGGAAGGATGACATCTTATCCTGTGAAGTCTTTTGTCTTGAGAATACATTCTCATACACTCCTCCAAATATCTGATTCTTAGCCGAGGAGCACATCCACTGCCAGAAGTCAGACAGCCACCACGGAGTTCATTATAAAGTTGGAGTTTTCTGCCTTGTGGTTAGAAAGGAACATATTGTTATCATTAGATTATTTTAACAAAGGGAACTTCTGACTCACTTTTGCACTGATGTTACTTGTATTTACGGATTCCTTGTCCTTACTGACCTCTGAATTTCAGAAAGCAACATGGAAAAAAAATTACTCATTACAGAATAAAGGTTTTAAGTTAACCTTTTAAGCAAATTGAATTCAGAAAGCAAAAACTTGCAATGAGGGTGATGATAGGACTGAAGGAGCCCTGAATAAAGCTTCAAATCTGAATATCAAAAAGGATACTCAGTAAGAATGACTATAACCTATAATTATAATAACAAAAAAGGTCAAGAGGATATCAACCTGATATTACTGGAAAGCCTATCCTTGGCTTGAGGGGTTTTTTATTATTAAAATCACTTGAGTTTTTTGTTATTATTAATTTATTAATTTCTGGACATGAATGGTAAAATCAGAGAAGAAAGAAGTATTACCTAAGTTATGCCACTAACGCTTGGCTGCTAGTTACAGACAGTAATTCAGGAAAACACTTCCGGTGCCAAACCTCCTGGAAATCTGGGTCAAAAATTTCTCAGCAACAAGGAATATAAGCTGAACTTTTTGTTGGTAAAAAATAACCTCCTTCCCTGCTTTCATGAGATATGCAGTGTTAAGGTGGTATATTTGATCATTTCCTCATTACGCTTTGGGGAGCATCCTTTCCCCCAGCAGATATGGGGATTCCAGCCTTTCCTCATGCACTGAGAAGAGTGTCTACATATGGACTGCTGTGATATGACTAAGGAGTTGCTACCTGACATACTGCAACATTGTAAAGAGAAAGGATTTCTTTTATCAAATGACATCACAGCAACTCATTTCTCAGCAAATATTGGTCATTAGAAAATAAAAAAATCTCTTTTATCCTGATTGGAAAACAAACCTTGCCTGGTATACAGGGAAAGAAATAATATGACTGGTCCTGGCATACCCAAATCTGCCTTCTCTGATTGGCCCCAGTGGTGAAGTGCAGAAACTCCTGAGCATATTCATCACTCTCCTGCCCTTTTCCGGCTCTCAGATATCACTAGTGGAGCTTTACAATGCTTGGACTTTATCCTATTACATCTTTCACTCCATGGTGTCTTGAAAAGATTTTGGGAGCTGCATGATTTCATCATGCCTGGCTCATGACAACAGAACAGAATGATCTCACTGAAGCTAGAGAATAAGGTGAAATGAAGCTACATTTGGAAACTGCTGATTGAGGAATGCATTATAAAAGCGAAGTAATGCAACAAGAATCATCTTATCCAGTGACAAAAGCATATAAAACTTCTATATCCAAAGTCTGAGCAAAACCTGAGATACTCTAGGATTCAAAAGGCCCTGGATAAGCTCTGATGGAACTTCTGTCATCTAATTACACTGAGATTGAGGTTTGGGATTAATGAGTGGCCTGCCTTCTCTGAGGATACTGTTTAGAATGTTGGTCTGAAGGCTGTCAGCATGTTGCCTTCACAATTCTGTAATCAAACTTATACTAACATTTCTTATGGATGTAAGATATGTCTCTGCCTTTTTTAGCCATAAAGTACCTAATTTTTTACTGTGTGTGGAGAAAAAAGGGGAGAGGAGAGCTCCTAGGTAAATAGGTAGTGAACACAGCTTTCAGAGATTGTTGAAATTAAAAAAGCCTAAACTATCCTAATCAGATTTAAGAAAATTACATGCAGCAAGAAGCTTATATAAGTAAGCCAATCTTTTGGCTTTCTTTTCTGCTTTTTTTCCAGTGGCAGAAATGATGAGCAGCAACACATGACTTATTTCCTTTCCTCTTTTGTTTAGGAAAACTTTATTGTTGTGAGTAAAGTTTCTTTAGGCCCATCAGAGTAAAACTGCTCTTCAGAATGATTCCATGTGTTTGATACAGTGGATGTGAGTATATGAGCTGCTAAATGGGAGACTGTGGTGTATTAGAGGGTCAGGCATTTTCATAAGGTTTTGTCCTTCATGATTGCATTGTGATACTTACCATATGCTTGAGTTCTTACCATGCAAGTGTAAGAATTCTTCTGTAGTCCTTTAGCACAGGAACCAGAGAGTTAATTGACATTTGGTCGAAAGCTAAAAAAATATCGCTAAACATTTTATTTTTATTGCTAGTAAGTAGTCAGGGAAAGGGAACTAGGGTTGCAGAATTAAGGATGCTAGTAGATGCAAAAGTACACTGTGATGGTATACCTGATTCTCTTTATGCATGCTGTAATGACCTGCATACCCAGGCTGCAATTTTTTCCAATCACATTCCTCCTTTTCAAACAAGGTGTATTACATCCTTGACACTTATTTTGAAACCACTCCTCTGAACAAGTGATCACCTTAAACCATACCTGTTATCTTCTAATGGCTATTTAACACCACCTGTGCTGTCATTCCAGGAATATTCTGTCACTCTTGACACTAGGAACTACAAAACAGTAAGATCATAAAACTTCCTCAGGTGTGAGTCCCACCCTGCTCACAGTCTCACTCTTGCAAATTCAGACTGAGATAATTGATAACAAAGGGACTGTTACAAACTGGTGTTAGCTTAATTGAGACCAGGGCCTGCAGGGCATAATAAATTTCCTCTATATTTCACATCAGGATAGAGATGCAGGAAGGTTGATCAGCTGCAAGAGCAGCATTGCTCTGAATTCCCTCTTGTGAGGACTATGCAGCTAACTTGGCTTCAGTTCATATTTGTAGGGCTAAATTAAACTAGCCTTCTTTGGAAGGGTTAGTAGCAGTACTTCCTTATTTTCTATACCAATTTCAGATCCTATTCAAAGCAGAGGGAACTTTCCCTTTTACTTTCTGGGGATCAAGACTAGATTCTTGTTGCTTGCTCCCGTGAGATATTGAACACCACTTTTGAATAGTGCAAATATTATTGAACATCTATCAGAAGGTATTTAGCACTTTGGGGAGGCTGGGCCGGTGCGCAGCTCTTACCCCTGTTAATAATCTGCTGGTTGGGGTAACTGTACCCCGTACTTCTGGGTGGACAAAGGTTCCAGTGTTTGGTGCACTTCATCTAGGTGACCAGCTCTTTTGAAATAGCAGTTGATTTATAGGGTACAATTCTCTCCAGCTAGGAAATGGCTCAAAATGCATGTGGACCTGCTGAAATTTCAGTGTGTTTCATGTATAGGTTTTTGGTTTGGTTTGGTTTGGTTTTGTGTTTTTCTGTTGAAAGAGGAGATCCATAATCATAACGGGTTTGTTACAGAGCACATTCCTGACTCCTCCCTGTAAAAAGCCTGATGGCCTAGTGTCAAGAATGTTCCTGTAAACAGCTAATACCTCACTACTTTTGCCCTTGCCATAGAGGTCCTGTTTTAAAAGGGCATGAAAAGTGCACACAACTGATATTTCCAGGTTTACTTCAACAGTTTGCTGACTGGATTTCATGCCAATATAGCTCACAACTGTATGGTAGCTTCTACAGATGAGTATGAAATGCACAGAAATAAACAGGGAAGCAATGTTTTCTAACTCATATCCCCATTTCAGATTATATTTGGATCACTGTTCCATCTGGGAATGTTCTTAAAATTACAAGCCAAATCCCAATAAATGTTGTTATTTACACTGACAATTCAAATTAAATACTGAAATTATTTTTATATACACATTTATATGGTTCCAAGTTTCTCATATTGAGGAGGTCTTTCCTGGTTGAGGTTTCTAGGCAGCAATTATATTCCCCCACACATTTTGCTTCATTAAACAAATTGAAGTTAGACTTGATTTGATGATCTTTCAGAAGAAACTCCTAGTCTTAAATAATTTGGGCTTTTTCTCAAGGTGAAAATTGGATTTTCTGGTCCAAGAGAGCCTATATATAAAGTCAGATTGGAATACAGCAGTGCTTTGGTGGACATTGTACCTGTTATGCAGGATCCTGCCTAAGTGTATGCAAGGCACAAGAGACAAGAGAATGATGAGGTAGAAATATGAAGTATTTTGAGAAATGCTGTCCTCTCTACAGAGGGCTTTTCCTATGATTTTTCTTATACCCTTTCCTAAATTTACTGTGTAATTTGGCTGACTTTCCCCTCACTCTTCCAAAGTCCCCTAACAAGTTTCTCTTTGTCTAGCAATCTAAGTTGAGTCCTTTTGTCTTCCAGCCTCCTCTCAGAGTATCCTTTACCATATCATATTTTTCAGTTCTCTATAATAAACCTTTTTGTCTTCTTTGCCTCTTCCAACTCTCCCCATGTTGCACAGGCCACCTGTTTAAAAATTATTTCCATGCTTTCTTTTGTGAGACTCCTCTGCACTAGACAACCTTCCCAATTCTTGTCCTCCCTTAGACAAAGTCACCATTCATTAATTTTTTTAACGTCTCTTAAAACTCTTTGATGCATGTTGAAGACTTCATTGATTTGTACCATCATGTAAAGGCCATTCCTTTACTGCTCAGTTATGACCTCTATCACTGAACTGTGTCTTCCTGAGGTAGGAGTTAAATTTTCTTCAGTGAAGTGAGTATAACAGCTTGCATCTCGAAAGAAAAAGAAAAAAGGGGAAAAAAAGGCAACCCCCCCAACAGAATATTTCATCTCAAACTGCAAGTTTGTGGTAACAAAGTCAACACTGATAAATTTCCATGGATGAAACTCAATTTCAGGAGACATAGATTTCTCACTTCTCATTTTTTATCACATTTTTATTATATTTTCTCATCCTTCCGCACACCCCAAAATGAGGATGCTAAAAATTACTTCCTCCTGTATCCTTCAGTATATTATGCCTTACAGAAGTAAGACAAGCCAGGCTAAGATGATTCCATCAGCTGAGAGACTCAATTTCAAGAGCAAATTTGAGGTTTAACGATGCTGAAAGTTGTTGAATTGTGTGTTTTGATAGATTATACTTACAGCTTGCATAAAGAGCTGCAGTGTGTTGGATTAGTGAATGAGTTCTTCCTGTGAGGCAAACTGTCTCTGTTAGATGGATTTTTACTTTGCCTCATTGATCTGTGCCAGAGGAAAAACAGGTGCTTACAGTAGAATCCCACTGCAACTTAAAAGGAAGATTAAACAATAAACATTTGTTCCTTACATGCCATTGCTAATTTTGAATTTCCTTCTATTTGAAGTATTGCTTGTTTTATTAAAAAAACTCAGTCTGTGTATATCTTAATTTTCTCTTTCAGGGATTTCATGGCAATCTTGATGTTTTGAAGTCTGGAGTTCACCAGATTTTACCTGGACATCAACTGAATTTCAGTGACGGAGAGGCTATTTGCAGATGCAGTGTGTTCAGCCACCTATAGGTCTATTACTAGCTTTTTTTGTGCCTGTGCTATGAAGTCCTCACAGACTGAATGGTCCAGATACACATCTGGGTTTTACTGACATGCTGAAAAAATACAAATACTAAACACTGTGGGAGGAGTAATTCTGTGCTTCTATCTGTTACATGTTTTATGAGAAGCAGCGTAATCAGATAAACAAGCAAATCGTCAACCCAACAAGTAAATTAAACCAAGACGGTGTTAAAATATCGGGGGTAAGATAAATGTAGAAAAGGGCAGAAAATGCAGGGTTCATGTGCCATTCTATCTTATGGTAGAGCTGCTCTGTATAGTGGCACTTCACCTGGGTAGTGACCATTCTGAAAGGATCTTCTGGATAGTTTCACCTTTAACTCCTGCTTTCCTGTTTCAAGCCTGAGTATGTGACACTTTGGAATCTTGTTTTTTCCTCTCAGTCTTCAAATGTGAGTCAAAAGTTTTTTATGCAGCTTTTCTTTACAAATCCTGACAGATGCAAACTGTGCTGTACACTGAGCATCTAAATCAAGCTCAGTACACACTAGCCCAATAGTGTTTATGCTGCCAATTAAAGGCATCACTTTTTTGAATTATACAGGGAGTGAAATGATCTCTGACAGCTGTGAATTGCTGAAAAAGGGCTCTATTGTTCAAAGAACTGCCTTTAATATAGAGAAACCCTTGCTAAACTTTTGATTACCAAGTATGGCAAACATTAATTGGCCATAAACTTAACAAGATTCAGTTCACTCATTCCACAACTTTTGCTCCACTCCCCCACTTTCCTTCTCATTACCTCCCATTAGCCTCTCCTAGCAAGTGCTTAACTCAGAAACACCCCACCCGCCACGTTCCCATGTTTCCATCTTCATGCCTTCAGCATTCTCACTATTTTATTTAGCTGCTCTTTCAGCCATGTTTGTTCTGCCAGATGACTTCTACAAAAAATAAGTAAAACCAGGCTGAGTACAGTCAACCTGGAAAGCTTTCATGGATTTGTCCTGTCTTGTACTGTACTGCTGTGTTTCTTAAAATCCAAATCCCAGAGATGTTTTAAGAGGCAAAAAAGTCACATTTTATGCCTGTGACTGCAGCTTTCTAGTCCTTAGAGTTTCAGGGAGAAGACTAAAAATGTTAACTGAGCGCTTCCTAGAAGAAAAAAAAAAAAAGTGAAAGAGCACCAAAAGGTATTGCTTTCTTTAAACCTCATACTTTTTATGCAAATCTCGTGATCGTTGGATTCCAGTTTCTTAAAGAAGTAGCAATTTTTCACAAGCCTGAAGCTACACATGTAAATCCTTTTTATCTAGTATTTGCCTGGTGTGCTACACAGAAGATAATCATAGATTATGATAATCACAGACAAATCCACTTCAGCATTCTCCTAATAAGCTTTGAATTTTACAGACAAACAAGAGGGTTATAAAGAGGAGAAGGTATTTTTTAACAAACAGCTTCAAAAAATAACAACACTCCTTTTTTGACTTCTCTATAAAGACTTAATTTTTTGGGCTTGTAAAGGTCTAGGAAATATATACAGAAATGTAGAGTGAAAAATTGGAAACAAAAGAAAATAAATGTCAGAAAATGTTACGTACTGTGATTTTGAGTAGAAATGTGAGCATTATGCTAATTTTATAAATTATAAAACGTATCTCAAGTTCATTTAGGGTGTATATTGGTAGAAAAAGCTGCAACGTGCTCTGCACATACATGTATGCAATATGGCTCTTCATATGGAAGCATAATTTGGATGTATTTTACGATCATAAAGTGAAATCAAGGCTATTTGTGATAGTTGCTCTGCAGACCCATGCTATTTCCTAGGCCCCTCTGGATGAACTCTCCAACTGTGCAGTAGGAGGAGGGATTAAATTACATGCCAGGGGCCACAGAGATGGGGAGAGTTCACCATATTTGGTTTCTCAGTTCCCCCTGTAACAGCTGAATGAAGTTGCCCGCTCTGTTTCTCTGCCATTCTTGTCATATTTTCTTTTCTTGTGTCATCATTCTGTCTTGTAGATAGACTGCAGTGCTGCATTTTTGAGAATTTAGTTCCTCCTGTGGCTAGGACTATGCTTCTAAAATACTGTGGTTTTGTGTTGCTGATCTTGCCAATAGCATCTGCCATGCAAACAGAAATGCTGCTCATAACAACTTCATGTTATGAGATCAGACACGATCAGAAAAGTGCATATATCCTGGCTAAATCTTTCCTTTTCATATGGCTTCAGGAACTGAGGCATCTATCAGCAAGTGATTTTTAAAAGAAAAAAAAAAAGAAAAATAGTCAGTGGGGCAGATATGGACAAATGACAGATGATCCTAACCAGTATGGCATGTCTTTTTTGTTAGATCAGAATTATTATCTTGACCTACTGCCCAGTGTTTGTGACTCATTATCACATTGTCTGTGGAGAGTTCATGAGGTGTTATATCTGCCCAGACCTGTTAAACTAATCTCAAATTACTTATAACTAATAATTAAGTGCCAGAATCTATTGCTGTGATCCATGGCTGTTCAGCATATCAACAAGAACGGTGCAAGTGTGGCAGATGAAATGATGATGTGGGTTAGAATTTGCCAGACTTTTTTATTACCTGAGGTAACAAAATAAACAGTTTACATTAGTAATTTCCTTGTACAAAGACTGACATAAGTTTAACTTGAAGGTCTTTACTAATAGCTATTATTCTTGTACTCGTAAATGTTTGGATTTGTGTTGTATTCATGAAAATCTTGCAGAGATATTACTATGATGTAGTAACCAAACATTAAATAATGGTATACTTGCATATCTATCATGCTGAATAAAAAAATGAATGTGCAAATGTCAGATATGAAGGCACCTTGTTTCTGTTTTCTATTCTAAACATAAGGAATTAAATCACACAGGAATTAATGTATATCAGACATTTCTTTATGGTAGTATTTAACAAAAATTGCTATTTGATGAAGTAAATTACTTCACGATGAGGTAAAGGTTATAGAGATGGTTATAGAGAATGGTTGTCATGTTTGGAAATCAAAGTTATTTTTTGTGTTCTGCACATACCAACTATGTCAGTCTTGTGCACTAGTGCATTCTTATTTTCCACCACCAGTCCCCTCCTAAAAAAAAAATCTCTCTTTCACAATGTTATGAAATGTTATTATTAAGAAAAATAGGAAACATCCCTCTTCCTTGATTCAGGCCCTTTACCATGTGGAATGTTGTGTGTCTTTGGGCTAGAAAATAACAAAAATATAAGAAAAAAACCTCTAATAAAATACAAATAGTCTTCCATTAGGAACCACATGATTTGCAATTTGAGCAGTGGCAGGTAATTGTGGATCTGCAACTTGTCTTTTGTCTGGCTGCTCAATGGATTGCATAGCAGTAAACAAATCTTTTATTAAATGTGATAATTCTCATATCAACTTAAATCACATTAGAGAAAAGATAGTACCTTTTTAAGAGTGAAAGTCCACCTGGATAAATTCTTTCTCTAATGCCAATGAAGTATGTAATAAAATCACCTTCCTATATCAGAGCAGGTGCAGACATTTGTGCAAGGTGCTCCTTAAGCGAGAGCCATGGAGTGCCTGCACCTTGCAGACAGCAGAGAGCTAACCAGGGTGGGAGGGTTGCTGCTCCCTCCTTCCCTTTAGAACACTTCAGGGCTATGGCACTGCATAAACAGACATCACTCAGAAGGTGTTTGCCTTTGGTCAGTATGAGATGACATTGGACTTTCCATCCACAACACCTGCAAAAAAATATCTGTGGGAGTTATTTTGCACTTACCTGACTTGCTGAGGCTGCTGAGGCAGGATGGAAGAGATGGAAGGTCTTTTCTTTCCTCCCTATTTGTTTAAACACACTGCATTAAGAAAAGGACACAACCTGGCAAGGCTACTGCTATTACAGAAGTGCTGCTTGGTTGGCACTGGTAGCTTTGCCAGATCTGAGGAAAATCTTCCTTTTTAAGTTGTTAGTTTTGCTCAGTCTCACTCCAGACAATATCCAGCCCCTTTTGAACTTCACAGAATTTGCACACTTGATCCAAGGCTGCTAATAGCTGTGACCCATGCCTACATCAAAGATGACAGCTATAGAGTCTGTAACAGCAGGACTTGCAACAAAGATAATGATAATGCAAGAAGAGGGTGAAAGGAAAAGAAAGAAAGAGGGGTTCTGCAGAAAGGACCTAAACCCCCTTCTAATTCCTGCTTTGAGCACGGAATTGCATTTCCAACCTGAATTATCCTATGATCCTGTAAAGGGCTATGCGTAACATCCTAACACTGGAAGTGTTCAAGGCTGGATTGGATGGGGCCTCAAGCAACTTGGTCTGGTGGAGGGTGTCTCAGTCCATAGCATGAGGTTTGGAACTAGGTCATATTTAAGGTGCCTTCCAACCCAAGCCATTCTGTGATTCCATGATAAATGAAAGGCATGAAGCGACCACAAAGTTCAGAAGACTCTGGTACTGTGTCCCAGAAGTCACTGCACTTTCTCATCATGTTACACTAGTGCAGTCATGGAGAGAAAGATAAAAAAGGCCACATAATTGGCATTGTCAGGTTAATGATTGGACTTAGTGATCCTAAGGGTCTTTTCAGCCTTGATTATTCTGTGACTCCATGATTCTACTTAATTCAGGTTCCCATTTGCATGAATGTCAATCCATGATTTGGTAATTATACATAGAGTCTGATGATGCTTTTATTTTTTTAGCCCTTGAGCAAAGAAGCAAGCCCCAAGAAGCATAGATTTACCTCCAAGTGAAAGACAATGCCTAGTAATTAACTTTATTACATCCTTTGTAGATTTACTCAGTGTTGTAAAGGAGGACAATAACTCAGCATTTCCTGATGCATATTGTCACAGGGACATATAGGATAAAGTCTGAGTCTGGGACAGATGCTGGCCTGGATTAGTGAAAGAACCTGAGCTACCAGATCCTTTCCCATAGTACCCTGAGGGTGTGTATTTGGGTCATGGGGCCTGACTTTTCTCCAAGAAACTTGTAAACGGAAAGGAAAAAATAAAACAACACATATCTGCTAACCAAAGTTTTCCATCAGAACACCATCATCTTCTGCATGGCTGAAGCTATTAGAGAAAATATGCTTGAACTGAGCTATGCATATGTAACTGTGCATATTACAAGTTTGGGTTTGGGGTTTTTTTAAGCTTTAATAGTATAATTCTTGCAATAGAACAATATATTGAATTGTCTATGATACTTTTGACAGATGTTGACTTGAGACATTGGTTTTATAATATGAGAAAATCCAAGGCAAATAACAGCAAAAGAAACTCTGATAATTCATTTGAGAGTTTCCAGGCAAACAATTTCTTTGCCCAAAAATCCCATACAATTTCTGTGCACTAATAGAAAGGTTATCTCAAAGGAATTCACAGAGGGAGTTGCTCATAAATCTAAATACTCACCATTTGATGTAGATTAATATAAGAAAGACTAAATAATAAAAATAATTTCTTATGATTGTTGTGTCTCATCCATCTATAATGAGTTTAATGCTTACCAAAGGAAAATACATGTCAGATACAGAGCTACAATTTATCCCGACATTTTAATGGACTGCAGTCCCTGGCTCTCACTAGCTGAGTATGAAACCCCTTGAAGCTCTGTGAGGAAGTATATTTTTCAGCTGGAAAAGTGAATCCAAATCTTTCAGTCCTGGGCTCTGAGCCAAGCAACATAGCTTTAGCTTTTCCCACATTCAGCATCTACTTGCATTTCAATAGCAAAGCCTGGAAACTGTCAAAAAACGCTCTGGAGGTGGATCTGGTCCTTGTCTACAGCTATATTACTGACATGTATATCAGTGTTTTCAATACACTTACAGTCAAAAGGCTTTAAAGTCTGTGGAAAGTTGTATATACATCTTTTAACAAGAGAAAAGCAGATGTTCTTACAGTCAGTATTATAGGAGTCAGTGTGCTCTATCTGTGTCACCCTTAGCTGCAGGTCTTAAGAAAATTGGTCTGAAAGAAAGGTCTTTTAAAAATGTATATGTTTAGTAAATGAAGAGAATCAGCAAAGCTAAAATTCTCTGTTTTCACAAGCTGAAAAAATCCTGCCTTCAGAGAGGGTTCAGACACATTGGCCTCAGATGGTGCTCAGGTCCATATTTGAGCCTTCTGTGAGATTTCCTTCTATGTGGATGGTATAGAGGAGTGAGTAAGGGCAGGATGTTTTTATTGAGGAAGAAGTGGGTGCTCACTATTAAAAGTTTAAATGAGTGAGGATCCCTATCAGTTCGGCATTCCAAGCTTTTCACAGTCAGTGGGAATTTTGCCATCCCTGAAGATCTTAACATATGCCCATGCCTGTTGAAACCACAATAAGTAAGGCAGGCTTGCTTTCTTCTTCTATCAACTCCATAAGCCTTAAAGGACATGAGTTTTGAATGCAAATGATTTAACTAATATATGAAAGTCAAAATTGTTACATAAATAACATTGCTTGTAATTGCTATTCTTTGCAACTGAAGCACTTCAGCCTCAGCACCAAATATTCTTGCCAGCACATACTTGCAACTATGTCATATGTACACAGATTGCTAACAGAACAACCCAGAAATATAGAAAATACTGGTATTCAGAGGGCATCTGCAAATTAAAATTTCTGTCCAGAACCTGTAGTTTATTAAAGGTTAGCTGGTAGGAGAGCGTTTCTGCCCAGGCCATGCCGCAGCTGGGCTATTCTCCAGCTCCTCACATCCCTGCCCTGACTGGTCTTGATCCTCACCAGCAGGGCCACTTAAGGGCCCATGGCTTGGCCTGGTTTTGGGCCACCTCCAGGGCACTGCCCAGTGCAGTGGCTACGCATGCTCCCCCAGCTGCCCTGCTCCTGGCTGGAGTGGTGGAATGGACCCTGGCTGCCAAGCCCTTCCCTGATGGACTCCCGTGGGACCCCACAACCCTAGGGAGTCCTTGGCCCCATATGGCACCTTGGTGGTGGCAGCTGGAGCTTCCTGGGGAACTTTTCTCCTCTGTCATCAGTTTTGTTGCTTAAGGACTCTGTAACAAAATCTCTTCTTGGCATGCATGGGAGAAAGATGAGTGGGAAGCTGAGGGTGGGGAAAAAGGTGATTTTCTCTTCTTTCAGCACACATCTGCACATCTGCCTCTGTCTCACCTTCAGGAATAAGTTAAATCAGAAGGACTGAGACCAATGCAAAACTTGCACAGACCCCCAAAACACGGAATCATAGAGTCAGCTGGGTTGGAAAAGACTTCTGAGATCATTGAATCCAAACATTGACTGATCAGAATCATGTCAAGTAGACCACAGCACTAAGTGTGATGTCCAGTGGTTTCTTGAACATCCACAGCCTTTCTCTCATCTACTGAGCAGGTCACATGGTCATAGGCAGAGATCAGGTTGGTCAGGCAGGACCTGCCCCTCCTAAACCCCTGCTGCTGAGCCTGATCCTCTGGATTTCCTCTGTGTGCTGTGTGATGGCACTCAAGATGATCTGTTCTACAACCTTCTCTGGCACCAGGGTCAGGCCAACAGTCTTGTAGCTCCCCAGATCCTCCTTCCAGTAGTTCTTGTGTGGGTTGACCCTGGCTGGATGCCAGGCATCCACCAAAACTTCTCTATTCCTTTCCTCCACAACTGTACAGGGGAGAAAAAAGTATAATGAAGGGCTCATGAGCTGAGATAAGAACCAGGAGATATCATGCACCAAATACTGTCATGGGAAAAGCAGACTAGAATTAGAGATATTAATTGAATTCACTACTGACAAAATCAGAGCAGGATAATGAGAAGTCAAATAATACCCTGAAACCCTGCTATCCCCACCCCTCACTCCTTTCCAGCTCTATCTCCTGCCCTTCAACAGTATAGATAGATGGTAAATATGGGTTAGAGTCAGTTGTTTCCTACATTGTTCAGGGAGAGGGATCCTTCCTCTGCTCCATTGTGGGGGTCCCTCCCACGGAAGGCAGTCTTCAGTGAAGTTCTCCAATGTCCCATAAGCAATTCTGCATGAACTGCTCCAATGTGGGTCACTCTTCCACAGGGTGTAGTCCTTCAAGGACAGACTGTTCCAGTGTTGTTCCCCCACAGGGTCACAGGTCCTACCAGAAAACCTGCTCAAGCATGGGCTCCTGCAGGTCGCTGCCAAGAACCTGCTCCAGCAAAGGCTTCTCCTGGGTTCATAGCCTCCCTCAGACATCCTGCCCTGGTGTGGGTCTCCTCTTTGGACTGCAGGTGAATCTCTCCATACCTGTGGACCTCATGGGCTGTAGGGGCACAGCTGCTTCACCATGGGCTGCACCACGGGCTGCAGGGGAATCTCAGCCCTGGCAACTGGAGCACCTCTTGCCCCTCATTCTCCACTGACTGGTGTCTGCAGAGTTGTTCCTCTCTTATGTTCTCACCCTGTTGTTCTCTGGCCACAATTACATCAGTGCAAAAACCTTTTCTTCCTTTCTTAAATCTGTTATGACAGGAGCGTTACCACAATTTCTGACTGGCGCAGCCTTGGCCAGTGGCATGTCTGTCTTTGGAGCGTGGCTCTGCAGGGCATGGAGGAAGATTCCAACAGCTTCTCAGAGAAGCCAGTCCTGCTACCAAAACCTGGCCATGCAAATCTAAATACAATGGGCATCACATTGACCAAACTCCAATAACCTGTTAGCTAGGACTAACGATAAATGACGGAGAGTGGTTTAGTGAGCACTTCTGCCAGCTCCTCCAGTACCCTTGGGTGGATCCTACCTGGCCCCACAGGCTTGTGCTGGTCTAAGTGGCACAGCAGGTCACTTACAACTTCCTCCTGGATTGCAGGGGGTCTATCCTGCTCCCCATCCCTGTCTACCTGCTCAGGGGGCTGGCTGCTCTGAGGATAACTGGTCTTATTGACAAGGACTGAGGCAAAGAAGGCACTAAGTACATCAACTTTTTCCTCATCCTTGGTAAATCTGTTCCCCCTAGTGTCCAATAAAGAATGGAGATTTTCCTTGGCCCTCCTTTTGTTGTTCATGTATTTATAAAATCACTTTTTATTATCTTTTACAGCAGTGGCCAGATTGAGTTCTAGTTGATCTTTTGCCATTCAAATTTTCCTTATGCATAACCTAACAACATCCTTGTACTCCTTCTGAATTGTCTGCGCCTTCTTCAGAAGGCCATAAAACCTTATTTTACCCTTAGTTCCTGCGAAACCTCTCTGCTCAGCCAGGGCAGTTGTCTTCCCCAATGACTCACCTTTTGGCACTTAGGGGTGGCCTGCCCCTGCACCTTTAAGATTTTCTTCTTAAAGCGAGTCTAGGTTTCTTGGACCCCTTTGTTATTAAGCTTCTCTTTTCTTCAATTATCTTTAAAATGTCACTTTCAGAAGCTTCAACTGGAGTTTGGTGTCCACCTCTCACTGAGACATCAAATGAAGAGCTGATGCAGGTCTGTATGACTCTCCCCTGGTAATGAAAAGGTTCATCTACTCCATCACTGCCTGCTGGCCCATACAATAGGCAAAGAGTGCCTCATTCTCTGGTGTCAAACAAGGCCACCTCCTTTTCTTTCAAGCTGCAACTTCGGCTACATTCCTTATCTCCACTTCTGAATGCCATTCATTGCCTTCATTCCTCCTTACCTGACATACTCCCACAGAAGTCATAGTTCCTTTTAGCAAATACCCTTATCAGGTAAAATTGGATGCTAAATATATCTGGCTACAAGCGGTATTTAGAGTAATTTGATTTCAGTGGGAGACTACCTGATAGAATGGGTTTTTTCATGCTCTGCAGACTAGAAATTGAGGCACAAATTATAAGTGATACCCACAATCATGCAGCATATTTGTGTCTGAGCTGGGAAAAAGGGCTTCTGATTAAATTATCAGGCAGAAATAAAATGAACAAATAAAACTAGCAGGTTCACTTCATATTATGCAGGCTCACAGTTAAACAGTAGAATTCAACATCACAGAGGCCAAAAGAATTCATGGATTCAAAGAAGGATCAGATAGCTTCATGAGTGAAAAAAAATGTCATCAGGTTTTATAAAACATAAAAACATACATACCACCTCCAGTTTAGTAGTTTTGTAAACAGCAGGAAACTGGGAGCTGGGTTATTGTAGGGAGATAGCTATTCTGGTCTTGCCCTGTTGTCAGCTTCTAGTAGCTATTGTCAAATCTAGGATTCTGTTTTGTATATCTGCATATGAATAGAAATGCTTTTATAGATACACATAATCTATAGATATATACATATATAATCTCTCTCTCCCTCTCTCTCTCTCCTCCCTCTCTCTCTCTCCTCCCCTCTCTGTCTCAATGACCTTATACAATGTCATTTTAAAGCCTTCCCAATAATAAATAAATGAAGGCCTGCCTAAATAAATTCTGGCGGGTTACATACTTTTTGATGCAGACTCCAGTATATCCAACAACAGCATCCACACAATGAGTAAAGCCAAGAGCAAGTATCTCCTTATCCAACAAATCATCTTTGAGTGGTTTTTGCTAAAGTAAGAGAAAAACATTGTTCCAAGTGCTCTGTCGGACACTGCATTTGGTCCTGGATGGAGCCAGCTGGCCTCCAGTCAGCCCGCAGTGCAGATGGAAATCTCAGAAACTGATCCACACTATCACTGATGAGACAAACTTCACAATACAAGGCAGCAGTGTTGGATACAGCTATGGTACTGGTGTTTTTAAAGTCTATGTTTGGAGGCCGCACAGTAAGTATAGGTCTCATCTTGTTTTGAGATGGGAGATCTGTGACTTTGTCTCATCCTACTATTGACACACATTCTGGTAACCCCAGTGCAAGGACTTCTGCCCTTCCCACTCTCCTTAGTCACTAACATTTGTAGCTTGTAGCCCTAGCACTTAGCTTGCAATTGCCTCCCACTTGGGCGCACTAAGAAAACTGTTGACAAGACACTGAGCATACTCAAGCCCATGGATGCCTATTACACCAGCTATAATTTGGACCAGAAGATTTAGAAACAAGGCAGTATCCTTTCAGCTTCTGGCACTGGAAAGGTGATTTTAAATTGAAGCTGTGTCATGGGGTGCAAATAGAATGTGCTAATGAAGTTTGCTGAATTTCAGGTAGAAGATATACATTAAGATCTTATTCTTCTACCTGCATACCAGGCTCCATTTTAGAGAGGCATCCCTTGCCTTGTCCCTCTTTGATGCTGTGCTATTTTCACTGTGCTCTGGTGGCTATGTCCTCTTAGAGTAGTACCTGCACTGTTTCTACATCCAGGATCAGAAGCATTCACTTTATGGAAAATTGTAGTGTCTGCCACAAATTTATTGGAGTGTATACTATGAAATGCCATGTTAATGGAACATGGCTCTCTCTATGAACACAGCTTAAAGAATTTTCTGTATAACTTAAACTTGTTTTAAGCTGTTTTACTATGGTTATTAAAACTCTCTGTCATGTTTTTCTTTTGGTTGTAGCTGACTCAGCTGTCTCTTTATGCAAGGTGAAGCTAATGGATGCTTACACAAGTTAAAAACTAGGCATCCTAGGAGTGGCAGAAAAGAACGGGTTTTTTTTTATTTGTTCTGGTTTACCTCAAGATGCCCTTTGGAATGTAATATTAACCTGGCTACTCTTGCTCACTGTGTCTTTTTTTCCTCACAACATCTTGTTGTTTTTGATGACATGTCCTAGGCCATAAAAAGAGCAGGAAGGTAGTATAGATAGAAGAAGAGTGCTGTGAGCTTAATCTAGCAGAGTTTTTGTTGCACTGGAACTTCAAAAAGAAGAAAAATCTCTTCCCAAATTAAAGCTTCAGGAAAAATTTAACACAGTATAAGAGCAATAGAATTTGCTCATCTCCCCTTCCAAATACAGAATTACAGAATCAATCAGGTTGGAGGAGACCATAGTGGTTCTGGTTCAACTACCCTGCTCAGGCAGTCATTCTACAGTGCATTGCACAGGTTTGCATCCAAATGGTTTTTGAATATCTCCCGTGAGGGAGACTCCAAAACCTCTCTGGGTGACATGTTCCAGTGCCTGCACACTAAAGAAGATCTTCCTCATATTCAGGTGGAAATTTCTGAGCATCAATTTGTCTCTTGTGCTATTGCTTGGCACCACCAAGCAGAGACTGGATCCATCCTTTTGACCCCCATCCTTTAGATATTTATGCACATTAACGAGGTTCTCTCTCAGTCATCTCTTCTTGAGGCTGTACAGGTTTGGCTCCCTCACCCCTTCCTCTTAAGAGAGAATCTCCAGACCCCATAGCAACTTTGTTACCCTCTGCTGCATGCACTCCAGGAGCTCCGGGTCTCTCTTGTCTTGTCTCTTCTCCAGAGAGCTGCTTTCCAGCAGATCAGCCCCCAGCCTGCACTGGTGCCTCCAATCCTTCCTCCTCAGGTGCAGGGCACTGCATTTGCCCTTGTTGAATTTCAGGAGGTTTATCTCTGCCCACCTCTCCAACCTGTTAAGCCCCTCTGAAAGGCTGCACTCTGGGGTATTGGCCACTGCTCCCAGCTTTATGCTGTCAGTGACTTGCTGAGGGGGCATCCATCTCTTTGTCCAAATCACTGATGAACAAGTTAAACACGCTGGACCTAGTATAGGACCCTGGGGAATACCACTTTTGACAGGTGTTTAAAAACAGTTGTTTAAAATGAATGTTTTTTTAAAATATAAAAAAAGACTGGGATCCAGGTTTTCCTATGTTGTATGAGTTATTTCTGATCATGTTATTACTGAACTCAGAACCAAAATTGGCTGATGAAGTGGCTAGGTCCCAGCTGAAAGACAAACACTATGCAAACACTGATTCTAAATAGCTGGGTCATTTGAATTATTTAAAACTTTTGTGGGTTTTTTAAGGAAATGTATTTGCCAAACTGTTTTTTAGAGTTGAGTGAAATTATATTTGTGGATACCCCTTTGAATGGCTGCAAAACCTGACTGTGTCTCTGGAATACAAACACCCATCCAGACTTTACTGGAATTACTAAACCTCACAGCCTCTGAAAATCAGACTAAGTATCTAACTATTCTTTTTTATTGTGGGGAATATAATCTTTGTATTTCAAGAGTAAAGGCTGATGGATTAAAAACTGAAGATTTAAGTCAGCATATGGCCACTATTATTGGGATTTGAAAAGCTACATTTACTCTTTTTTTTCCCTAAATGAGCACATTTCTTATTCTTAAAGGATTTGTCATTTAAGGTCTTCTAGCTCTTAAAAGCATACTCCATTTGGAAAGGTTCCCTTTAGTAAAGATAGCACAAAAATAAGCGATTTCTAGATATGTCCACTAACCTGGCCAAAATCATTTTCACATAGCAGTCTACCACATAATGTTGTGTTTTCAAAAGCAAAAATGATTTTCATATACTTTCTATATAACCTGGTTTATAAAACAGCCAACATTTCCCCTCTGTGTAATTAGTCTCATCTCTAGTTTTATCTTTGATTCTACAAGCAGAATATGCATGTGTACCCTTTCACGCTTCAAATTTTCCCTACTATACCCCTGATCTACTGTGATTTGACAAACGCTTAGTGAATCAAATCACAGCTACTTGCATTTATCTTTTTTTTTTTTAAAGCCTATATCTAGCTGGGTGAAATTCTCTGTATGATCAGGTTGTGTTTAGGAAACTTGCTGTTAGGCTGTCAAGATCATATATATGTGCTGCAGTGCCATCAGAATACCATGAAGGGTTTAAACTGTTTGCTTTTGCACTTTTGGTTTTCATGCTTTACAGAGGTGGATGAAGTTTTTCCACTCAGAATAATTTTTTGATATTAGAGCTTCTACCAATCCTCAATCAATAGCATGAGAATTTTGATAAAGGATAATATCACACAAGGGATCTGAGTCACCTCCTGTGGACATGAAGTGAGTGGTTTCCGTTCTATAACATTGTGACTAGGACATTTATCTGTGTCTCTATCTGAAATTCCAGATGGAAACATTTTGGAGATTTTAAATAATCACTTCCAAATTGTTTTCTGTGAATTGTTGTTTTTCTTTTTCTGAAGGATCAAAGTAATTCAGCATAAACTTCTCTGCTGCAAAGACAGTAGAAGCGTCACTCTTTTATAGATAACTCCTCATTTTGTGCTTAGTTTCCAGTTCTGCTAGGTACCATATGCTTTAAACCCCTGAAGTCTGAAAGGAGTCCAGAAGTAGCTTCTGGCTGGTGTCTCTATAAATATACTTGGGCACAAAAGTCCACTGTACAGTGTAATTTCCTGGGAATGCAGTCCATCTTACTGTCCTCCTGAGACTAATGCTGGATCTTCAAACTCAGACGCAGAGAAGATACACCTTTTCCAAAATCCCCTGAGATATTTTATATACCATTTAATCCTTGAGAGACACTTGATGACAGAAATTAGACTTAGACACACACGACTGTATAAGTCCATACACACGGGGCATTTCTGAAAACATTACTTTTCATGTAGATGTAAGCAGTAGAAACTCCCTTTGCCTTTTCAGTTTCCTTACTGCTCTAAACCAGTATTTGTCATGGAGTCAAACTGCAGTTCTCAGTACTACTCATGCCATTGTCTCTGATCCACAATTTGTCTTGTCCAGCTTGCTTTGTCATTTCCATTGCAAGCCCTTTCCCTCAGCCTTGTATGACTGTGGGAGACTGACTTTCATTCAACTGGTGCTTTATGGCTTTCCTTTTGCAAAACACTTCCTCTGTACAGAATGTAGGGCTATTGCTTTTCCTCTCCTCCTTATCACATCTTTCTCTTGGTCCAATGGCTATCTGCTATCTGTTCAAGGAGCAATGTAATGTATCCTGCAAGGTCCTTGAGAAGCATTAAAGTAGATGGCAATAGCGCAACTCCTTTTCAAATCAACAGCAACTGAAAGAAGGAGCATATACATAAGGAAATCCCACAAATCATCACAAGGAGTAAGTCATGAATGGTTGCCATGCTCTCAAACTGCATTTTCAACAAATAAATGATTTTTATACCTTAGGTCTACATATGTCAGTCTAATGTGCTTGAATTATATGCAATGGGCTACATCATATTACTTGTGTATATATCATCTCATACAGGTTGAATAAGCAAAGCATACTGTGATATACTTACATCTTATATAGACTCTATGTATATCATATGTGAAGTTGATTCTATTATTGTATAAATTCAGGCCCTAGTCCCCCATGTATACCTGTGTCCTTAAAACTTCAGCCTGCCTTTGTGCATGAAGTCAGACCTGAAGTCAGTATCTTGAAGTCACTGCCTCAAGCTGCACATATATGCCATGCAGTGAAAGTGAATTGATGCAATATACTCCATGCCTCTACCCACATAGACACACTTGATTCACTGATCCCATCTACCTGTGGGGGCTAGGAATGGGGAAGAGTGAGGAGTACCTTGTGGCCTACTGAACATGGGATTATAAGCAACCAGGACTTAAAAATGTGTTGCTGAGAACAGCTATCCCCCTTCTTTATTTTAAACAGGGTTAGGTTATAAGCAAATCAGCATGCACTTTCAAAGAAGACACAAGTTTGTGCAATGAATATAATATTGACAGCTGCAAAGGAAGACAAATGACATAAACAGGATTCTTCCCTTAAATCAGACTACTGATTGAGTAGTGTTTCTTCCTTTCCATTCTCCGAGTCTCTCCCAGTCTCCTTTAGCTTCCTTCTTTCTGTCTCACTCTCCCTTCTCACTTTCTCTGGTGGAAAATAAGATGTGGCCCCCTCAGTGTGTCTCAAACATTTTGGGTCTTTAGATAATCTTTGACCGGACCTGGCTATGTTCCTTTCAATGAAGCAGAGGATTGGTTTCCAGTTAAGCCTTTGGAATCCTAGTGCTCAGGAAGAATAACTCAAAAAAACTGCATTTGGGAAAGCTTTATTAACAAGCTGAAAGTGAAAGAAAGGTAATAATTGCATTTAAACAATCAACCAAAGCAAAGCTCACCTCTGGGTTTTTAAATTTGTGGGGAAGACATAATTGCAAGGGGGCTATGTTGCTACACTGCTTTTGCTTTGAAAACCAGATTGCCACCCCACTCCCACTGGATGGATAATTGGGTCCTCATAGGTCTCTTGAATCAAAGTAGTGTTGCAGTAAAACTTTATTTCTCCAGTGCTCATTAAAAGAGAAGCTGAAAGGAAAACTCCCACTTCGGGGATGGGATTAGATAGCCCTAGATTATTCCTCCTCCCATGCCCTTTCAAGGTTTTTTGTTTCTAAATCTGCTCAGCAAGAAAAAGTAAATTGCCAGAAGTGAAATTAGTGAAGAATATTGTCCCAAGGACAATAAGGCTTTATTGCAAGGCTGGTATGAGATCCCTGCTTCAAAAAACCTTGAGGTGTGTGAGCCCTTAATTGCCTACCTCTGATAAACTGGCAGTGAAAAAAAAAAAAAAAA
>VWYN01007135.1:80453-150446 GCA_013400075.1 Hippolais icterina
TGCCATAAAGGCACCAAATTAAAAAAAAAAAAAAAAATCTGAACAAAGAACAAGAACTCAAGATTTAATACCTTCTAATTATGGGCTTGATTTGGGATGTGGGACTGACCACATGAGGCTATAAAACTTTTACATAAACCTTTCAGGTTTCTTTAAAAACCAGAGAAATTTCTATCCAGAAGGCAGTATGTGACCCTCACATCGTGAGAAAAAAAGTACCACATCTCCTGTTGGCCAACACGATTAGGGCCACATGGTTTGATCAGATGCTGCTGATCAGCCGAGATGCTGTTGAGTGCAGTTACATTAGGTCATGTACACACAGTCTTGTGCTCAAAGTTTAGTTTATTCCCAGCCTACCCTCCACAGGTTTATCAATCTTACAAACTGTCTATAAGACTGTGAATTTTGCATACTGCAAAGAATGTGTTACACACAGCCTGATCCATCTTACCCTGATTTTATACTGCTGTTGTCAGTGGAACAGCTCTTGATTTGCAGTAATGTGAAAGAGGAAGATCAGCTGCAGGAGACCATGAGTGTCTCTCTAACATGAAAAGATTTTGCTTGAGTATTGTGCAAAAATTGCATTAACCAAGCTTCCTGCCCTTGTAGAACAGGAAGCTTAGTTGTAGAACAACTATTCAAGATGTCAGGGAAAGAATAGATTTATTATCATATATCATTAATAACTCTTGGAAGGGGGGGTGGGGGGTTGTTGGTGTGGTTTTTTTTGGTTTGTGGTGTTGGTTTTTTGTGGGGTTTTTTGGTTGTTGTTGGTGGTGGTTTTTTATTTAGAAAGAATATTTTCATGAATTTTGGTGCTGTGGTTCACAAAATCCAACACTGCTATTGGTTGAGAGAAAGTAATATGTTGAGGCAGGATATTTTTCATTTCAGGTTGAAATTATATGTAAAAACATACTAAGTAAAACTGATTCTGAGTTTTCTTACCCTTGACAATCATACCATCCATTATGTAGTTATAAGATTTCAAGTACTTTTTTTGCAATGATATCAGACAGAGAGATAAATCAACAAATCAAATCTCTTTTTTTTTCTCCTCTAAAAACTGGAGGAATAATATCAAGGTGGAGCAACTTAGTTGTTTATTTGTGAAGCACTAATATCTGGTGTTAAGGAAAGCAGTATTTATATTGACAAGAGATATTTGAAAAACTATAGCTTGCTCAGTAATTAAAAATTGTCTTGGTTAAACAATTTTTATAGCCATTAAGATTTTTAATCAAAAGTCACTTTTAATCAGATGGCCATTGTCCAAAAGAGAATTTCAAGCCAATATCTCCCATTATGATGTCTCTGAAAAAGACATTGTCTTCAAAGAATAATTATGCAAGCATCACCCAATATTAAAGAAATGAAATATGAAAGCAATTTGATGTTGTTTGACCTCATCACCAATAATGATTTAGAGCAGCAAGGTAACTGAGAAGAGGGTAGGCAACATAAATTTTATGCTTTGAAGTATAAGATTTTTAGAAACACTTTGCAAAATCGTTGTAAAACCTGGATTGTTTCTGTAATATTTCTATTCTACTGTAAACTGTCATCAGTTTTAATATCCTACATGCTGGAATTCAAGCATTTCTTGAGCTAACTAATTACAGCTTCATTTTTTTGTTTTGTCATAGTTGATCGTTCAGTTTTCATCCTCTTTCCTCTTACTAAGAAGTGCAACTTATTTGAGAATCTACATAGTAGAAATAGTTTGTGACTAGAAAAAAGAAAGTTTATGTAATCTGAATATATCAGAACCTTTTTAAAAACAGCACATAACTCATGCACCATTTAGAAGCAATAATCTTTCCAGCAAGAAGTGATTGTATCTGGTAATTGAGCTTTGATAAGGAGGCCTAAGTAAGCCCAGCCAGATATGAAATATTTGTGTTTAAGAATGCTCAAATGTTCCATCTGGATGAAAAATTTGAAATGACACATTTAGATATTTCCAGAATATTTTTGGGACATTTTCAAAATGAAATGTTATTGTTTTTGTGAATCAATCTTTTATCCGCTATTCATTCTATATATGACCTTGCCATTTTGATATTTTGTTTCTGTTCAGGACAAACCAAAATATTAAAATATCCCTGCAGTAAGAAATTCTGGTTTTGGACCGTGTCTGCTTCTGATAATGAATGACATATAAATTTGCTCAAGATGTTATGAATCTAAAAAGCTGTTCATATTTTATCCAAATTACAAGGGAAAACTTGTGAACGACTTTAAAAGTCCTTTGCTAGATAATATAGAATCCTTTTGTTCCAGAGTAACTGGCCAGAATAGGAAAAAATATATAATACATAATGTATTCAATAATATACAATACATCTCTAGAAGCTTTAAGTAACAGTCATAAGATTTAGAAGACAAGCTATTCAGGCAGTACAGGCTGGTAGTAAGGCCCAGTGCTTATATTACAGCTAAAAACATTACTAATATTTGTAGAAGGTCAGTGTGTATTTCCAGATCTAAATTATTATCACACCAATCTAGTTATAGAAGGCTTAAACTTTTCTATGCGTTGCCCGGTTCAGGCTTGATTCTTGTGTCTTTCTACGGATGTCCTGTTTATTTGGAGACAGATACATGAGAAGGATGGATGGGGACAATGCAAAGTCATCACTAGAAGCGTTGGACCTTACTTCATTTTCATTAGCCCCAACATCCAGGATTAATTTTCACTGGAACCAGTGAAACAGAGTTTGGCTCCCAGTATGGCTTTTTGCATCTGTCCTGTGCACAGATGTGGCACTCGCCACCCTAGCTGAGCATTCACAACGTTCAGCTGGATGTCCTGTCATGAAAGAAAGAGGAACAGTTGGGACACCATAGTTTCAGCTGTTTTGAGCTACAGACTGGAAAAAAAAGAGGCTGTATGAAAAATCTGTATATCAAAGCAGCTACAGGGCTGTTGTCACTATCTGCAGGGGACTGCGTCAGCCTAGAATCTGTGGCATGAAAAAGGTAGTGCAAAGAATGCTTGAACTCCTGGGAGGTGCAGGTGGTAATTTAATATCACCCCACTGGCACAGAATAAATGTGAATGAGGGGGAAAAGAGGCCCACAGTTTACAATAGGCTCAGGAATACTGCATGCATTTTGAGCAGGTCCAAAAGAACAGCACAACAAATGCTTCTAGAAGGTTCCTAAAAAGTGGCCTTTCTGCTTAGATAGTTTGTCAAGGACTTGGTATGCAGGACTGAAACAACATTTTAAAAGGGAAATTTCCAAGTCACGAACTTCTTCTTTGAAGGAGTTCCCAGTTCCTTCAAAACTGAGAAAGGGTTTGTGTTCATTTCAAGTTTGGGGGGAAAATTTGGGTCAAGCTTCAAGATGGTTTCTCGACCTCTAATTACTATTATTAGCACTCCTAAATGGACTCTTTAGAAAATCCCTTGACTAAGGAGGGCTGGAGTGAGCTAATGAGTATGAGAGTGAGAAGAAGGTCCTTGTTTGAATTTTAAATACTCCAGCTCACTAATTGGGGACTATGGAGAATGCTTCTTTTGGTATGGAGGGAGTTCAGGGGCAGGTGGGAGTAAGAACAATATTTTTTAGACCTGTCACTTTAAAATATACCCAATGTTGCTTTGACATGGCACCAAATGAATTTTTAAGCAACAATGAGTAACCTTATCCTCCCTTTAGGCACTTGCAGGACTCACTCATTTTTGTTTTTAAAAAATGATCTGGGTAAGGTTTTCCAAGGTCTCACAGATTTAATGAAGAATAACATTCTTTGATGATCCTGGCAACGGGCATCTTTTCTTTTCCAAATAAAAATGAGGAGGCAGAGAGCCTCGTGCCTACAAGTCTGTTATATATTAGACCAGCAGAGCACCCACTGACAGTACTGTTCCAACTGGACCCTCTTCCTGTCTTATTTTTTTTGTTTTCCATTTTTAAAAATAAATTAATTTCTTTACATTGTAGTCATCATTGCATGCATCATTTCTACCCTCAGGACCAATTCTGATTTTCTTTCTCAGAAGACCTACAGCTGTGGCATTCTTATCACACATAAAGATATCTTTTTTTTTTTTTTGCAACAGAAATTTGTTTTAGTGATCACCAGCTAAACACAGTTGAGAAAAATTCCATTTTTTTTCTGCTAAAAAGAAAATATAGGGAATGCACTTACGAATACACGTATATATTCTTTTTGTCTACAAGACTTGGAAAAATGTTAACGTAAAAATTTATGAGTCCTTCATGAACTTAGAAATTATGTAAACTCATGCATAGACCCATGAAAACTCTGCAGATTGGGCTGTACCTAGTATTTCAGAAGGCATTATTCTACATTATGAACAACAGAGAATAAAAGAATCTCCAGTAACATTTTCTTCTTTCTATAAGCTAAGGAATCCAATGAATTGAAATGTTTCATTTTGACTGATTTTTTTGCCAATTACATTTTCTTTTACAATTCCACATATATAGTCAATTTCATCCATGTGAAGCTATGCAAAGTTTAAAATACAATTAACGTCGACCCAAACTTTCCCTGGTGTATAATATTTTTGCTTCCCAGCTGTAGAGACAATTGAATCCCACAGTTCCATGGTAACAGATTAGCTGGGTATTGATGTCTGACTGGCAGTAAATTGCACACTCTTACCCCACCTTATACATATGCCTCTGAAATCCTGATTGTCATTCTACTGATGACATAAAGAAAGCCTTATTTATAGTTGAAAAATTTGATTCTGTCTATTGCAATGCTTTAGCATCAACACAAGGCAATTTTGCTCATCCTTTTTTGTTTATAGAGGCTGATGAAAATCTGTTGACGGTTTTGCATCATGGTTTTACAAAATAATACTGACAATAATGAGCTTAGTTAATCTAAACTATCTCAGAAAAAGTCAAAGTATGGTGGTCTATTTTACAATTGTTATACCAATATGCTGTGTTTTATGGCCCATTCCTGCAATGGGCTGAAGCCTGTTTGTTTTCTTGTGCCTCTCCAAGGCATCTTAGCACAGCCTGTCAGATTGCATAAAACTGAAGAAATGACACACTACTTTCCTCCTATCCCAGAATAGCATGATCTCTTAGTTACACAGTTTTGCTGACATTGTGATGATATTTTGACTTACCCAGGGAAAGATAGGGCAATAGGATTAGGACTAAGAGGAGAGACTTCTTCTTAGATTTGCTCTTACAAATTGTTTTATAATACACTGCACAGAGTACCTCTTATTTTTTGTAGTTTGCATTAAAGTTGCACTGGAGAAAGACTCTGACTGCAGTAAAAACGAAAGCAGAGGTGAGCATGATTCTACACTGGAAATAGACTCTCATTCCAACTCTCAGCTCTATAGAGATGTCTTTGCTTGCTTCTCCCATTTTCTGGGCAGACTTCACTCTGCTCCTTAGGCAGAGGCAGGCAGATGTTTTCAACCTCTAAAAGACAAGAAGACCTTGAAAGAAGTTCAAGATGCCATGCTTGCACTCTGGCTAAAGATTATGAAAAGATTTGATTGGGGCATGGGGTGGGAACAAGTAAGAAATTTGGCAGCTGCTTTCTAAATGAGTTATGCAGTCAACCTCTTGGAAAAAATTTCAACAGCTTCAAAATAGGTTACCTACATTTATTCCCTCATTTTATCAGGTTTAAATAAAAACAGATTTCTGTTTCTCCTTCCCTGTTTGCTTGATATCCCAAGGTGATACTGACTGTGGGAAGCCAGACATGTAACAAGGGGGATGCATGGGACATATGGAACTCATTTTCATTGGTGGTAGACATGTGGCTCTTCTCCTTAGACCCACCATAATATCAGTAGTTCAAAATTATGTTGGGCACCAACCATGAAGTAATAGAAGAATTCTCGTTAAACATTCAGATTCCTACAAATCCCATATGCACACATCTTTTTCTTTGTGGTCCTGCACAAGCCTTACTTACAAGCCTGCTAGGAAAGGTTTAAGGATCTAGTCAAACCAGACCAACTTCAGGTTTGTCAATGCTACCTACAGGTTAGAAGAAAGGATATGGATGGCTTTTCATAAATGTTTGTCCAGATTACAATCTCTGAGGTGGACAGGAGTTCTTGTTATGCCTGGTGCAGAGCTCCCACTCAAGAAGCTCTGCTCATGCTCTTGTCACCCCAGCCAAATTCAAAGGCTCTGGAAAGCCCAAGAGCATTCAGAAATAGTTGCATTAATTGGTTAATGAGTTCAGAGCCAAGCACATGTTTGTACAATTTCCTTACCCTCGAGGAAGCCTGGCTAGAAAGGGTTCTGCTAGCTATGCTGCTGCATAGAAGGCCAGGCCTCAACTCTCCTGCAGCATGTGAAAAATATGCAAGGTCTTGGTTACGTTCATATTTCTCAGCTCCTCAGTGTTACTTAGGCACCTAGACTCCCAAAACCCACAAGATCTGTTGAAAAAAAGATAGTTATTGTGAAGATCAATACTCAAGGCTCAACCTTGAAAATCTGACCTAGAATACTTCTAAAACAAATTTGAGTATCTCAAAATACAGATACTTACATCCATGGCTACATATCACAGACAGTCATTCTCTTGACCACAACTGCTAGTTGGTTCTGGGGTAAAAAATTGGGCCCCTACTTAAGGCTTAAGAACTTCAGTCCTAAGTGTGTAGACCATAAGCAAGCATATAGCATACACCTACACATCCTGCAACAAAACTGAATTCTTTCTGCCTGGCTGGCATATGTAGGGCAGCTTGAAGGCTGAACTCTACCAAATGCAGCAGCAGTGTTCTTCGTAAGTACGTTCTTCAGCTTGACTGTGTGATTTCAAAACAGCAGCAGGGCTCTGCATCTTGCCAGCCTCTCATTGCAACAGTCCAAAGTGTCAGGCTCTGGATATAAGGAATAGGCCTGTGCACCTGTTGCTGGACATCTGTATGCATGCATGTCCTGATTACCTATGCAGAAAATTATGTAGAAGCTCTATTATTATCCTATTACATGAAAATCCAGACTTCAGGGCCTCTGGTGTGCCTCTGCAGGCATGGTGTGGTAGAAAAACCACTATAAAATCATTCTTCAGAAACAGTTTTTCAGAACTGAGTTGTGGAATATACACAGTGATTTAGATTAGAGAGAAAGAAAGTAAGGAAGAAAAAATTATAGGAAAATAGTAAAAAAAATATGGTAAAAGAAAGAAATCCTGTGTATGTGGATGTTGCTTTCAGAAACAAGAGACATCTGTTTGGGAAATGAAATCTGTCCAAAGAAATGAAGAGGGGGCAGGAAAAAAGGTGAAACATTGCCAATGAAACAGAAGAAAATCTCAAACTTTCCCACAGAAATCTTAGTCAAACCATCCCAGAAACAGAGGAGTTAAGAACGAGGGATTTATTTCTAAAAAGGATCCAAGACAAAGATTTCCAGACAGAAAAAATAGTGTCACTAAAACTGCAGGAGTCAGGAATGATGGTAACCAGTATCATCCAGCAGGTCTGGTTACGTTTCTGTTACTTTTCACTTTTGATGTGGACAGCTTTAGCAGGCCCCTAGTGTCAAAGTTATCTTTTCTCGAGATCATCTTCAGTGGTCATTCCTCCTGTGAGGCAGATCCTGACTCCGCTTTGGCTGATTTATGTAGCTTCCAAGGCACAAAAAGCAGCAGAGAACTGCTAGCTCTGCCCCAGAATCTGTCCTGTGGTACTGTCACCATACAGGCCTCTACCCAGTTATCCACAGTGAGAACCTCTCTTAGGGAGATGGAGGTTTTCAGGCTCTGTTCTTCCCTAGCAATCCCAGACTGTCAAATCAACCATGTGGAAAACTGTCAGACAGCATAAAATTGATCAACCTCCAGTTAATTTGTATGATGTGAGCCACCCTGGTTTCTGTACCAGTATGGGAGCAGTTATGGGGTAACAACATCCTTATCCCCAGTCCACCGAAATTGTGCCAAATACAGTTCAGCTTCCAAGTCAGAATCCACAAGTTATTAATATAGTAGAAACAGTAAATTGGAAGTTTGGTGCCTAACAAACATCTTCTGGTTTATTTCTACTATACAGCCAGCTCACTGTTGTATTGACAGAAAGCTGCCATAACAAATCTCCATCACTGTGCTATTTGGTTATCCTGTTGTTGCTTTTAGTAGTGAGGATTTTATAGGCATTCCTGTGAAAACCCCACCTGCTGTGGGGTTGCTTTCTTCTTCATAGATCCACAATCTGGCTCTTTCTTTTTGACTGAATTACTAGGTTTCAAAGAAGAAATGCACAGTTCAGTATAAAGAGCCAGGAATCATAACGACTGAGAAAGCAATTGGTATTACAGATGTATAGTAATACCTCTCTTTATCAAGAGAAATGATGCTTAGGAGAACATATTTCTTTAGGAGTAGGCTGGTTTTTAACATCCTTCCTAAAATAACCTAAGAAGAATGCAAAGGCTCTACAACTTTAGCTTTTTATTTTGTATAATTTGAGGTGCCTAACAATTCAAAATAGACATTGTCATCTACACAAAGCATATAAAATGTGGGTGGTGAAGTCTGCAGAGAGTTCTCAGTCCTGATTGGGACTCCATTATTAACCAGAACAGAATATGGCAGGAATAAAACTTTCAAAACTTCTTGGAAAATGAAATCTCAAATCATAAGTAACATAAGGGAAAAAACCCAACCAAACAAGCTAACAAAAAACAATGGCAAATGACAAAAATATGGGAAAAATTCCAGTGTCTCTCCCTGCTCATGGCGTTCCCACTTGCAAAGCCATTTTTCATTCCTTTCAGCAGAGAAACATTTATAGTGTATGAACCTTACATTAATCATGAAAATAACTAAGGTTATTTTTTATATAAAGCACAAAACACCAATGGAGATATTTCCTTCAATCGGATCTCAGCAAAAATCATGACAGAATATCAAAATTTGTCCCTAATAAGTTGTTATCATTATTATCATTACATTTTTAACATTAGTCCAAACAAGCTGCATAAATTAGCATTCTGATTTAACCCACATCAAGGCTGATATTCAGGATCCAGGACTCAAATGTCATTCCTGACACTTTTCAACTCTTTTCAAGCACAGCCTGGCTGTAAGTGGTAATCTAATCTGAAATCTATGTATAATGTGCTATATTGTGAGTGCCTATGCTCTAGAGCTAACACTCTGGAATCATAACACTACCTAGATCCAATGTGTCACTTTTCTTCCTTAGAAGACCCATACATATGTGATGTTTTTTACTCAGTTGTTACAGGTTTGAAACTGCAAAGCAGCCATGTGCACTGAATTACTGATGGTAAGATCACATATTTTTAGTTTTGCAGAAATAGTAACCAAACTGTGTTTGTAGTTGTGTGTTTTGCAGTCTTCAGTGTTAATCCTGCACTTTCTCTCCTTTTTTTTTCGCCATTTGAGGATTATTAGGGTTCACTTAGATTTCCTTATTCAAAGCCAACTTAACTGTTAGTGTTTTTATTAGGGAAACATACATGTCTGAAAGAAGAGATGTCATCCAGAAGGACCTGGACAAGCTCGAGAACTGTTGCCATTGGGACTTTCATGAGGTCTAACAAGACCAAGTGCAAGGTACTGCACCTGGGTCAAGGAACTCCCAGTACCAGCACAGGCTGGGGGATGAACAAATGAAGAGCAGCTCTAGAGCAGCTCTGGGGGAATGATTTGGGGATGGTGGTGAGGGAGTGGACAGGATCCAGCCATGTGCACTTGCAGCCCAGAAAGCCAAACATGTCCTGGGCTGCATCCAAAGCACCGTGGGCAGCAGGGGAGTGAGGGGATTCTGCCCCTCTGCTCTGCTCTGGTGATATCCCACCTGGAACACTGCATTTAGATCTGGGGATCCTAGCACAGGAAGGACATCAATCTGTTGGAGTGATCCAGAGAAGGGTTACCAAGATGATTAGAAGGATGGAGCACTTCTTCAGCGAGGAAAGGACTGGGATTGTTCAGCCTGGAGAAGAGATGGCTTCTGGTTGACTTAATTGGGACCTTCCAGTACCTGAAGGGAGCCTACAAGAAAGATGGAGTGAGACTTTTTAGAAGAACAGATAGTGATAGTACAAGGGAATATGGCTTCAAACTAAAAGAGAGTAGGCTTAGAAATTCTTAACTGTGAGGGTGATAAGGCACAGGAGCAGGTTGCCCAAAGTTGTGGGTGCCCTGTCTGTGTAGGTGTTTAAGGCTGGATGAAACTCTGAGCAACCTGGTCTAGTGGAAGGTGTCCCTAACATGATAGATGTGTCTATGATCTTTAAGGTCTCTTCCAATCAAAACCATTCTGTGATTCTCTGATACACTGATCTTTTCACATATCTTGGCCTTGTTCTACTGTTTTGTTGACATCATAAACCCTAAACTTCTGAAGATTTACTTGTTAACACATGTCAAAACTCATAGGGCCATGAATATGGATAAGGAGCTTTCATTTCAAACTCTGCATAAACAGGATGATTACTGGTTAATAATTATGGCCAAGGTCTACCAAAATAAAGAGCTTGAAACCAAAGCCATTTGGTGGCTCAAAAGCAAGCCCTTGAGGCAGTCAAAACTATACTTTGAGAAAAATAGAAAGAACTTCTAAGTACATAAAACTAGGAAAAGACCAAAAGCAGAACTAGATCTTGTCTAATGCTCAAGTAGTGAAAGCAAGAAGTGTTTCTAAAATATAGATTACAGAGAGTAACCATGCCTTGCTCCACTTGCTGTCTAGGATTCATGACAAACCAAAAATGTCAGGCAGGGAAAGTAAAGGGGAAATTAAACTGAACAGTGCCTAACTTTGTTGTGCTACCCAAAGGAAAGAGAGTATCTCAAAATCAGTTTGATGAATTGGAAGTTCGACACTATGGGAAAAGTGGACCCTTCACTTTCTGGTTTTCAGTTCAAATGAACCAATTATTTTGCTGACCTCAGGGTCCAAATTTCAAAGAAAGCTGAAGACAGGCTTAGGCCTGCTGCTATGGCAAATTCCAAAATACCCAATTACTGACCTCAGGAGGAGTCAGCATTCCTGAGATTAGAGTCACTGGGAGTTTACTTCACAAACTCACTTCTAATAATATACTATAGTGCAGACACCATTAACCTGCCTTTTTCAGTTAGCAAATAAGATATGTCTCAAGGCAAAATAGTTATTAACAGCCAGTGGTAGGAGTTACATCTCTAATTGGAAATAGCAACATCTACAGGGGAGTGTAATAAAAACATATAACAAGTGAGTGTGTTAGTAGATTACAGGGACTCTAGGTAATTGTTCCATAAGACATCTTCAGCAGAAACAATGAATATTTTAGGACTTCATAGGTCTAGACTAATTCTGGTCACTGAAGAGTGTCCCAAGGATTAACTCTGTTCTTACTAGCCAATTCAACCAGCATTAAACTGGCAGACATCCCAGATTTCCTTATTATTTGCACTGCACTTATTTCAATGTTTACATCATTTTGTAGCTAGCTAATTCTCTTCTTTTTCTGCCAACTTGTATAAGGATGTTGTTCAATAACAAAGCCCATTCACATCAGTTACTTGACATAGAGCTATTGTGTCCAAGCTGTCAGTTATTCTAAAACATCTTTAGGCCTAAGTTATTCTAATATGAGTGACCTGCTGCTTCTATATACAAAACTCTTCCACTGCTTTTATAATTAAATGCACAAAGCAAAACCCTGAAAACTGAGCACCTGCTGAGCACAACTAACCACAAACTCCTGGTGAAGCCTATCAGTATTGCAGGTATAGAAGCTGAGATATTTAAACATACAGGAAATGTTCTTTGTTATTCCCCATGTCTGAGATCATATTTTGCCTTCTGGATCAAGCTGTGCTTCACACAATTGGAAGAGATCTCGAGACCTTTTTTCTGATTTTTCATTTTACATTTTACTCAGCCCTTCCTGAGTCTTTTCTGTGCACTTACTTCAGACGACTGAAGTATATGACACAGAGTATCTAGCTCTTCTGTATACTATTCTAGTGTTTGTCTGCATTTTAGAGCTGAATTTTATTTTGTGGGTGTACTGTTTGGTTTTATATTATGACTTACCACATGCTGGCTGTTCTGTGGCATGGGACTCCTCAAGATGAACAGCAAATATATAGTTTTGTCACTTGTTGCACATGTGTATTTGGCTCTGTTTCCAGAAACAGCAGTACAATAGATAGGCAAGCATGTTCTTTTAGACTTTTTGCCTGTTACTGTCTGGAACCAAATTATATTTCAAGCACCTTTTAATGCATTTCTGTGTGAACTCTGTGAAGGGAACAGCCTACATCCATTGAACAAAAGCAAAAAAAAATCTATTCCCATGTTCAGATAAGTGGAAAAAAGCATCAACTTCCTTGTCCCTGAAGCTGCAGATGGCAAAGATGGTCACATTCTGAAGTTTTATGGAATAATGCCTCCGTCCATTAACGTCCTAAAAAGGCAGGGGTATGTGTTGCAGCTGATACATCTGGGGGCCTTTCCACTTCTCATTACCACTTTCTTATTTCTTAAACCTTAAACAAGGTTTGTTTCAGTAGGACTACCACAGCCATCACAGTAACATGGCAGTCATTCACAATTTAGAAAGTGAGGTGGTAAAGTAGCTCGGGTGTACAAGGACTATCAGGCAACAAAAGAAGCACATAGCTGCCTTCTGCTTCTTCATATATCTGCTCTTAGCTTTGTATAGATAATAATGTCCTTTTACTAGATATACCACTTAAACTTACAAGCTGTAAAAAGAAAGACAAACCCCTTAGACGGTTTGAGAAGCAGATTAAATGCTTATTAAGCCTCCATATGTTCCAGTTGGTTTTCTTTCAAGAAACTTCAGCCAAGGCTGGTTTGCTATATGGAGCTTTGTTTGTGGAGCTGGTTGTAATATTCCCAGTGGGACTATTCCCACTGAACCTTTCAAATGCCTTTGCCAGAATCTATGGGTCTGGTCAGACTTCTTTGTGTTTCCAGGAAAACATGGTAGCAACTGCTGGAAAAGGGAGACAGTGATGTGTACAGTCTCCTGAACATCAGCTCTTAAAGTTGTGAGTTTTCTCAAAACTCTGCAATATGGATGCTTTTCTTTGTTGTTCTTGTCTTGTTGTAGCCAGATCCCCTTCCCCAGGATAGGTCAGAGGAGCTGGAAACAGAGGGTCAGTTCTACTGCTCTGCTAGTAGTGAACTGGGGTAGAAATCAGCGACTCATTTAATTTGCGAACACTAAAAAAGTCAACAACAATTTCTTTCAAATCTATAGCCTGCCCTAAGCATGTAATGTAGTAAAATTAAATCCCTAATAAAATATCTATGAAATGAAAACCAAACATGCCCATCTTTTGTAGTTCCAGCCTCCCCTAATGGAAAATGGTTGTATTTCCACCAGCTGCATGTCCAAACTGTGGTTGTTCTCACAAGTCTGATTTCTTCTCTTAAATGGGATCCATCCCAGAAAGTGACATTATTGTTTCTCTTTCTGCAGACCTACGTGACAGTCAGAAACAGCACACAAATGAGTTCAGTCTCGCCACTGTGGTCCTCCTTAGAGACACTGAGCCCTTCAAGAACAAGATGAATATGCTCAGACATTTGGAGAAGCCAGCCGTGTTGGGTTCCTCAGGACAGCTCTTAAGCCAGGGATAATGGTGCAGTGCGGCATTTTGACATGCCAGTAGCACTGAAGGCCGCTTTGAAGAGTAGTCCCTCTAAACCACCAGAGTGGTGTAGAGAGCTGCAAGCGTGAATCACAGCTGAGCTCAGAGCCCTGAGTGGAGTGTCCTTAAATGGGAGAAGCCAGGCTGATTCTTTGGCATCTCTCACCTAGTTATCTGCTGTTACAGACATGCCGCATGACACAGCAGAAGAGAATGGGTGGATAGTTACAGGGCTCTAGTGGCAATTCAACATTTCTCTTAACTATCTTTGCATTAATCAGGCTGCTTAAGTGGGCCCTGATGTAAATCTGAATCGAGTCTCTCTGGAGCTCTTTGTTTTCTTCCCTGGGGAGTTTTTGCACATCAGAGACAAAGTTGTCTCTTATTATAGCTTCATCCAACCATGAAAGACTAAAATACTGGAATAACTGATGGTTATTCAGATATAAATAACAGATTGATTCTCCTGACTTCTGCATCACCTTCTCCCACCTTTCCCCAGGAAGCATCAGTAAGGGGCAGATTGCTAGAAAATATAGCCAGAACTTATCTCAGTGTCTTGTCTTTCTGTAGGTTCAATGCTGTTTGCAGTCAAGGTATCAGGATTTTCCAGCTTTGCCAGCTTTTTTACTCAGCCTTCTAACGTCACTAACTTCCCAGGCTTTGACATATACACTGATACGACCCAGGAAATTATTTTTTCAACTGTTTATTGTGTGAACTAAGCATTGTTAAGCCTTAATGTTTGTACTCCTCCCTATGGTTCTACAAAGCTGAATCAATGACTTTATGTAGCAGATAAAACTGGCCATGATAATTTTAAACAAGTATTAGCTATTCATGATAGTTAAATGCTCGCCATGATATTGATAGCAACAGCTGGTGTTCCCAGACATGGCTTCTCTTTTGCCTTTTCTTGCATTTTTCCATATGGAACAGTGTTTCTGTTTGAACAGTCTCTTGCACCTAATATTTCCTAAAAGCTATATCTGTGTCACTCTGTGCTTTAGACCTTCCTCAAGACATCAGAAACCTTTTCTCTTCTACCATGTCTAGGGAAGGGGGTGGATTTTAGACTGCCTCAATACGGCCTTTCCTGTGCTATTATCTTTCCTGGAGGTTGACATTTTTGTTCCATCTACTGACTTGCTGCATACATACAGACTGACCCTGATGGTACTGGTGGGTACTGGGCTAGTAGTTGCAGCTTGCTGCTGCATACAGTGATGTGGAATACAGCCATCAAGTCCCCTGACACTGTCTGTCCCAGGTCTGGTTTCCTCTGTAGCAGGTATACCCTGCATGCAATTCCATCACATCGCCACAAAGGAATCTCCTTTTGGGAATCAGAGAATTGTCAGAGCCTTAGTGAGAGGTCAGTTTGTGCAGCAGCTCTGGATAGGGAAACAGCAAAACATCTCACAGTTATTTGGAGATGAGCAGCTGGAGAGAGAGAAGAGGCTCTGTTTCAGCCCTCCCTGTGAGCTGGGCAGAGCCCCCGGGGAGCCTGCCTGCCCCTGCAGCCCTTGGACACTCTGTGCTTCTGCCCAAGGCTGTTCCAGCCGTGGGCCTGTCCTTTATGCTAGGGCTGAGCAGAGTGTGAGGAGATGTGCTCCAAGAGAAGGATGCCAGGAATCAGCTGCCATGGCAACAATGCAACATTTTCTACTGCAACTGCTCCTGCTGACCTGGTCAATCAGCATTACAGTCTTAAGAACACTCTGCTTCCAATAGTTTGCTGTGGCATTCTTCTATCAGCAGCTTTTCAGAGGCTGGAAATGTTTGGATATAAATACTTTAAGCTACTTTTAAAATTATGAATACAGAAAAAATGCAGACACTTGTTAGAGCTTAGCTTAAGCCAGCCTAAGTTCTTATTTTCTTCTAGGCCAAAAAATTTTTAATTGGCTCTTACTGAACCTGGCAAGAAAATGCCCCTCTGGCTGAAGGAGAAAGAGTGAACACATTATATAGGCCAAAGGGAGGCTTTCCTCAGGCTTTAATGGTCTGAAAACTGGGGTGCCTTTTGCCATGATTTTGGCACTGTTGGAGTCCCCTCCCTACTGGGTGATCAAGTAAGCAGGGGCAGCCATGGTAAGGTTGTTTAAGTCAATATGCTTAGGCTGTCAGAGCACTCCCTGAGGCATGGCCAGGATCCAGATGATAGAGCTGTCAATTTTGCAATTTCATAGTCTAGGCCTTTCTATGCAGCCTGCCTGATTTTCAAGTGCTTCCCCACAAGTGCTCCTGGGCTGCTTTAAAAACAACTCAGCACCTTGAAAATCCACACCTTGATTTCACACCTAGAACAGAAATGCCAATAACCTGCTCCGTTTTGACTGGGAAAGGTGTGAATGGGCCCCTCATTAAAAGGGGCAAATTAAAGGATGAGGTGAGGTGGAGATGAGCAAGAAACACTGGCTAATGAAACTTAAGATGGCAAAGTGCAGAAGTGATGTTCTTTGTAAAGGCTGCTAATTTACTGCTCCTTTATACGCTCAGGTATGCTGAGTCCTCTGACTTTAAAAATCCTGATGGAGACGCTTCAGATTGATTTGAGTTACTGGGAATGATGATCCATTAAAACCACAACTCCAGTGTAGAGCCCTGCTACTCCTGCTTGTGCAGCAGTATTTCAGTATTTGATACTGTCTAAGTCTTTATTTTTGCTTATTAGAAAGCCGTGGTGTTCTACAGACACTTGATCTGTTTCTGATGAATCATTAAAAGAACTAATGACCATGCTCACCTCACCAGGAATTTGGAGGCCAGGTGAGAGGGGGAGGCTGGCAGAGACAGCAGGAGGGGGAGGAGGAGTCATTACTTGGGACTGGGTTTTCAAAGGTAGCTCTCAGATGTGCTATCAGGTAACAAGTGGATTAGCCAGTTATTGCACATCAGATGAACTGTGGTAATCAATCCTGCATTCATGTTAGTCCAGCATAAGCTAAATCTAAACCCATTGGCTGACTCTTTTGGTACAGGTGTTCACGTGGCCTTGAGTCTGCCATTAGAAGTCAAATACAGTCCCTTACGATCAGTGTGCTTGGTTGTCAGACAGGATATGGATAATCATGGTCAGCCTTAGATGAAGTTTAAAGGCAGGGAACGGGTATCAAATGTGTGATACAGAGGAGTTAAGGGGCACAAGAGATTTAGGATTGCAAACTAGAGCTGCAGTTAAATAGAGGAGAAGCCATCTCTAAAGAGACAGGGGCAAGACGTAAGGGTAAATCCATAGGGAATGTCATGTTAAATAGCTGAACTTGTTTTGTGTTCCTACCCTAGGCTGCCCAGAACATTTTAGGAGAATAGACAACTGTTGGGTTGGATGTGGGGTGACAGATATACTTCCAACATTTAAGATGTAGGTATCACCGCTTCAATTAAATCTCATTGTTTTCAGTTTGCCTGCATGACTTGGAGAGGGGAGACCAGGTGATGGCTTGCAATATATGGAGCTGTCTGTCACTTATGGTATGTTGGAAAAAGTAGTTTTGAGAAGCTTCCAAATGCCTAACAAAGCTGTTCTTTGTCCCTCTGATCAAACACAACAACAACAATAATAATAATAATAATTAAAAATTCAATCCATACAAGTCTTTTTTGTCTCGCAATTTCTGCTCTAGATTTTCAGGCTTATCTAGACTGAAAGCTCATGGGTTTTTTCCTGCTGTGTGATCAGTGATAAACTTCAGTCTGAGTAGCTTATTTAATTTTTTTTCACATATATTAGGAGAATAGTAGAAGAGAAGAAAATGAAAATAAACAGCCCCTAAGAAAATTCAGTGTCTGGTTCCAATTCTGACCACCTGCACAGCACAAAGTACAAAACCAAGATGCAACCCTAACAGGAAACCTGGCCAGAACTGCATTTCTTTCATAGTTATATGCTTTATATTGCACAAGGAAGTAAGGATATAAAAAACTAACCTGTCCAAGTAATTTTCCTTGCTTTTTTTTCATGAAGGAAGTTAAAAAAAGAGATGTCAGAGTGACAAGGAATTTTTTTAATCAGCTGAGCAGATGATCCTCAGGTAGTGTAAAACTGCATTGCTCTGGGACTGTATGAACATCAGGCTAAAATACTTGATGCCCTGATAGAAAACAAGTAGGAAATGAAATGAAAAGTCTACTGTAAAATCTAAAATGTAAACGACACGAAAAAGGAAACACAAAAGCCCACAATGCACAAAATTTATAATCAGGTGGTGTTTAATTCAAACCATCTTGACAATTCATGTGAAATTTCAGGTCAGATTCAAGACAGAAGGTTGAGAAACTAGAATGTAATGCCATTTTTTTTACTCTCTGCTTATGCCTCAGTGGGAAAAAAACCCCAGAATTCAGCCTTAAGGGGCTAAAAATATATATTTTTCAAACTCAAGTCTATGTTCTGTTGTTTTTTGACATGGTGTGGTGTGGTTTTTTGGAAGTATGGCAAAAAAAAGTTTCTAATCAAGTAGGACATACACTTGCTGTATTTCTCTTACCTATCTGAATCCAAAACAAAGATAGAACAAAACTCTAAGTAACGTTTGTGTATTAAAACAAATTATTCCTGAGAATTTTAATGACATGTTTCAGCTTGATGTGATTTAAAATGGGCAAGTTATAAAGCCCTAAAAAAACGAGGTTTTATAATGGAAATGCTGACAGACCCTTAACTACGGCAGTGTTGCTGGGCGCCACTCTAATAAAAGGTGGCAAGTATCCAGAAGTATTCACAGCTGCATGTCTAAACTTTATGAAGTATCTGACTATAGTTTGCAGGTCCTCAACCAGATCATAACTCACTTAATTCTGACACATTCCAGTTTATGATTAGTGTTGTACTAATATGTTCCTAACTGGTACCAGCATATTCTTTTTTTTTTTTTTCCTGTAAAACAAGGCTGTTCCCCAAAACCAAGGATGCACTGACATAGGCAAGAAGCATCTGTGCCTTTTTTTTTTGGTCCTTGGGCTAAAATAATTCATGTGTTAAAAGCCAATTCTGTAGATGAAGCACGATGAACACTGAAACTTCTGTAATTCCCAAGCTGGAAGAAGTACAGCAATTTCCCACTTTCTCTAAGCATAGTATTTTATTTGCCTGTGCATTCAGGGAGAAAGCAAATTGTTCTTAAAATACATCAGTGTTGGGGGTTAGGTTTGCTTCTTGGTATTTTTGTTTTGTTTTGGTTTTTTTTTTGTTTTTGTTTTTGGTTTTGTTTTGTTTTGTGTTTGTTTTTTTTACTTATGGAATTTTTTCCCAGGAGTTGCTGGGCAACTAACTACTGGTACTTACGAGTACTCAGGTAGGACAAAAGGATGGAGCAATAGGACCTTGCTACGCTTTTTTTTTTCCTTTTGTCTCCAGGAGTTTCTCTCAGAGAGGGAAGGTGACTCGAGGTTTTGGGGGCAGGAAAAAGATGGGGCTGGGAGGCAGCTTCCTCTCTTGCTNTTGTGAAACCAAGCTGCCCTCAAGGTCTCTGGTTCTGTTCCCTATGAATGCTGTAGTTGTTGTTTTTTGTTTTGTCTTGTTATACCTATTAGTAAAGAACTGTTATTCCTATCCCCATATCTCTGCCTGAAAGCCATTTTAATTTTTCTAGATTATAATAATTTGGAGGGAGGGGACTTGAATTATCCATTCCAAGAGAGGCCCTGCCCCTCTTTAGCAGATATCTGTCTTTTCAAAACCAAGACAACCAGTTATAGTTTGCCATTAGGGAATAATTGTATAAACAAAATAAGCAAACAAATTATTTCAGTAATCTGCCAAGTAATTAAATAACTGTGCTAGTACATTGAAGGTATAAACATATTTATTTAAATCTACTGTTGAGTTCCTGGCGCCTGAAAACTGGGACATTTTGGGTAAACACACATTTTCATAGTTAATGTTTTATGATACTGCCAATCTTTGGAACATGAACCCTTTACATGTAGGATCATTACTGACATTTAAATCCTAGCTTCTTGTTTTCCATGCTCTTGGCAGTTAATTTCCAGTGGCTGCCATTCATTTTCAAGCTGCTTCATCTGTCTGGGCAATGACTTCTGCTGGTGGTGGTTTTGGAGTAGTCAATAAAGGTGTACTACTATAGCATGTAATAGAAATTTCCAAATATTGATGTTTTATTTGAGCACTGCTCTGGAAAGCTTTCTTAGGGTTCTTCTGCTGACAACTGAAAGGCCATGGGAGCAGCACGCATGGTGAAGCTGCTATACTCTTATGACAGTTTACTGAAAGACTGAATTTTCAGTGAGAATTCTTCCATTTCTTCATAGGGAGACAACTCTCCCACTCTATTTTGGAGGAACCATCTTACTTTTCTTTACAGCTAGGATCCTAAACACAACTCAAAGCAAAAATCTAGCAGGATTTTGCATTATGCAACCTGAATTATTGAGGAATTGAAATCTTAAAATATAAGAAATTTTTGCCACGTCTGTATCTGCCACAGCAACACAAGCAGGTATATTCCGTTGCTGATTCAGTAAACCATTTCAGTGTTTATGGTAAAACATAAGATAAAGTATTTATATTTTATCAAGTGTAGCAGTAAAGAATGTAAACAGAGAATCTGTACTATGAGATGGATAAATAATGGTATTCATTATGGTACTTTTTTTTGATGGTATTAAAAACAAGACAGAAAATATACTTGCATGGTGATCGATATCTGTCCTAGGTTACAATGTAAAATTGTGCCCAAGGTATGTATTCTATCCCCATGAGCCGTTAGAGCCAAGGTGGGGCAGTGTTTTCCTTATCTTCTGTTAACGAGCCTAACAATGCCTTGCCACATGACTCATAGATAACTTCCAATGGGAGCTATCTCTGTTTAATGGGCCATCAAGGACCCACTGCATGACTCATAGAATGAGATCATCCCATTGTGAGATGCTCCACCCAGGGGGAGGAGCCAAGCATTCCCACCTGGATATAATCCAGGGTCTGGGACAGCACAAGCAGCTTCTATCCACTGGACTCCCAGAGGAGACAAGAGCTACCAGACCTTTCTACAGGATCACTGCTTCGACAAGACCATCTCATCTGGACTGCCACTACCACCCTAACAGGGTGTCAGGTTGTATTCTGACTCTGTCAGTGGTTTTTTTTGTACTATTACTTTTATTTTATTTTACTTTCTTTTATTTCTTTTCTTTTCCTCTTATTAAATTGTGTTTCTGACTTAGAGTCTTTCACTGGTTTTGCTTTCAAACCAGCATAATATCATATTTCTAGTTCATAACATGCATGATTTGGAGGCTATGAATAAGTAATTGGAAAGTTTCTTTAACACATTGGTTTCCTGACTTTCTGTAAACAGTGTACCTTAGCTCCTCAGTGGCTAAAAATTTAGCACTTTTCAACAACTAAATTTTAGAAAGAAACTAAGGTGGACAAAGCCCTCCCACATATATATCATAGGGTTTTATAAAGGTGAAGAGAACTAACTTTCTCCTTCATCATCAACTTTATTTCACGAAAGGTTTGACATTCACTTGAAATGTTGCCCCCTTTTCTTCCTGATTCAAGGCCACAGGCACAACATGCAGCTGCTTAGCACTCAGCCCAACATAAAGCTTATAGCCTTCAATTAAATTACAGACTAACATTTGACTCACATTCAGACAAGTATGAACATACATGGAGATGACAACAGGTGATAATTCTGCAATTTTCAGAAGAAGGCAAAGGAAGGAAAGAGTAAAGAAGACAGAAAACTAATGAGATTAAAGAAAAACAGTTTCAGCTTTATATTTAAAGAGGCCTTTGGCACATATTGTGGAAGAGCTGACTTCTATATTAATATATTTTCCATTTTCCAAATTACTGCTTTTGGAAATTGAAACAACCTGAAAAATCAAAAATATGTTACCTACCTGCCCAATATTTGTACACAGACTTAAGTGTTTGCTGCTGGCAGGGTTTGTGTTAATTTCATTTCTACATTATCAAGAATAATAAAAAAAAAAGCTCTTTTTGGCCTCACAGTGTGTTCAAGAGTCCAACTGCTAATCTACAGTCACTAGTCTTAAGGGAGTAAACTATGGATCTACTATATCTATGGCTGTGTCAAGCTTCATGCTGAAAGGAGAGAGAACCCATTTCATTATTGTGAGAATTTCAGTGGATCAGGCTCAGAAACACCAGACATTATTTTTAGGTAAAAATTAATTTTCTTAGAATTTATTAAAAATTATTCATTTCTTTATGAGTTGAAATAGCTTTTGGACTATTTTAAAACCATCTTTAAGGAAACTTAGTGCAAGACTCAGACCTGGATCACATCCAAAATGATCTTACTGATCTCAAAAGCACTTCAAAAATTGGACTGTTCAGTGTGGATAAAAGAAGACTCTGGGGAGACCTTTTAGCATCTTCCTAGTACCTTAAGGGGGCTTAGAAAAGGAGATAGAGGGACTTTTATAAGGACAGATAGTGAGAGGACAAGGGACAATAGTTTTACACAGAAAAGGGGCAGATTTAGATGAGATATTAGGAAGAAATTCTTTACTCAGAGACTGGTGAAGCAGTGGAACAGGTTGTCTAGAGAGTATGGATGCCCCCTCTCTAGAAATGTTTGCGGCCAGGTTGAGTGAGACCCTGAGCAACTTGATCCAGTAAGTGACCTGTCCAGGGAAGGGGGGTTGGAACTAGATGATCTTTATGGTCCCTTATAAATCAAACTATTCTATGATTCTAATACACACTTTATCTCTGCCCACTGCTCTCTCTTGGTAGTTGTTCATCATTTGGCACTTTTGAGTTCTTCCCATTGGTTTTTACAGCTAGCAAATATGATTTAATTTCTAAAAGATTTCATTCTAACATGTTCACAGCTTTGAAACCTTCATGCACGTGATCCTGAGTTCCCCTCTGTAAATAAGATTTAGATTATTTTTTTGTCTTTCTTTTCTTAATGGAAATTAAGATTCATGCAAAAGCATTTGATCTTCAGGAAATGCATGTCCTGGAGTTATTTATCTCCTATGAAATAGAAAATTTATTGCATTGAAATAGGATTGAGTTGCTTTAATCACTGGCTTTGTATAAAAGCCAGGGAGATATATTGATTGACTAAAATATTACTTGGCAATCATTTTGTCTTCGGTCACAGATTAAATTGTTTCTTGTGTATCATTTTTCAATCTATCATTAGTATTTCTCTTTCATCTTCCTTTGTCTTTCCTGTTTTCATTTCAATTTTCTGTTGCTGGAGGCTTTGAAGGGAGAGCCAAAATGACTATCATCTAGAATTATCAGTTCTGTGAGCAAAAGTATCTCCCAGCACTTCTTGGTGATTTTTATTGCCTTTTCTGGCACTCTGTTCTCTGCACACGTATGCACCATGTGGTGCACATCCAAGCCCTCTGCAAGATGAACTCCATGTCTATGGATGTAAAACCAGAACTTTCTTCTGCTCTAAATGATCCTGGTTTCATCTTTAACTTTTGCCAAGATGATGATACAACAAGCAACTATGCACAGGGAGAGAGTGCAAAAGACCTCAAAAATGATCTTGAAGATGAGGAAAAATCCTTTATTCTTATATTTCATTTACTCTGAACTCTTTGTTTTACATAAGGTTGCAAAATTTCTTAACATTCACATCATGGCATCTGGTCTGTGCTTGTCTGAACTTTCACTGAATTTTCTTCAGTTCAAGCCAAGAAGATCGGTCCCAGAGCTGTTACCACAATTGCTGATACTTGGAGCTGAATTTGCTGAATCATAAAGTAAAAAACCAAGAAGTGTGGAACTCAAGCTCTCATTTCTGCAGAGAATATTTGTGACTTGAGGTCACCAAGCCTTTGGCTGTGCTGTACCTACCCCTTTCAAAAATACTTATTTTCAAGGGAAAAGCCCAACTTGTGTCCAAGTCCATGACATGCTGGAGGGGGAGAGGTGCTGCTCTGCTATGCACAACAGCATGGAGATGAAAGCAGTAGAACCGAGTTGTGCAGGCAACGAGAGGTTTAGTTGTATTTAAACATGAAGAAACTGAGAGTGAGACACTAAATGACAGAAACAGGCCCTTCACCTGCCTCCTGAGGGCCTCCACAAACTATTTCTCTGTGACTGCTTTGTCTTTCCAGGATCACACAGCTCTCACCACCATCACCACAACCACATTCCCATGTCCCAGTGTGATGTACTGGGAATGTGTCAGTACTCAAGAGCTATGGGACCTCACCAGCTCAGCCACTCATGGCAACCTCTGCCCTGACCTTCGTGGGGCCATTTGGCCCACCATGCCATAAACTCCTTCCAGTGCTGCTTCTTTACCACTGCTTTAATGCAAGTGAGCTCAGCTTAAGAAAATATACTGTATTGAATTTTAAAATTTTATTGTGTGCCATTATTAAATAATTTTCAAGCATTTAGTCATGTGCAGTTTTTGTTTTCCTGCTTAACACTATTGGTAACTGAAGCCAGTTTTTTATCTAGACCACATGGTACAATAGTCATAAGAGAAGAAAACTCTCCAAACCTTTCTAATCTAGAATTACACTTGCAAAACATTATCCTATATCTTATTTAAAGTGGGGTAAAATGTTGTGTGGGTTTTTTTAAGGCAACTTAAAAATCTTCTATTCACATTCATTTCTGATACAACAGAATCCAAGAGGCTGAGAAAGAGCAGATGTTGTCCAAATGGGACTAATTTACCCAGACTGTTATTTTAAAACATAGTGAATGCAAAAACAGAATTTAAAAATTTGTCATGCCTCAGGCAGTATTTTTTGCTGAAGCTATATTAACAATTTTAAAGCAAAAGCAGCCTACAGTACACAGGGTTAAATTTCCCCACTCTCTCAGAGCTGGAATTCCTCCTGTAGCCAGACAGCTTATGCTTTTGTAGTTACATAATTAAGCATTTGCACACTTTCAGGTGCTCTCAACTTCATCTCTGAGCATCAGACCCCCAGCACTCTGAGCTAGCCAAACATGGTCTATTTCACAGTCTGTTTCTTCACCTTATTTCTTCAGTCTGTATAAAGATACATAATCACAGTTGATCTGTGGAGATGTTGATTTTCTTGACATCAAAAGTTGTCTTTGTTATTTTTGTCTAAGCTTTCTGTGGAGGAGCAAACTTTTCTTCAGTTTGTGGTATCAAGGTTATCAAAATCTTCAGAATATGTAGAGAGGTTGTGCCTGCAGTGTACTTTCATGCCACATAGAGACATTTGATTCAGCTAATATGTTGAACATATCAGACCTTAATTGCATATATTACTCCTCTACTTTTTACTGCAGTTTATCAACACATAAAAAAAGCACCTCAAGAGCTGACAGCTACAGCAAAGCAGGTAGCAGGAAAAGCCAAGGCAGTTGGTCAGGGACACTGAAGGATGTATTACAAACAGCTTCAGTTTGTATCCACAATGTTCATCACACCTGTGCATGGCTGTCTGCATCTTTAATCACAGGATACCAGTGTATTCTGCGGGACCCACAAGGATTATCAAGTCCATTTCTTAAGTGAATGGCCCTTATGAACCCACAACCCTGGTGTCATTAGCCCTGTGGTCTAACCAACTGAGCTAATCCCGGTATTTAATGCTGGTGCCTGTCCCTCCCTGTGCCATCCCCGCCACTATCACTCTCCCCACAACCTTCACTTTCACACAGAGGTTCATGTCTACCATGGGAAGAGAGCAAAGTATGGAGTGGCCACTCTGTACTTTGAAAGTATGAAAGGAAAATGAAAGGATGGAGTTTGACGGGCTGAGTCTGTGGCATTAGGAAATGGAGAAATGGAAATATTTGCCAACCCAAGGAGATCCCATCCAGGGCAGTGATCATAGAATTAGCAAAGCCTGCAAGTCCCTTGCATGAAGCATGCAAACCATATTCTTTATGTAGCATTAGGCATCTGACCTAATTACACAGAATTACCCTGTGCTTGGGAAGTGCCTACATCTCTCTCTGTTGGCTCTTCGAGGAATGTAGTGTTGATCCTCTGAATCATACCGAAGTGAGATGTCCAATTTTGATGGTGTGAATAACCCTGTAGGAGTAATAAATAAAACTCTGCATAGCTTAGTACTGGCAGGAAATATGTTTTGAGAGTAGTCGTGTTTACAATTCCCAACTGAATAAGCATTACTCTTAGATTTGACACTGTTATGAGAAGACTTACAGTCTATAATTTCAGTATATCTTTCTACAAATACTGTAAAGTTTACTTAGAATTTCAACTGCTTCCCTAACGGTCCTGAACAGTTGTATTTGCAAGACCAGAGTTTGGAAAAAAAGTCTCTTTATGCTGCCACCCTACACACCAGGAGTTCAATTCTGATTAAAGACGGTTAATGTTTCCATTTTTAATTCTCAGTTTGAGGCAATGAAAGGTCATCTGACCTTCAGGAAGAAGGTTTAGTTTCCCTGAAGGCCAGGCTCTGTTACTGCATCTAAGGATGAATATCCCAAATCCCTACTCATGTTTGATATTTTTCTTCTACTTGTGCCATGATTGTAAAAGATGAAATATGCTCTTAGTTTAGTGGTCTTCTATAGGATATAGCATCTCCAGGGCTCTTTCCTGGTCATTCTTCTGCGCTACAACAGTGTTGCTTTCAATCCTAGTCTGATCAACCAACTTACCTACAATACCTACCTCTAACATAACTCACAGGGCCAGAAAAAGAAGTCTGAAAGTTGTAGAAAGCATAACCTATCTGTAGAACATTTAGTAAATAAAAACATAAATGGAGAGAGTGAATATTCTCTCAGAATGGAAACAAAAACCCAGTCCTGAATAATGGGACTTGGAGATGTTAAACATTTCTTGCTTGCTTAAAAAGCACTGATCTTAGCTTTCCTCTTGTCTGTATTGACTAATTGACTTGGCATCTAGCTAGCAATAAGGGTGCAGTTTGTGTGTTCCTACATTTGCTCCCTTCCTGGTTAAATCATAAAAAAGCAAGATTGAAAGTGTGCTTACCTATACTATGTATCTTGCAGCTGTTTTCCTTCTGTGGTCTACCTTCTGTATATCATATGCTATATATGGCACTATAAATGCTATATAGTTATCTCCTGTGTGAAAAGAAACAGGCAGTAGAAAAATAGTGTTAAACCCTTTCAGTATCCACTTAATGTATAAAGAACATCCTCCAAAATTTGGGCACCAGCAATACAAAGAGAAATAGATATGCTACCTAACTCTTGGTCATAGTGTAGTTGGAGCTGAGAGAGACTAGTCCAATAAAGCCTCTTTTGCCCCCTTGAAGTATTCACAGAGGAGGAGTGCTTTGATACTCAAAATGTGAGCTGAGAGAGGTCTTAATTCCTTCCTGCTGTTACATGCACTTCTTTATGTTACAGTATGACTACTGAGTCAGACTTGCAGAGCACAGGTAGACTTCTTGGTCATATCACTAAATATAAAAATCTTAAGTGGCACATCTGGGTTCATCTTCTGTAAAACAAAACAAAACAAAACAAGTGCAATAATATGGAGCAAAGCCTGTTTTATGTGCTCCAGGAATCTACAAGGATAGATGCCTTAGAGGAGTAGACAAATAGAAGGAGAGAGAGGGAGACAGAGATAGGCACGCAAGCAGGCAGACATTAGGAAATCTGTCCTTGACCTTCGTATGTCAAAGAAATTATTTTTGTTTGAGGTGGGAGAAAGTCAACCCTTTAAGGGAAAACAGAAGAGGAGAGAGAGGTAATAAGGAAGTGAGTCAGACACAAAGAATTGTTGGCAAATACAGGCACTTCCTAGTAAAGGAGGATGGTTTTCAACTGATCTAATGTTAAAAACCACAGATAATATGTGCCTGGTTTTTATTTAGTCCCTCTTGTAGCTAGAAATATTAGAGTTTAATAAATGAGAAAGTACGAAGTAAAATCCTTTTCTCTCTCTTCCCTGTTTCCCCAAATCACACAGGGAAACAAGCTGAAAATCTGAACCAGTGTTTTAATTTGGGAGTTAGCTTTAATTTTCTTTTACCTTCTGGTTTTTTTTTTTTTTTTTTTTTTTTTTTTTCCCCAGTAAGTTTGGGGTTTGTTTCNTTTTTTTTTTTTTCTTCCCCAGATAGGTGCTTTGAGAATTTGTTTCACTGTAACCATTTAAAAAGGTAAAATATGTGGTTTCTTCACAGAGATGTTTCTAATCAGATTGAATTAACTTGTGTAACTGTATAAATACAATGATGATAACTGATATTTTATTTTAGATGGTATTAACCAAGGCACACTGAACTACTCTAGATTCATTGATAAATTCCTGAGGTCCTTCTTGCTCCAGAATCTGCTGGGTCTGAAAGAGCCAAACAGTTCTTTACAATTCTTCCAAGCACTCAAATTGCAGTCTGAGGAGCTGGTTGATGCCTTATCCAGATCCTAAACATTACAACCTAACCAGTATAGGGTATATCAAAGCATAAAGCCTGTGGCTTATCACTATTGCTAAATGAAAGTTGCAGTTATGAACAGCACAAACACTGGGGGCACCTGCAACTCAAGTAGAAGCACTTACAGTAAAAATGAAGAAGGAGGCGTTTTTGCTACCTTGGAAACAAACTATGAGGGAAAAACAGGAGGCTCTGTACTCACAGGAGTATACAATTGCAGTCAAGGATAGCCAAAGTTAAGCAAATAAGGGATAAGTGTGGAAGATCCATAATTTGTGAAGGAAGATAAGCTGTAGAAACCCTGATTAATTTATTAATATATTGGCCTAAGCCCTTGTTGAGAAGTCACTATCTTCAGCCACAGAAGTCGTGTTTTTTCCTGTGAGATACTGATGGAATATACTGGTCTGAGTTTACACTTGTCAGTCTACAGAATCAGAAATTGGGAAGGCACCTCTGTGCCTTGATTCCCAAGGTACAGTGGTGCTATAGACCTGGAAGGCAGAGCATCTTTTCTGACAATGTCGCTAGAATTTAAACAGTTATACAGCACGGTGTTTTTTATTAATCTCATTATCAATCACTGCATCCCCATTCCCTCATGAGGTGGGAAAGGATTATTTCCTTATTAAATATATATATACTTGATTTTTAGTACCACTTCAGTTGTAGCAACTCGTCCACATCATTTTAACAATGATGTTCACAGTAGTCTCTTGGCTAGTTTGAGAGGGAGAGAAGGAAGCTGTAGTATATAGGTCGTGTCTGCTCTTCAGTGACCTCTATTTTATAGGATGTCAGACTAGGCTAGCCTGTATGTGATTCTTTTTGCTTTCACCTACTAGTATACGAGCTTAAGCCATTGTCCTCTGTCTTAGGTACAACTATGAGTAGGTATTGTGCCCAAATGAGGAAAACTATGCATACATTTTTTTTTTTTTAACTTCTTTCCTTGAAGGCACAAATGTCTTTTTGTGCAAGGTATGTCATGGGCTAAGGGGAGACATTTTTATCACACCTCATGGTTGAAACACTGTGGTTGTGGTGAATGAGTCTAGTTACATTCTTTATTCCATATGGTTCTGTCACAGATGTTTCAATACACTTTTCAATATACATTTGCAATATAGATGTCTCTCTTGAACTGAAACAGTGTTGATCCTAGGTTTTGCTGTGGATGTCAGAACGAGGGCAAAACCAGCCAAGCAGCACCCACTGTCCCACTGTCCTGGATGTTGCTAAGATGCACCTAAATGATAACAACCCTCTAAGGATACCTATATGTGGAAGTATCTTCATGGAGACATCCTCACTGGAGGAAACCCACAGCAACCACCTAATCCCACTTCAATCCAGTTTAAGAAAAGCCAGTGTTACTGACTGCTCCTACTGGCTGCTAGTAGTCAGCCCAGAAATCCTAAATGCCAGAAACAAAGTTTAACAAGAAATTGGCATTGACATTGTTCAAAAAAATATATTTTGTATTACAAACATGTTTCAAAATGGAAAAGAGCATTTGCAGATATATATATATATGAGGTCTCAGCTCTGTGCTTTCTGTGAGTTACAACATAACAATTCTGCTTGGTTTTGTTCCTTCTATTCGGTGATTGTTACTAACTTTGGCAACTAAGCCTTCTAGAGAAATTATTCCAGGCACAACTAGTTAATTGTTTCATTTACTGGTTGTCTGAAAGTATGCAGCACTAGAAATTCCTCCCATTCTTCCCTTTTTGTCTCTGACAGGATATACAATGAAACACTACTAGATGAACTACCAAGAGTTCATTCACTCTATTGTCTTTTTAAGCAAGTTTGGTGGTGGAAGAAGTAGCGAAGCAAATTACTACCACCAATAGAAAGACTCCTTCAGCCTTTATAAGTAACCTTAGGCTGACAGGATTCACCAGACCTGTGACATAGGTAGTAGTTTCTCTAGATGAAGTAGCAATCCCCCAAAATCTTTAAAACATTTTAGGAAACAAGAGGTTCATTTAGTTATTTCAGATGTACTCCAAAGCATTTCAGAGGCCAGAGAGAAAAAAACCTTGTAGTGTTTCTTTCAACTTTATATTATCTGTTGTCAGCTGGGGTATTCCTCCATCTATCATCTTGAATAATTTTGTAGATGAAGATTGTATTAATATTAACAGAATTTCTGAGCAAAGATAAGGGATACTAATGTTGATGTCTTCCTGTAAAGATTCAGCTAAAAGTTTTGATTAACTAGTAGTATTACCCACGGCTTTCAAAAAGAATCACATGGATGCTTGACATGTAAAAGGATCAAAAGGTACAATATTTCTAAAACCAGATATACTGGAGAAAGGTATCAACCAGCACATGCATTTTCAGCCTAGGTGCATATTAACTAGGATTAATTATAGACCAGCATTTGAGTGACAGTTTTGTTTTCAGTCATACTTAGGTAGGCTTATTGAGGACAGCAGATTTAAAAAAAGAGTCACTTGTTTGAAAAGTACATTTGGCCCCATTTATTCACTAAACATCAGAAGATCTGGGAATTGTTTCACATTGCTATATTTAGGGATATATTTTCAAGAACAATTACATTGTCAACATCTAAATTGAAATTTGTAGAAATATGGGTATTACTGTTCCGTTTTCACTGAGGGCCTGTGCCTCCACAGAAGCACATGGCTAATCTGATGTGGGAGTTACAAAGAATGATCTTAGCTTTTGTAGCTGAAACCCTGGTGAACCAAGTCCATTCTGTGGAATTACGAGGACACTGCCAGCTGGCACTGCAATGAAATTGTTACACGGTAGGTAGAGATTATATTATCCTCACTGGGTCCTACTTCTATGTCTTTGTTTAAGCACAAACACCATATTCAGAGCTGACCTGCTTCATGCCTGACCAGCTACTGCTTGCCTTGTCCTTACTTTCTCGAGCAGTGGTAACTGAGCATTGTTAGAGGCGTATGAGAGGGCTTGTGGACTGTTCTCCTAGGACTATGTTGCTGTAGCAAGCACTCACAGAGTGTTAGGATGAAAGAAGTTCTCATCAAGCAGCTGTCAGTAGTCCAGTAGCCCCATTAATTTTAGACCACTTACTTAGTAAAATAAGGTGGTCCATATCTGGCCTGCTTAGTCATGTTTTTAAGGCTAAGTAGTGACTGCCTTGGAATGGAAACAGTTACTCTTAAAGATCTCCTTATACAAGTGAGCAGGACAGCCAATCAGATACGTGGCATTTCTATGGGATTCTGGCTTTAGGGCTGCCTATCAAATGGATCATTAATGAGTCAGGTTCTGGCAAAAGCACAGGAAACCCTCGGGAGAAAAATGGGTAGATGAGCTGGCATTTCTAGTGTTGGTGTCACTACTTCTAGCCATAAGCTTCAAAAAGTGTAAAAGGGCAAATGGCCAACTAAAAGCAGAAGTCACTCTTGAGTAAGGCCCCCAGAAACTTTGTCAATGAAGGGCTCTTTTCCAATGATCATTGTGGCAGAATGAGACCTATCTGCTCAAGGTCCTTCTCTATTTGGATTTTATTTCTCAAGATGGCAAAGGAAGCCACACAATCCATATAGCATAGCCCCATGGCAGCTGTCTCATCCACTTCAGCTCTCCACCCATGCCTTGGAAACAAAGGCACATTCATTTGCCTACACAGGGGGCAGTCTTTTATGAAGGGTAAGTTAATAAGCTGAGGTAGATAACATTAAAAAAAAAAGGACCAAAGGAGAAGGGCCAGAAGCACCATGATTTTTTTCCCCCAAAAGAAAAGAAGTAGAGAAGGATATTCATGAAAGAAAGAACATGAAAGACTAGCATAAGAAGGAACAGGAGAAGGAAAAGATGACTTCAGGGTGATGTGGAGAGTAAAGAAAAGAGAGTGAGAAAGAAAAGACACCATTGCAATATTCTGCTGAAAATTAAATGAAGAAAAATCAATGTCTTTTACTTTTATTGTCATGTTTGATTCTTGATGTAATAAAGAAATATTCTCTAAACAGATAGGAAAGTGTGAAATGCACTCTTCCCAGTCTAAAAATCCAGCAACACTGTCTAAAGGCTTTTTTTTCTTCTTGTGACTAATCACAGAATTTTCTTGTTACTTTGAATATAAATTAGAGAATTTCTATGAATGGTACTACATGCACAGCACTAAGTTTCAGAGCAAGGTAAGTGTAGAACCATTTGGAAAAAGGATTTTTTGGATGATACAAGGCAATACTAGTATCTTAACATATCTCTTAGCAGAGATTCTTAAGTAATGCTTCATCAATCTTAATTACTTGTAATGATGTAATTACTACTACAGAGAAGCGACAATGCCCATGTTTGAGACCATTTCTCTTTTATATATTTTTATTCATTGCAGAGTGTTCTATGACTTGTGGTTCTTTCTGTGACAGATTTTGGGACAGTGCCGTCTTGATTATGAGGCACTCTGAAGAAGTCTTTTCCCTTTGACAAGCTTGTGGGACAGGAAAACTGACCTGAAACTCCATCTGATTTCATGACCTTCTCTCTAGGATGAAAGTTCAAATAATCTAGATTTTCTACTGTCAAAAACAATATGAAAATGGAAACCCAATCCTTATAATCTCTGTCTGTATCAGTTGCTGAAGTGTTGGACATAGTCACATCTCATTATCGTCTTTGAATTCTCATACCCGTACATTTCTTTTCTATCCTGATACCATGATCATGTTGTTGTATCGTTTTTATAGTTCTTCTAGAGAAACAAACTCTGCTAGAGTTTCCCAAGAAGTTCACCCTATCTTATATCAATCATAAGCACATAAATTATGTTAAAGGTAAAGATGCTAAAGAATTCAGAATTTTGTCATGAATATAGTATTATTTTTGTTTCATATACCAGAGTCTGCTGAAGTATCTTTTACCTATCTTTACCTATCTACCGCCTATCCATTTCCACTGACATAGCTGGAGAATGCAAAGTGACAAGTAGGCCTCTAAAGAGGGGACTCAGAGGTTGATATTTTTCTTGTGTACCATATAATAGAAACAGAAGTTAGAAGGTAATCCTGGAAGAATGAAGGATATATTTCATTTTTGTGTGGTTTTGGTTCAAGTAGTTGCATCAAAACAAAATTATCTCTTCTGGTTTTGATTTTAGCAAAAAAAAAAAAGAGAAAATTATTACCATGGGGGACTTTCTTTCGACTTTGTGCCCTGAAGATGAGCTTCCAAGAAACAGCTCTGAAGGGTTCCTCACCTTGGGGCACTAATAAATTCTACCTCCCTTACTCATTCCCGTACTTTCTAAATGTGCATTTATATATGTCTACTCAAATAATGTGATTGTCTGAACAACACATCCACAGGAAATCAGCCTAAAAATAATAGCTTTAATTTTTTGGCTACACCTCAGAAGATCTTTTAGAAAATTTAAAGATGTTTCACAGTTAGGTTTATGGAAGACATTACTTGAAAGTTAAAAGTAATTTTAAACTCTATCTCAGTAAGAAGATGAACATAAGTTTCACTAATATTTTCTTTCTTTTGTAGAGTCATCTGATTGCACCTGATTTCTTTTGAATTTTGGTCTTTTCCAGTTTGTGTTATACCTCTTTTCAATAGTACTGTGTGAAATACTAATCAAGGACAAGCTTTATTATGAAATTTTTCTGTGACTAGGACATCAGCAAGCGAAAGACTTTCAAATTAGACTCTACAGAAAAGAGGCTGCCCTGTTGACATGTTATTGAGATATGTCTTTCTTGAAAACTTCCATCACACCTAACGGAGCAACGGGTCTCATGCCATTAAGCTGAACAACTGGAGACTTTGCCTCTGTTTCTTAGAGCTGCAGACTGGATGTTTGGAAATACCACACATATTCACACAAGTAAGAGTAAAACAAGCAGATGCAAAGCATAGGGAAAAGCATTTACAGTGTTTGTTAGAGTAGAAACTTTCTGATGCACCTCAAAATCTTTTCTTCAGTCACCTTTTCGAGGTGTGCCTGGATGAGGTGATGCATACAATGAGATGCTTCTCCATTTCCAGGCTTATGTGCCAGCTGCAGCAGCAAACTGAGGAGCTCTGTTTTTCTAGAAAAACATAAGTAATTCTTCTTTGGAATGAGAAAGGCACAGTTATACTGCTTTCAGTGCAGCTTGAATGATTTACATTGGCTCCAGAAAGTCTTGCACAGTGAACTCACATTCTCGTTGCAACAGAGAAGCACAAAATGTGATAAGAGATTGGGGGGTTTTGTGTCCCCATAACCATAGTTTTAAGTGGTTCTTCATGAGAAGGAAGATGCTGTTTCAGGAACAATTTGTGACTTCTGAACAATTTATGAGCATACATTTCTGAACAGGAAATTGGTTCAAGACACAAGTTATCACCGGCAGACCTCATTTATATGCAGCAAAAATATCACCTACAGCTTTCCTGAGAATGGCCCGTGCTCAACATGCCTTCAATGATTACATGTGTTGCCTGCAGCTCTGTTTTGATTGCACACACTGTATCCCCAAGGTCTCTTGCAGGAGAGGGTTACACAGAACATGTTGTTCAATAGGAACCTCCTTTTGACAAGGAATCTGTCTTCACTGTCGTGTCTGTCATACCAGACATAAATCAGTGTCAATTTACCACTCCAAAAATAGTCTGGGCCTGCTTTACCTTCAGGCAGCCTTAGACAGTTGGCACAAACTGCTTCTGCCGCAAGACCCAGAAAGAGGCAGGTGCTGCTTCTGCTCTGCCGAATTTATGAACATTTGTCAGCTGGAAAAGAAAGTTCCATGGAGAAGCAAAATCTTCCTGTATTTGACCCTGGGAGTTTTTTTTCCTTTTCGGCTTTGTGCATCCTACCAGTGGCTCTTTATGCCCTCCCAGTCTAACTAATTGATTCCTTTCTCTTGTGACGCTTTTGTAATTGGATTGCAATAAATTATACCCTGCTGTTTAAGAAAGTGTCAAATATTGTTTTAACTTGTCCAATGCAAAAAATTGAGAACTAGAGACTGAATCATAAAGCATCAGAGAATTTTCCTGGTATTAAACAGACACTTAATAATAATTTTGCTGTCACTTACATCTACATAAATCCACTATGACTCCACTGGCTTCAAGTACTTTCTCAGCATTTACACCAGTCTGAGTGATGGCAGATTTTAACTCTTCATTCCTGTGGTGAGATAGATGAACTCCAGGCCAAGATATACAGATTGTGTTGGGAAAGCAATGAGTAATGCTACACATTAATTTGAAAAGGCTAAATTAAAAACACTGATGGTTGCCTGAGGACGCTCTATTCATAAAGAGGATGGCTAAGAGGTACCCCTTTACCTAGTACCTAGTATTGCAATGAACCTTTGCCATGGATAAAACCAGAAGTTTTTACATGTATTTCCTAAACTTGGTAAAGTATTATTTCCTGTACTAACACGATTCAAACAGCAAAAACAGGCTGCCAGGAAAGACCAGACTTTTCTCAAGAGAGCAGTTGTTTTCCCTATCACTGTGAGTCAATCTGGTCTCTGGACTGCTCCAATCTCCTCTCACTGCAGCACACTAGCCAACTGTGCCAAATTATGTGTCAAGGCTTTTGGCAGTGAAACCTATTTCCCACAGAACACCACACAGAGAATTGCACTCCTCATTTAAGTCACTGGCTGGACTGGAACCATCTTTTATACAGGATAGAAAAGCTCGTGTTTCAGCTGTTATTTTGCATGGGGACTTCTTTTTTCATTATTGTGGCCACATACCACTGGCAGTTATACAGATTAAAAACAATGCTATAATCCACACAGGCCCTTGACAGTACTGTCCACACATCCTAGGAGTAAACATTTTTACTCAACTGTTTCACTACTTTATTTAAATAAAAAATCCTAGGAAGTAGATATGATATTCTTTACTTCTTTACCTGAAACAAGAATGTGCAATCATTCATTTCATATGCCTATTTAAAATCCTAGACATGAATCGTTATGACTGACCTATAGGAGGGTCAAAATTCTGTTTTCTTTCCTTCCCTAAAATGCCAACAGAAGTGCAGGTTAATAGTGACTCATGTTAATCTTAGCTGAGGTGGTTGAACCTTGGGAATCCAAAGAATGATTTGTTTCACACACTAATTGGAGATCCATTATAAAGCCTCCCTTCAAGTGAGGAGCGTACAGGCTGGTACCTCTGGCAACCTGGCAGATATGCTTGGTGGCATATGCTAGAAATCAGGTCTCAGCTAGGAAAACCTGGCCACAAGATGGATTGCTGCTGTAGACCCAGACTTTTTCTCAGCATGGACCCAGAAGTGCAGAAAGTTTGGATGTCTGTGGTTTAGAAGTGGTACGCTATAGCGCTAAAGCAGAACTATGTCCATAAGAAGTAAACTTACAACTTTTTTCCAGTCCCTGTAGTTCATGTTCCTTTGCTTTAATTTAGAGTGTGTGTAAAAGTGCACGTATACTGTTGATGTATCTGGTACAACTTTAGATTGAGTGTGAGGGTTTGCCCTGGAGCCACTGGGAAAAATTCAACCAGTTTCTATGCATTTCCTGGCTAAATTTGGTCCACCAAGATTTGCAGCAGGGCTTACATGATGCAGATGTTTTTGAAGATTTCTAATTTTGTCTTGCATAATATTCAGGTCTGCACTTCTAGTTACTATGTCTAATTTAGGAAGATCCTCTGGTTTTCTGTCCACTTTATGTACATCTTGGAAAATAAATGGAAACAGGCATGACTCAAACAATAAAAATTTCTAAATAAGGAAAAGACAGATAGGTGCTTTTGGAACTTTTAAATGAAAACCTGATACAGCAAGAAGAAATGAGTCTAGCAAATAAACTTCCTATGCATTGAAAGATCAAATAGAATCAAAAGCTGAGCAGTTAATATAACACATATTTATTGCCTATGCTGCAGAATAACAGCACTTTCCTTGCAGGCAGAACAATCAGAAAAAGTCTGAAAAATTTATCACTCAATGCTTTATGTTTTTTTCCTCCATTGTTCAGATTCATATGTAGCCAAATCTTCAAGTCTTAACCTACATTATAGTCACTCCCTGCCAAGAAAAAATTAACACTAGGCCTATATTGTCACTAGTGCTAGAGCATACAAAATATTAAGGCTGGTGCTCTCACAGCTATTGTTGGTCAGTTGGGAATTTCATGGCCTTTTGAAGTAATTCAACATCTTGTTTACAGTGTAGTTCAAAAGACAGTCATGCAGCTAAATTACTTACACTGGTTTGAAAACACTGCTCTAGAAGTACTAAAGTGAAGTCACAGGAGCTTGGCCAGAGAGGGGGAGGCTTTCAGACGGGAGACCTATAAAAAGTATTTAGTTTATCAGCTAAAGTGAGGTTCCTATGACTGCCAATCTGTCTCATGCCCTGGCTTGTGTCTGATGGCTGTGCAGCACTCTCTCTGGTGTATCACTGCCAGAGATCTTGGAGCAGGAGCTGTGCTGACAGTCCTGCCAGCAGTGCTCAGGGCTAGGTGCATGTCACTCCTCCTTCACAGCAGAGCTGGCTGTACAGCATGGTCAGTCATCAAAACTTGCTCCAGTTAGTAAACAGAGCAGGAGAGATTAGCAAGATTCACAGGGAAGTGTTTATCAGTGTTACTCCTCCATTTTAATAAGCACACTCCAAACATGGCAGACGTTACTCCAATAAGCTCCTGAGCTTCTTGCAATGTCATGCACAGAGACAGGCCTTACTGGAAGGAAATATGAATTCCCATGTCAAGCTTTTTGTTTCTGGAAGCCAGGTCAATGTAATAGTCACCATTTTGATATTTGTAAATAAGCTAGCACAGCATTTTCACTGTTGGAATTAACTGTGTACCTAATTACAGTGATAGAGAACTATTCTTTCATGGCCTAATTAGAATATTGGAATACTGTACATACTCTCCACTAAGGCCCATGTATGTCTGTGTGAACATTCTTTCTTTTAAACACAAAACTGAGACATCAATATCACACATGGGTTTATATGTTGGTTAAAGACAAGGGAAAACTTGTGTATGTCCTACCATGAAGGTATTTTCTGTGAATTGGGCTGTAAGATTGCAATTCTAAGCAGCCACACAATTAATTCTTCAGTTATGCAGTCCAATTAGGACAAATGCTTCCTTTCTAGTTTAATTAGAGATGGGTAAGCTCGTTTGAGCTTATTTGTATAAAATATGTGCTCATTAAACAAGGCCTGGATTTTGTTCAGCTTGTTAGAAATGTTGTAAAAAAGGAGCTTTCTCACACTGGCTCTAGCCTCTTTAACCCTTTAAAGACCACAAATCTGACAGTCTATCAGTTACCCTCAAAGCACAGTACACTCGTTTCTCCCAGAAAAAGGGTGATTGCACTACAGTAGGAATATTTGTAAACTCCAAGCTGCCATGCAGATAAACATCTGCCACCATGAGATATCACTTATTATGACATCCTTCCCTGGGGACTAATGCAATTTATAAAGGCTTGTAGGGTTTGGGAATCTTTTTTCAGAGGTCCCTGGCAGCATAATGGATGAGGAACTTTGTGGCTGACACACAGCCTGTCTGCTGACAGAAGAGCAGGCACTTATGAACTAATATGTGGATACTTTTGTGGGGAATGAAGTAGAAAAATTTACATGAAAACTATACAGTATGATGCCACAAATGGCAAAAAGTCAGTTGAAATGTCCCAAGGAAAGGCAATGCTGATGATTTGAGCATACTCCTTTCCCCTTTTCTCCTATTATGTTAATTATTTCTTTTGTGAGCTCATCCATTCAACAGAAAGTAGTTCATGGAAGTGAAAGCACATACGAGAATCTCATGCTGAAAAATGCCCAAAAGCAGGACATAATTTATTCAAACTATACCTTCAGAAAATCAAGCACTCCATTCTTGTGATCAGGGGAGGTTTTCTCCAGACATGCTCCTTCAGCCTTGGGTCTTCGAAGCAGAAGAAAAGAAAGACTGAGCCACCTTCCAGGCTACCTGTGGGCACAGAGAAATGAAGCCTCACAGATACAGCTGAAAGCACCCAAACCTTGGCAGAAGTCATGGCACAGGGGCAACCTCAGAGTGGGAATCTCCCAGATGGCTAGAAAAGGCACAAGGGCAAGCTGTCAAAAATTAAAGTCTAATTTATCCCTCTTGGAGCCACACATTATCCAGCACTGTCAGCAAAATGGACAGATGCAAACTACAGGCACACACAAAGTGGTAGATGGCAGCCTTGGCCAAATGAGCTCTGGGGCATGACACACTATTGTACAAATGCAAATCTACCCCTTTTCTCCTGCACGTGAGGGGGATTAAGCATGCAACAAGCGTGCATTCAAATATTGTGTGCACAAACACAGCTCTTGCCCTTTGAAATCCTAGCCCTGAAAGCTTCTAGTTTCTCCTGTAATGCTTAGAGCCTTCGCTTCAGAGGCACAGAAGGAGCAGAAAGCATAAGTGTGGTGCCCGGGTGAGTTCTACAGGACAGAAAATAGCCCACAGACTAAACAAAGCTTGGATTTGGGGTTTGGAGCCCATTGTTCAAAGGCTGAAGGAAAATGGCATGGCTCTGCAGTCATGACTGTCTTGGCCTAAGAGATGCCTGCAGCCATTTGCAGGTTGACAAAATCTCTGAATCAGAGGGAAAATGTGCCGTCTATACAAGATGAAATTCCAGGTTATGCATTTGGGATCATATTAAAAGTCCACTGAACTTAATGAAAACTTGGACTTCAGAGACCATGCGATGTCATAGCAATGAGACACAACTCAGCCCTACAAGCAGAGGTTTTGGCTTTCTCCAGGGCTTGGTGCTGAACTTTTTACTGTCTCAACACCCACACTCTCAGGATTGCCTTGTGAGTGATATAAAGATGCTGCAATTTTCATAATTTTATTTAATTTCTGCAGATTTACAAAGACACCATAGTATTTATGATCTTGTATTTTCACAAGTGTCACGTCATCATCTCTTAGTCTGAACAGTTGTTTCATTGCAGTGAAATGGGGTGGGGTGGAGGGTAAATGCTGGGTTTGGACTGGGACCTGTCATGTTGTATTAGAAAAATAACCAAGTACAAACCTTTTTTCAGCCATGCATCAGAGGAAAATAACAGCATGACTTTGCTTTAAGGGTATATGTTGGTCTCAAGATAATTTTTTCATTTCAGAGGTAGATTTCTGAAGTAATTGGCCAAAATGCAAAGGGGAGACCAATAATTGGTAAGGTGAAGAGGTAGTACAGAGGTATTTCCTCTTTTCTCTCTCACCCTCTTGACAGGCAACTTGTAGCAAAAAGTATTGACAGACAACTTGTAGCAAACAGAAACACTAAAAGAGATGACCATGACCTAAGGAGCTGAGGTGTCAGCAACAGTTACAGATGGGGAAGGTCTTCTGGAAGAAAGCAAGATGAAATTTTCTCTTGTATCTGCAATTGAATGATACTTGCCCACAAAGGAAGTATTTTTTCTACTCTAATTTTCTGCTGTAGGAACAAATTGAATTATAGGCGCACTGAATTGAATTTGAATATTGAATTATATTTTTACTGGCACTCAAAGTTAGACTTCAAATATTTTGCAACAGATTAATAAAATACATAGGTCATTATCCCCTTCACCCACCTTGTACACTAAGGAGGATGCCTTTGATATGCTGTACCATTTTCTTCTACTCACCTCTCAATGGCTAAACTTGTCAAAATAGATACAGATGGCATCCAGAGGGAACTGATAGGGTCATGAAGGAAGAACAAATACAATAGAGACATGTCTCCTGTTATCTAGGAGACTTTCAGAATTTTTTTTGGCGGGGAGGGGTTAGGTACTATACAGGAATCCATATAGTGTGAGTATTACCATGATTGCTAAACGTAAGTCTAAGTAATTTCAGCTGGAGTTCCTCTGATTTCCCTTTCTGAACACTGGCAAGTCATTGATTTTATTTCAAACCAGACCTGTGTGTCAGTGAAGTAAGTGGCCTAACTCCCAGTTCCCATGTGTCTTTGTCCTCATTTTATCTCAAACTTCACTGTAACTGTCAATATCCTCAGAAAAGCTAGAATTCAAACGTGTAAAATGTTTACTTCTGGTTTTCAGATGGCATAAGATACTGTATCTACTATAAGTTACAATGAAATGTACCCATACTTTTTTTCCCTAACTGCAATCCCATGAACTGAGGGGGAGAACGCTGTTCTTCTAGTTGACGCTTGCCCAAGTATGCTAAATTTGCCTCAAGCAATTGCCTTCTGGGTAAAAAATTCTTTGAGCACTCACACAGCTCAGAGAGAGCATGAACAACTGTCCTGTCTTATGCCAAGCACTTGGAACAGGAGCTACGCTGTGTGTCACATTAAGGAACATTTAAAGTTGCAAGAGGTTAAAGGCGGAAAGGGAGTGTGGCTGATAGAGATATCTCTGGATTTTGGCTGACAGATCACTAATATGTCTGTAAAAAGCCAAGAAAAGTGAGAAATCTTGCAGGATGAAGAATCTGTTTGCTTACACCTGCTGGATTTTCTGTGTCCTAATAAATTTGAGATTGAAGGGAGTATTTTTCATTAGAGACAAAGAGCACAGGCATCTCCCCATCACTGCACTGAACAAAGAGATATGAAACTGCTATGTCCATGAAGCCATCAATGAGGTTCTGATAACTGCAGCCAAACCTGTGTTACTGATGAGAATTTTCAGGTATTGCTGTTTCTTTTGGGCAGTGTGTCAAGGAGGATGCGCAGCTCTTTTCTTGGCATCAGAAGGCAGGACTCTCCCTCAGCAGAGATTCCTCATGAATCTAATCAGCCTTATGATATGGTGGATAAACCTTGCATAACTAAAAGAAGGGATAAAATTAGATGGCAGGAACTAATAATTGTTTTTTACAGTGGAAACTGGTCATCAATGGAGCCAACAAGGGCTTCAGATTTGGAAAAGGAAGTGAAATATATCAGAATCTCCAGATTTTGTCTGTTATTTAGGAGGTAGAGATAAAGCCTGATTAAAAAGAACTACAGAAAGGCCTCATAGAACTAAGACATAAAGTAAGAAAATGGCAGATGAAATTCAGTGTAGATAACTGTAAACTGCATGTCGGTGAAAAAAGTTCCAGTTTAACATATATTTTGAGCAGCTTTGGTGGGATTGTTTCTCTATGGAAATAGCATCTTGGTTTTCACAGAAAAAAACCCTCAACCACTGTTCTATACTGGTTAAAATGATAATTTGTGTGCTTGGAATTATTTTAAAAAAATAGCGTAGTAGAAAATGTCACAACCTTTGTTATTTTACACTCTGAATACAGTGTAGTTCCTTAAGGACATAGAAGATATGGAAAAGGCAAAGAGAAAAACAACAGGAGTGGTCAAAGGTTTTTGTTGAAAAAAGAATTAAACTAGAGCTCTGTGGGAAAGACTATTGGGATTGTTGTTGTTAGTAGTTCCTAATAAGACAATCAGTGCAATGGGAAATAAATAACAAGGAAAAAGCATTTATCATTTCCTCTGTAGTAGGAACCAGGGGACATCAAATGAGATGAGTGCAGAAAACAGAGAGATGAGATGAGTGCAGTGTGCTCCACAGAGAAGGCATCAGGGCAGTGGGCATATTAAGTGTGCAAGGTTTCAAAAAAGAATTGCACAAATTCAGAGAAGAAAAATTTGATAGGAGGCTACTGCTTAAAAAGGCCCAGGAATTACTAAACTTCTTGTCACTGGATATTAGGAAGGTGGTCAAGAGAAATATGCTTCTTTCCTTAACACCTGGCATCATACACTGCTGAAGATAGGACGTTAGAAAAGGTCAGCCTTTAGTTTGGTTTTTTCTTAAGTTTTGGTCACCTTTCTGTTTGCAGCATACAACAAACTATCCATTTGGCACTGCTATGACACAGGTGCAAATGTTTTTCTATTCTCACCACCACAACCATGGTGATTCAGATATCTGCTAGCATGTGAAATCTGCTCTTATCTTTGAGCTTCAGTACGGCCATTCCTCCAACCAAGCTTGCATGGTATTAACTTCGAGTATAGCATTCACTGACTTCTGTAGCACTTGCTTTAAAGCTATATATCTACTTAAGCATTTTTCTGAAAAAGGAAAGAAAAGAATTATTACTTTGCTGAATCCAGACTATCACATTTATGTCTTTTAACTGCAAGAAACTATACTACCAGGCAATCAGAAATATGTATGGAAGCTAAAAACTCTTCCAAGATTTTAACCAATACTGTCTCTGTTTTGTGTTTCAGACTAAGTTTCTTCTTTTCAGTTATCAATGCTGGCAGGCTTCTTTATAAACAACATCATATTTATTTTTAAAATTTTTATTTATTGTAGACAGACAGATGCAGGCCAAGAATATGTCTCACTTCACATAGCTGGATAGTTCTTATCTAGCAAGAGATTGGTTCCTGAATTAAATTAAATATTTAATCACAGGAAAAATCTTTATCCACAGTAAAACTTGGGAAAAGATAGTGGCAAATTGGGATATTGGTGGTCTGGATGAAATAAATAACTGTCTTGCAAACAGATATGACCACATTTCTAGACTATTCTATTATTTGTTTTTCTCAGGATGTATTTAATTATCTTCTTTTCAATACTAGTGTTAAGCCTTTGAAGAGATGATTTCTATATGCAAAGGATCCAAAATTATGAAAAATAATTGTGAAGTAGAGAAATATACTGATGATTGATTCTGCAACTTCGAGAGCACAGTTACTGCTCTCCAGAAACTGGACTGCATTGAGAAGTTAAAACAGAAAAGTGAGGAGTTATAGGCAGTTTCCCCAAGGAAGATATGAGATCCTTCTCTCTGTAAGTGACAAACACCTCGTGGAAAGCCAAACTCTCAAATTTCCCGCCATTGTTTCATGGCATAATATGGCTGTATGAGGCTGCTGCTCAGTCTGTCTGGGCAGGACAAATAGGCCAAAGTTTTCATCCCAGAATAAGCCAGACGCTGAGCCAGACGACATGGTTTAGCCTGTGAACTGCTTATTGCTTCTTTCTTACATGATACTACAATAAAGTAGGCCTATCTTTGGGTTTGTGACAGTGGAGCAGAAGAGACTGCATGTTCTTTCAGCCTCTTTTGCATCTCTGCCATCCAATTTCCCCTCATGCCCTCCTAAGAGACAGGTGAATGAAGTTATTCCAGTTTTGAAACATTTATTTGAAATCTTAAGCAGACTGCTTAAGCTCACAGGCCGGCATACTGCTGGCAGCATGGGGTCTCTTCATTTCCAGTTCTGAGTTTTCATCACAACATCTTCTGCCAGGAGCAGAGTTCAGACAGCCTCTAGACACTTCTCTGGAGATCTAGTCAAACCTTCCCATGAATGCAAAGTGGCTGCAGGCAGCCCACATATTTATGAGCCAGAGGAAGAAAGCAAGTACCAGAAATTTAATATCTCATTGTAAAAAGTGAATGCCTAGAATTTCAAGTTTACTTCCATTCTGAGCACTACATTACAATAGAGTTGTCTATGTCTCTATATAACCATGGGATTCAAGACTTTTCAGTTTAATCAGGGTATAGCCATGTCCCCTGCATGTCCTCTGTGTCTCATCTTTTGAGACACATCCTTTGTTCTTCTGGTTGGAAGATCACAGCATTGTACAAGAATTCATTGAGTTTTCTGTTCTCCAAATACATGCCTCAGGCAGACCTTCCAAACTTTTCACTGTCATGAGAGAACTTACCATGTCTTAACTGTGATGATATCTGCCTTGTTCCTGCATGTCCTGGCCACTTGTCATTGCCGTTGTTCATTAATGTTGGGGATTAGGCTTGTTTCTTTTTTTTTGTTTCTTTCTTTCTCACCTATAGAATTTTTTCTCAAGGGTTGCGAGGCAACTAATCACTGGATACTTATCGGTGCTCAGGTGAAACAAAAAATGATGGAGCCTGGCACTTGGCTACCCTCTTTGTCTCCNCACCGGGATCTGATCCTGAAGAGATTTACCATCATCTGCTCGTGTGCCCAAGAAATCCTGATCTCTCCTTTTGCTGCCGTGCTGGAGCTGGCCTGGCCCTCTCCCTCTGCCTCGGCGCTGCTTTAAAGCTGTTCTGCACCGCGGCCCCGCACTGCCCTCCCTGCCAGACATTCCTGCCCTCCAGTGACCACCGACGGAGCTCCGAATTTTATCTGATCCACCAGCCCGGGATCCCTCACCGTTCCAGCTTGGTGCTTTTCGGAGTCCCAAGAGACCAGACTGCCCCGGGTTTTGTGAAACCAAGGGTCCTTATGAGGAGGCCATGCAGTACCCCCAGTCAGAAAGCCAGGTTGTTAGGAAACTTCTCAAGAAGGGCTCCCAAAGGCCATTGCTGGAGTAAGCAGATCTGCTGAGACTTTTAAGCTTTGAGTTCCTTGCCTTGTCCATTTGTGGCAGGGGTATACAGGCTTTCTGGTCCACTCTTGCTGGAGCAGCACAGGATCAACACCCTTGTCATACCTGGGGCTATGAATCTGAAATAATGCTAGAGGTATCCATAGTGACTGTGATTTGGTCATGAGGATGAGCTCTCCACTGGCTCTTCTGTGTGTGTGCTCTGTAGAGCCACAGGTCTTTCTCCCTTCTCCTATACTGGCCTTGCTAAACCAGTCATCTAGCAGCTGTCATGCTTATACTCACTTGCATACCTATACAACACAGTGCCATCCCTCGTGAAGAGTTCTGCTCCTTCTTTTTGCTCTTCAATGTTCTCTTTCACCCTCTCTCTTCCACTGTTTCAGATCTGAGCCTTTCAGATCTGAGCCCTATTTTTGTCTTCCCATCCAACCTTTCTTCTATGCCATTTAAAACCTCAGCGTATCTCAGTTTTTAAAAAAGGCAGGTATCTGCTAAAGAGGGGCAGGGCCTCTCTTGGAATGGATATTTCAAGTCCCCTCCCTCCAAATTATTATAATTTAGAAAATTAAAACAGCTTTCAGGCAGAGATATGGGGATAGGAATAACAGTTCTTTACTAATAGGTATAACAAGACAAAACAAAAAACAACAACTACAGCATTCATAGGGAACAGAACCAGGGACCTTGAGGGCAGCTTGGTTTCACAAAACCCAGGGCAGTGCAATCTCTTGGGACTCTGAAAAGCACCAAGCTGGAACGGTGAGAGATCCTGGGCTGGTGGGTCGGATATATCCAGAGCTCTGTCGGTGGTCACTGGAAGGGCAGGGATGTCCCGGCAGGACGGGGCAGTGCGGGGCCGCGGCGTAGCAGAACAGCCTCAAAGCAGCACTGAGAAAGCAGCAGTGGTGGGACAGGGCCGGGCCAGCTCCAGCAGGGCAGCAGGAGGAGAGCTCAGGATTCCTGGGCACATGAGCAGATGATGGTAGCTTTCCTCAGGATCGCACCTGGTGGTGCCAGTGAAACTCCTCCCGCAGCAAGCAGCAGCCTGACCGTCTCTCCCCAAAGCCGAGAGCAAGAGAGCGAACTTGCCCCCCAGCCCTGTCTATTTCCTGTCCCCAAAACCTGGTGTCACCTTCCCCCTCTGAGAGAAACTCCTGGAGGCAAAACAAAACAAAAAAGTGTAGCCAGGTGCTACCGCTCCATCCTTTTGTCCCGCCTGAGTATCTATAATTAACCAGTAGTTAGTTGCCTCACAACTCTTGGGAAAAAATTCTATAGGTAGAAAAAAAAAAAAAAAGAAACCAACTTAACTTCCAACATTGTGACACAGTGTATTTCAGGTGGAGAGGAGTTTATGGTCTTGGGTATACAACAATGTTGTGCAAAATAATTGCAGCTTCCTCAATCAATTTCAAACATGGGTCTTCTCATCTGATTGTTTCTGCAACATTGGAAAAGCCAAAGATATGAGCTCAACATCTGCAGTTCCTCACTATTCTTTTTATAAACTATTATTATTTTATTGTCTAGTGTAGTGAGAGGCTGTGGAAATACCTGTCTGGTTTGACGAAACTTCTTAAACAGATGTTTTCCAATTGTGAGAGGATCTGACCTTTATATAAATCAAGATCTTTTTTATGTTGTGCCCAAGCACTGGAAATAACATAGTTTTGTGTTGGTTTTCAGAATTTGAAAGGTAAATTTCTAGTTGGGATGAATAGTAGTTGTATTTGTACTTGTATTGTTTAAATTAAAATGCAAGTCTATTGACTGTTCTTAGTCCATTTGCCTTCTAGCATTGTTCTGAGCATCTTTGAAGCCATAAAATGACTTCTCAATTGATGGAAGAAAAGTGGTTAGTAGAAGGAGAATACTAGAACCCCACTAACTCACTTATCAGTTATTATACTGACTTTGTCAGACCATAAATTGCAGTTACTGCATTTCACCATAAACAGACTTCCCTACTCTGATACTGAGGGATGACATCTAGGACACATTGGAAATATCACAAAATGGGTTACAGATATAATTTCTTCCAGAGCATTCAGAGAGATAAACTGGAGTAGATGAGGGGAAGGATGAAACCAAGAGTCGCTTTGGTCCTGTGTTTGCCATATTTCCTATAGCTTTTCATCTCTTTTGGGAGACTCTGTATGCCAGCAAGTTCCTCTGATTATTTATTTCCATTGCACAATTAATTATGGGCAAATTTCCTTCTCTTCTTCTAGCAAAACAGAAGTCATGTTGAATTTCTGGCTCTGATGATATTTACTGTGTTTACTGAGCATCAGAAGGGTATGACTGGATATTCACTTTCTGACAGTGAGATCTACTTCCAAGCATCTTCCTCTTCTTGCTTTCTCTTGTCTCAAGGCTGCCCTCTGGCCATACAATTTTTTCTACCCCTCTCTACTGAGATTGCCTCCTTACTTCCTGATATGAACCAAAATCTCTCCTGACAACCTTGAAGCAATTGCAAAGCAATACTGGATTGGGATTGTTACCTTATGACAATGAAATGAAAATGCTACTTACAGTGATACAGATCTGAAGAGCTTTTGAACATGTGACATAGTTTTTAAAACCTCATGCTTTAAATTCTGATTCCATTGCTTAGGCTTGAGTTTCAAAATACAAATAGCTCATGCATTAAAGGGCAAATAAAAACAAAAAAGTAGTGCTGTGCAAATTTGGCTGTGAAGTCATAATTTGTTCACATGATTGTTTTCTCTTGGTTCTACCTGTACAGAACCTTTAGCGTGCAATTTTGCTTTGTCCTTTATGTTGAGCAAGCCAAAAATCAAAGTGCAGTTCAGATACAACCACAAGAAAAGTTCACAAAGCTGCTGAAATACAAATTTTGTAAGGTCTTCAGCCAAATATCATAAGTAGCTTTCCACATACAGAGACACTGGCCACAACTTTGCATTGTAAATTTGCAAACCTGTGACTAATCAAAATTTGTTTATGGAGTGCATTGCAAAACCTGAAGCCAGATGTGTTTTGCGTCATTTAGACTTTATTGGGTACATTTAGTTGGAAAGCACATTTCTTTTTTACTCTCTTCATTGGGCAACATTTGCACACAAAAATTCCTTAAGCTACCCACAAACTGCCTTTAAAATATTAATTTACTTTGTAGCTGAACACTTGAAAAGTTACAAGAATGAGCTTATCAAGCTGCGTGACACAGCTTTTCCGTAGACACATTTGTCTACACTTGGGGTACTCCATGCAGTCACATAAGAAATCTGGTGATAACTAGATGTTCATAATAGAGTAAGCAATGAGAGAAGTCGCTAGTATGTTGTTTTCTTGTACTTTTTGGTCATGGAGATACTCATCTGGGGGAAAAAAAAAGACAATAAAAAATTGTTTTTCGTAATTAGATAGGCCTAATTCATATCAGCTAAAGAATGTAGCAATGTATTCTGAAGCTCAGTTAGAAATGTGCACATATATATTTTAAAAGCACAATCCCAAACATACAGGAGCTAATGCATTTTGTGTCATACTGAATTTTATATGGACTGATTTTTCGAAAAATACATGGGAACAGAAACTAATGTCACAAAAAAGTACTTTACACATCTGAAAACTCACAAAGCAGTTCTTTTTTCCATAGAGTAGGCAAATCCATCATTTTTCAAAGTTCAACTCACACCATGGCTGATTTCACTGCAAAACTATGGTTTTATTATATTTCTGAAATTCCTATAGGTAGGATTAACCAGAAAAAGTCTATTATCCTACTTGACAGATACAGGAACACAAAAAGCATATATCAGTTATGTTAGAAGCCACTGAATGGCATTTGTACTTCCATCTTCTATTTTTCAGTGTTTTGTCTAAAGAACTACCCTTCTCAGAGACAGTCCATAAACTACAGTTAGAAACAGACTCTGGTTTACTTAAATTATTTAAAACATTGCAGCCTATTGTCTCTAGAAAGCAGAGCTGCACACTTATATGCAGAGACTTGAATCAAGGAGCTGCTGTTTCCTAGGTTTCATATGCCAATAAAATCTAGGCTTTTTTCCCAAGCTTGCAACAAGCTCAGCTGCTCCACAGGTCTTTCAAAGAATAACGGGATCATAACTGAAGCATGGTATGAGTCTGTTTCATCCAGCACAACCAAAACAAGAGCTCAGGTTCACTCTTACCCTTGTGCATTGATCGATACCTTATGCCAACATATTAACCCCTTAAGCANNNACAAACAAACAAACAAACAAACAAACAAACAAAAATAAAGACACACACACACACACACACACCCCTCATTTCAGAAGGGAAATGTTTTATACAGCCACTACTATATATAAAGCAAGAACTACAAGAATAGCAAATCTCTGTGTGGCACCTGTGACCATTTTGTAAAGAACATGGTTGAGCCCAAATGAGGTGGAGTAAAAGGAGAAATTAAAAATTTGTTTCACTTGTGGAATCTACTTATAATTATGAAAGCATTAAATTAACTGTTAGAACTGTGTTGTCGGATTTTTTAGGGAATATAGACTCTGAGAAGTCCTTGTGTAATTAACGTGTTATTAAGAATATATTTGTTACTGGCATTATTCTTTGCAAGTCACCTGTTTTAAAAAGCTCTTCTCTCTCTGATGAATAGCATGAGGCTAGTAATATCTTTTCAAAAGTTTATTTGTAGGATATTATATATGTAAGAGAAGTCTTCTCCTACAGAGCCTTTTTCTGTTTTATATCAGTCTCTTTTCCTTAGGCTTTATCTCTTGCTAATAAATTTACACAAAGTGAACAGAATTTCAGAACTAAAAAGTGATTTCTGCTATTTTATACAGGATGGTATGTCTCTAAAGCATTGGCTGCTATGTTTTTGTCTGTACAAAATATACTTAAATAGATTAATTTTCTCCTGTTCATTCACGTACAAGGCAATGCTACAGCTAAAATGTTGCTAATTTTTACTTTTTCTATTATATTGTAATTTTCAGAAGAGTTAAAGACCATGATAAATAATATATCTTGGAAATATTAGTTGCACACAGTTTTTCTAATAAAAATAAAATAGTTTTTCTAATAAAAATAAAAATACTTAGAAATACTCTTAGCTCTTCTAATACAATTCCTCTAAAACTATATGTAACTCTTCACATTTTGACCTGCTGATCAGAAGGCATCTGATGTTTTACTTGGGCACCAAATCCACTCTTGAGATCCTGTAACATCTTCATGAACTTCTGGGGACAAAAGTGAGCATTCCCATCCAATGCTGTTTAGGTTTTGCATTTTTTTTCTATATGTTCTCTGTATTCTTCACACATATATTTCTAGCTTGAAGCCTATTGTAACTAGTTTTCCCAGTATTTTTCTGTGGCTTTTCCATAAGCAGAAAGACAACACAAATTCCAGAGCTCCAAGACCTGGGAGGTACAAGGCTCTGTGCTATCTTGGCTCTTCCTGGGATGCAAGGCCGAGGACAACTCCTCAAGACACATTCTCATGGACAAAGTACAGGCAGTGCTGAAGGAGGGCTTCAGAGAAGGGGCTTGACCTGGGGGGGAATTGCATCACCACTTGTCCTCCTAATTGGTGCTTTTTATCAATTATGGTAATTTCCTAAAACCTATAAAATGTACTCAGCCCTGGGACTGGGGAGGCAGGGGTGGCCTTTTGTGGACGTCTTTCCATAACTGCCTCTGAAGGCCTTCAAATAAAGATCCACTTTTATATTACCTCCTTACTAAACTTATCTCAAGTCTCATTTCCAGGCTGGGCAAAAGGCAACACAAATAGACATGAAGAAAGAGATGTATATGTAAATGATCCTCTTCTTTTAGGCTGGAGTTTGGGCTTCACTATTCTCAGTATCACTTATAAGGTAGATAAAAACCACAAAGCAAAAAATAGGAAGATTTCTGCCAAATAATTTTTGGACTAGAAGGCAGCACAGTGAAAATGTTTTCCTGAAAGAGTGCAGGTATGCTACACTCAGTATTCTCTATATTCAGTGTTCTATTGAGTATTTCTCTTTTTCTGTAGCCAAGTTTAGCAAAGAAGGAAAGAAAGCTCATCAGGGACTTAGTATGGGCTATCTGGAACAAGTACTCCTTTTGGCCTTCCCTCTTATATTGTAGTGGTCCTACCTCTCTGTCAGGAAAACCCATCATAGGTGTCCTGCTGGCTGGGGACTTTTTGAAAGGAGCAGCACATTGCTTGGCGTAATATGCCTCATGTCATGTACCGACTGTGCTGCAGGAGAGCCTTCTGGAAATCAGAAACAATCAGAAAGCACTGCTTTATTCAAGAGAGGAAAAAGCAAGTTTCTAGAGAACATGCAGGTTTCTATCAGACAATCAGAAAAAAAATATTGTTTTTCTACATAAACCTAACCATATACAGATAAAATATGTTAGTTTTGATCTGTATGGGTGAGCTCCCTGTTGCTTTGCAAATTTTTTCTAGTTTATCCAAGAAACTAAAAGGAAAACACTGTGGAGAAAGGTTAGAGTCAAGGAAAACCTTGTGAGAATTTAATTGTTCTACACACTCTCTTCCCTTCTGGACCCTTGTCCTCCTGTGTGACAGGAGGCAGGCACAAGGGGAAACTGCATAGCTCTTGCTTGGATGGGGAAGTGGAGAAGCATGTGGCGGTCCGAGGTTGCAAGACTGCCAGGAGACCAAGCTGAAATCTTCCTCAAAACCAGCCAATGGAGAGAAGAAATGGACTGCAATCGCAAAATGATAATGCCCCTTCAATGATTTACTTTTTAAAAATGTTTGCTGCTGGAGTGCAGCTTTATGAAGTGGATACCTGCTAGACAATGTCACCCTGCCCATGCTCTATTATACTTCATTGCTCCATTTATGAAAAACTGACATTTACAATGTAATTATTTTACATTATTTGGTTTCTTTTATGTCTAAGTGTGAACATTTTCAAAAGACCTTTTTTCATTGAAATACATAAAGCAATATATTTTGGAAAAAAAGACCTAACTAAAGTCTTCTGATCTAATAGATCAGAAGACTTTAGTTAGGTCTTTTTTTCCATATCACCTCCTAAGGAAAGTACACATTAAATTGCATAGTTTGCATGGCAAAATAAGTACAGCTTTTCATCACCAGTGGTTCTCAGAGAAAGCTTAGTTTTCTGGTGGAATACACAATCTTCTGCTGCATGGAGCTCTGAAAGTAATCTAGATGTTTCTCCATTAAATAATTGTGAACACAAGGGATATTCTTCTATTGCCCTTGAAAAAGCTCCCTGAATGGCCTCCTGAGGAATTTGGGCTGAGGATTGCTTTCAAATTTGTAACACATTGGTGCATTTTTGAAGTACTGTATGTGTGTGCCTGCATTGTGTGTATGTATGTATGTGTGTGTGTGTGTGCAAGCATAGATACAAAAAATCCTCATGGTCAAACATCAGTCAAATGGAATAGAGTCTGTGTTTTGGCTTAGATTGGCAGAGGAAATTAAATGCTTCAAAGGATCATTAGGACATTCTAAAAATTGGAACATTTTAACCATAGGAAAAACATGAAGCAGGACAAGAAGATGAAAGAGAAAGCCATATATGTAAAACCAAACCCAACAGATAAGTGTCCTGCTTTCAGACTTTCAGTAACTGGCAAACTTGGTCTTGATTGGCTGCCAAATATGATCATTGTAAGATATGCAAGATTTTATAACCCAAGAAACACCTCAGATGAATTATTTATCACTTTTCTCAAGTTCCCCCTTTCTCCTTCTAGTGCTAGGCTTAATATATTTCTTATACAGGGACATTTTTCTCCTGTACACTCCCTTTCCTTTCTAATTTTCATAATACTGGGATTTGATTCAAAACCCACAGTTATGTTAGGAAAGAGCTAGAAGCTGCAGCTTCTGGGAAAGAGGAGTACAAGTGCTCTGCCCTCCAAGAAGAAGCAGGGTCAGTTTGTTTTTCCCAGGTACTACAGAGCAATTTTTGTTTTGTTAGCAAGGAGATGATACATCTGACCTTCCTCCCTCCTTTCTTTTAAATGGTGGTGAAGGTAATCTGGATTTCTTTAAGATGTCTAAAGTATTTCGCTAAGATCCTGTATCCTTAAAAGTGACTCCAAAACCTCTGGGATGACATGTTTTAGCAAGTGTGGACAAGACTGAGTATGCTCTCATTAAGCAGCACGTAGCTGATAAGAAAGTCAAGTGTTTGCCCTCAAACTGGGTTAACACTTGCCAAAGTAAAGCCCTGGCCTGCCAGAAAATGCTCAGAGAAGACTGCTGTGTCCTAGAGACTCTGAAACAAGGCCGTATTTTTTTGGTTTTGGTTTTTTTCCTTTTTTGGGGGGTGGGGGGTGGTTTTTCAGACCTTTTTTCTTATCTAGTACCACTACTTTGAGGATGGTGTATGATTTTAGGTTATGCTTGTGCTAAACAGCCCTCAGTAGTCCAATTTATAAGATAGGCCTGTAGAGGCCCTAAAGTCCCATTACAATTAATTGGAGAGAGTCTTGACTTTCATCTCAAGAAAGTATCGTTTGACATGAGCTCCAAACATCTTCCCAAAATAGCTATATCCAGTACACTTCAAGTTCTTTAGAATGTTACTGCACACAGCTTCATGTTATTGTTCTTAGTTTAGCATGTTTTTCGTACCTTTTTACAGCTGATTGGACTATTTTCCTTGGAAACTAGTTATCTAGGAAACATTTATTTTATGTAGATGGTTCATTCCAAAAGGGAACTTATATGTTTATAAACATAATACTTTTCATATTTTTTCTGGATGACTTAATAAAAAGTTAGCCTTCAAGTTACTGATACATTGTTTATATCAACTATTACATTTGTTTTCTATTCATAATTCATTAAACAACCTGGTTTTATGTTTTTTGCAATTTTATTTTCTCAAGCTTGAAAACAACTGAAACAGATCATGGTAGGGTACTTATAGCTACCAACCATTCTTGAAGGCAAATATAGCTCCAGTTCCTTCTCCTCAAATAAGAATTTCTTCACTTGCAAATAGCAAGTTATACTAGGGAATAAAATATTCCGGCCACTTACCCAAGCAATTTCTGGTTTTGCATTCCTTTGCTTAAAAGACATGAGACTGCAACCAAACAACAAAGTTTAGACCCTATCCGCAGTCATTTTAGAAATGTAAGCTATTCAAGCAGTTGAGTTTTTTGATCTGTTTCTACAATAAAGAAGGAATTTTTTTTTCCCCATGGATTTTATGAGGAATTACTCCCTTCATCCACTGTCCTTTGCCCAGGTGTGGTAAATGAACTCTTGAATACTGAGTTATTCTATCACAGGTACCCCTGTTCCCACCTTTGGTGTGCATTGTGCTTCCACCACACTTTCACTGTCACTGAGCCAGTAATGTCAGCAGCAACTGTGCCAGATGACTGGGACTATAGGGACTGGGACTTCTACATGAAGCAGATGCTTTTCTTTATTTAACATTGATTAAAAATCAGTCTGTCTTGCAAGTCTTCCCATCTGCAAAATACATAGGCTCAGGAAGTGCACCTGGGATTTTGATTAAGTACATGTTTTCCTCTCCTGTTAAAGGTCTGAATGAAGCATGAGGAAAATGACACCCAAACGTCCATGGTGTGTGAGGATTTTAAAATACTCAGCCAATTTTTTTCTTCCTTTTTTTTCTTTTCCAGCCATAGTAGATTATTTCTTACATCTGGGTTTCAGTTGAAACAGGAAGCTGATGAGTCAAATGTCCATGGGGATTGCCCTTATGGATATTTCAAAGCTGTTGGGAAGAATGAGGTAAATCACCTCAAACCTCAGCTTTTGAGGATTGGTGAAGAATGCACTGCTGAAAAGGCTTCAGAGAACTTTGGAGGAAGTCCCCTGGCAGGGAAATGGTCATTGAAATAATCAAGTGATCTATAGTTACAGTTGCTTGAAGTCTACTCTAACTGCAATTATCTGTCCTTAATCATGTCCATTTTTCAGAAAATATCCACCTCCCTCAGTGACTTCATTAATGGCTTGGAAAAATATTGTGGAGAGCATAATTTATCTTTCAAGGTCATCACAATTCTGAGACAATTATTCTTATCTTTCTGAAAGGGAGGAGAGAGTTTTAAGAGGGAGAGCAATTTCTGCTGTGCTGTATGTGCTGATCTAGATATTGACAGTATTTGAGGGAATTTTGCTGCATTTTCCTGGGTGACTGCTAGCCTAGCTGAAGGGAAACTGCATGAAATACACTGGAATTTTGTTACAGGCCCAGGGAAGGTAAAACCTTAAAAACTCAGTTGCAAATGCATTTCCCATGAAAACAGTTCTCTTAATCCATGCAACCAGTCCTATGCATGTATTACATCCTAATTAAAAGTCAATTAAAAACAGCTTTCTCAGCAGTTTACTTGACACTTGCACTGTAACAGCAGGAAATTGAATTGCATAGTGAAAAATACTCAGTACAAAAGTTAACACAAACTAACTAATTTATTAAAAACACTGTCACATACAGAATTGTGTTATTTTATAGTAAAAACCATCTATTCATGACTCAGAGCTAAATTCTATCTCTAAATAACAGGTAAAATAGTAAGATTATGTTTAGTTTGAGTAGTTTTATCCTTGAAGATCCTAGTAAAGGATGTTTTATGTGAGCTACTGCAACAAAACTGACATTCAATAGAGGAAAAAGAAGAGTAGAATAATCCAGTTGTGCCTTTGGAGATGATCAAAGTTTGGAGATCCATTATTGCATCCACAGGCTTGGTAAAATACACCTTGAAGACATCAAATCCCACGTCTGATACATGAAGTTCTAGAATCAGGACATGAAAACAATGAACTGTATGGCTTCATCTTTCTTTCCCTTTCTCCAACAAATGTAGAGAAGTTGGAAGTCTGGATAACTAAGAGTAAAATATATCAATTAATTTAGGAGGAAGCTGTTTGCAATTAAAATATGAAAAATCTCAAATGGTGAATGTTTTTGTGTTTAGTTAAGAACAAAGGTGGAAATCCAGCTTGATTTGTCTATATATTTTTTTTAAATTAAAATTGTCTTACCTTTTTTTAAGGTATTTGAGTCATGTCTTATTCTTTACTATTATTTGAGCTTTTTGGTTTTTTCTCTCTTGTACAACAGCATTATAAATTATGGGGAAATACTCCTTTCATAAATCTGCAATATAATGTAAAATTATGAAAATGTATTATACAGTTCAAATAAAAGAACCAAGCATGAAATCAGTGGAGAACCTGTCCACAGACATGCTTTCCCATATGAATGCAACAGATAAAAAATGTAATAAATTCATTCATTTACACCCACTTTAAATATCTGAGCTGATCAGCAGTTTCACTGATGTGCGGCCAGACTTTGAAGTCTATCTTAGCTCTCTGGAATTCGACCAGCCACTTTCCAGACCATATAATGCATTGCAGATCTTTCCACATTATGTATTCCAGATGGCCATATTCTTTGTGCATTTTGCCTTTCTTATTTAGGTTACTGGGGTAACTAGGTTAATTTAGGTTACTGGGAATAAAACTCGCATGCTACAAAGTGACAACTGACATATCTTTATGCTATCATGCTGCTTAGATACTGATGATGGATTTTAATGAATGTTTATGGAGTTTGGGGTTGTTGTTTATTCTCCCCTCCTTCAATCAGTTTTATGCCCCTGGATAATGAGAAACTGAATGTGACAGATTCTTCATGCATCACATGTCAGGCTTGAGTTTCAGAGGTTCAACTTTACATGGAATTAGTTGTAACTGGAAAAACTTAGCACCTTTTGTAGATCAAGCCACTGGTGAATGCAAGTCTCTCCTAGGATTTCCACAATAAGGAAAGCAGCCCATAAATTGAATTAGCTGAGGCCACCAAGCTTACTTTAGGGACCAGATTATCTGTATCATTGCAATCTTCTGCCTAAGGTTGAATTCAATCATTCTCACAGGCATCAGCAAGATCTTATCCACTGCCACCCAAGAAATAGCAGATAAGCAGCCAAGTAATACAAGGATCATGTTCTCCTGAAAGGATCTGAGAACACTGTACACCTTGGGAGATATAGCTATGTCATTTGTCACTCAGACATCTAGATGAATCTTCATCTTCCACTTCATATTGTCTGTCTTACCACATAGACCTGGAACAATGGTTTCCTAAGGCTACATTACTTTCATTTCCCTGCCCACAGTTTGCACTCATCTCTCACTCCTTCCTTGAATCTGACAAGTCTGGAGAAGTTGGAATGCATTTGAAAAAACATAATTCCAGAAACCACTCTTTGTTTTGTGCTTTGCAATACTACAGTAANCAGATAACTATGAACAGCCTTAAATGAATACAGATTTGAAACCTACAAAAACTAAGGTACAACCACATTCAAAACTGCTGAATGTTGGCAAAATCAGGGGTTATTGGAAAAAAAAGTGGAATACCATCTAAAATGTAAGAGATGAAGATTTAATCACTGTAGAAAATTTCAGTGCTTTCCATGCAATACCTCACACAATATCTCTCTTCAAAAAAAGATATTTCTGCTGTAAGAGCTAGATTTAAATAGCTTGTTTCATATTGGCACTCAGTTAATGCCATCTGGAAGCACAGATGTGGCTGGAAAAAAGTTGGGTTTTTTCAAAAGGATATTTATTCTTTGTGCCACCTACTATGTCCACCAAAGCTTTTATCAGCAGTGAAGAAGTACAGTGTGCAAACTTGAAATGGGACATGGAGTAAGAGCAGATTTGTCAGGGATACCAGAATCCATGGTCTTTTCTATTTTCCATTGTTTTAACTGTTTACTTTGCAATATGCCTTCTTCTTTCAAAACTTTCATTACTGTCCCCTATCCTACAAAATCTATGGTCTTTTAAACTTCAAATGGATGAAAACTGAGCTTCCAAATTATTATGTTCCTGTCACAGCAAATGTCATTTACGTTCTAAAGACAAAAGTAATGGAAAAAAAACTCCCCCATATATGACACCACAGTGAAATCTCTGCCTCCCTCTTGCCTGTGGCTATTGTCCAGCCCCAGAAATGGCACTGTCTGATACAGGTTATTTGTGACTAAGCCTGATGCTCTTTACTGAGATGGGAGTAGCACATTACCTCCAAATGTGATTTTCTGTCTCCGGCACATTCCCCAGCACTACCTCAGATGCCTTGTTGCTGCTGTCTTGGCCTCCTGGCATTACTGTGAGAACCAAGTGCACACTGCAGCTCCAGTTTCCAGGAAAACTCTATGGGAAAGTATTGGCATCACAAAGGTTATTGGATGTCCCCCAAAAGTAATGAGACTGCTTGACTATTTATCCTATGGTTTTCCTGAGTGTCCAGACACCCTACCACACCCTCTAAAAAAGCTTTTTTTCAGCTCTCCATGTACTCCTCTGGTACATACCAGAGGATAGAGATGCTACGACTCTATTTGTAGAGGGATAGCATGGCTAGAAAGTGAAACAAAAAGCAAATTTTACCTCAGACACTGTCTTTTGTGCACAGATATTGGTCAATTTTTTCCTTCTCCGTTGTATTTGCAAATAAGCTCTTCTGTATTTATTCATGTTCCTTCCGTGGCTCTTTTTATTTTCACTGTATTTGCAAGGAGAACTTCAAACCAGAGCAAATTTGGAACTCTCTGAATATGGTGATAAAAAACAAAGCTCTTCCCAGTACATTTCAGTGATTGGTGAGATTTTTGCCAGCGCCTGTGACTGAACAGCTGCTAGCAAGGAAAAAGATCCATGAAGCTGAAGAGTGCTTATTCCATGTTCTTTGACAAACCTTTGCACTCAGACAGTCTTTTGTTTTCTGTGTTTGCTTACCAAAGAGGAAATAAGGCTATTTTCATATGTGCCATGAGGTAAACCATCAAATGAAGAGTACAGCCTCCTGCTTAGAAGAGGAAATTGTTGCATAAATCTCCATAAATCTTCTTGCTCCCTTGTTGGGGTTAATATTAATTTTTTAATTTAATGTTCAAGAGATGTGGCTCTTCAGCATTGTTCTGTTCTAAGTCACCGCTTCTCAGTTTTATGTTTTGGGAAAGAAAAAAATATTCAGTAAATTTTTGTGTTCCTACAAACTGCCTCTTATCCCTACTATTGTGAAAAAAGGTATTGGGAGGTAGGTATCTAGCTTAGCTCCTGCAGTTCATATGCTGCTCATGCTCTTATTTTTAATATCATTATGTCCCCAAGGTGTTTCAAAACACAATTGCAATTGGAATGAAATCCTTGTATCTGCTCCAAGTTTGTTTTTTCAGCCTAATGCAGCTGTCACTGTTCCATACACAGCTCCCAGCTAAAGTAGGAAAGTGGGCGAGATCCAATGGTTCACACAGAGAAAACATGTGAACAAAAAACCCCCACAAACAAACAAACAAACAAAAAACCCCACAAAAAACCCCAAGAAAACAACCCAGTACAAATTACTTTATTTTGATTTGCTTATACACATTTTTGTATTACTACCATCAGAATAGCCAAGTTGAGGATATATTCAGACCTCTGAGTGATGAGGCAGGTTGACATGATGGTTGTTGAGTGATGGTTGACAGGGTTACATCTCTCCCATTGTACAGCTGATTGAGCCCAAACCAGCTAGCTGATCAAACCCATGAGCTTCTGCAGCCTCACCTGCCCTGTAAGTGCTGTCTTCAACCCAGGCAAGCCAGCAGCCCATCCACAGCCATGTGGCTGTCAAGCCTTGGCCACCCCTGCAGGGACCAGGTGACAGGAACTGCACCACCTCTCAAGCAATGTCATTCCTACTAGGGACTCAGACATCTTGGCAATGTCCCTGGGAAGGCAATGAAGGGTACTCTGAAACACAACATAAAGAAAAATTCTTTAGGTCATGTAAGAAATTTGTATTGCATGTAAAACAAATGCAAATTGCTCACATCCATCTTGTAGTACTCTCTCTTTAAATAATGCATTTCTTTATTTGCTGGAGTTGCCTTCAGCGCTGAAACATCAGCTGCTTTTGGAAAAGAGTTTTATATATAGTGCTCTGAGTCAGAAAGGATTGAATTCTCCTTCATTGTTGACATCACTTCTATGTTATTCCACTTACTACAAGACGGTGTAAACTGTGACGGGAAAAGCTACTGTGTTTAAATTATGTTGACCTTACTGTGTCTTATAATAATTATCTTTCAGCTGCACTTTACCTACAGTAAAGTTGTCCAGCCACCTGATGATGGGAAATAAGAGCTGGCACAGTATTAAGGGCCATTCACCAGTTGCTAGGGTCTGATTTCAATCCTAGTTAAATATCTCCAAACTTTGTGTTATTCCAGTGAAAACAGAGCAAGTTACCTGGCAACAAAATGTGATTTTTGTATCGCTGGTATTTAATTTACTGCTTATCCTGAAAGGCATCAAGGAGAAACTGTGCTAAAACTGAGAGTTTATACGTTTATTTAAAATCTGTGGCAAGGTCTTTGATTTCCTGTTGACAAAGTTTCCAGATCCCAAAAAGTACATAAAAGTAGGACTCATGACATGCATCCATTGCACAGAGATAATTAAGTTAACCCTTGCTCAGTTGCCTTGAAAATACCTGAAGGTCTGCTCCTCTGAATGGTTTTCATACCAAAAAGCTCAGATGTTGTCCATCATTTCGAAAAATGGATTTCACAAGGCTTCTCTACAAGAAACCAAATAACACCAAGACTCTTTTCTCAAACCATAAACTCTAAAACAATAAGAATTTTATGAAGGGCCTGTATATGTGCATGTCCCTTCTCCTATGCACCTTCAGCTCTCCAAACCCTTGGCTCTGTGTTTGATGCTGCAACGGTATAATAGTTCAGCACCTTCTATCTCTCTCTCTCTCAGATCCCTGGTTTTCCACTTAGAGAGCAAGGGAGCTGCATAGCCCGTCTGTGGATGTGGGGCTAGGGATGAGATATAGATGTGACCTCAGGAGTGCACCCACAGCAGATCTGTGAACCTCAGAGTCTCCTCCAGCACTGGCTGCAAATGTGTAGGTAGGTAAGAGTTTACTTTAAGTGTCCTTGCTTGAACATTCCCATTATAACTGATAGGCTTGCTGCTGTTTATTAAAGAATAAGCCCATGAGGTTGCACTGACATATGCATGCCTTCAGTAAGCCCACAGCCCTACTGGCTGGATCTTCAGAGGTGTCCTAATGCACGTGAGAAGGCCTGTTGCTCCAGACAGTACTGTCTCTAGAAATTCCACCTTGAGATTAGAACACAGGCCTGGCCTAAGAGTAGTGTGCTTTGTTGTTTAAGAGCAGAAGCAATGCCATACACATGAAGAAGGGAAGAAGGCATAGTGCTAAACATAAACCATATCAGTTATTGACTATGCTGCAGTAATCCAGTCTGTTAAAAAAATAAAAAAAAAAGGAGGGGGGGATAAATGGGGCTGACAAATATTTGCATATCAGAACTGGAATGTAGGACCGCTAAAATGCATATGGAGCTAAATGATCTGAGATCTGGTGTTACATGTACGTCAGTCAGTTCAAGAGTCAGGGATCCAGTGTAAGAGGGAAATCACTAATCAGATCTCTACAGTCAAAGAGTGTTTTCCAGTTATAAACACCTTATTACCAACATAAGGATATCAGTCACAACTGGGCATAGTCAAAGCTGTGTGAACAGCAAATTTTGACCACCAAACCTTTTTTTCTTTCCATATCACTGTCCTACTGATGATACTACTCAAATTTCAAATAACTGCATGTCAAAAAATGCACATATCTTAGAAAAAGCAGAATTCATAATTTATTTATATATTCTTTTCTGAATCCTGTTTCCACGATAAGTAAGGATTGAAGATTGTCAGGCATCTGGGGACAGGAAACATTAGCAAGCATTTTTTTTTTCTTTTTTGTAGTAAGAGGCTGAAAGGTTGCAATGGCTCTTTCTAAAACTAGAAGAAATAAATTAATCATTTAATATTCAAGACTTAAAAATCAATAAGCTGAATTCAATGTATTTTACTATCAGGAGATATGTAGAGGTACAAAGACAATGAAGACACTCTATAATACCAATGGTATCTTTGGGGTATGACCAAAGCCGTGTCTCCATTGGAGCAGAACAACAGTTCTCCTTGACAGACACTGCATAACAAGAATACTTGTCACAATTTTGAAAAGGGAAATAATTCCAGGAAAAAGGAATAATTTCCACCTATGGCCTAGAAAGCTCTATCCTCTGGTATTGATATCTGTGTTGCAGTCTGTGTTACAGATGAAACATTTCAAGGACTCTGCTAAATGATGGTAACCTGTCTACAGCTTCAGGACAATTTTCAAGATGTTTATCCATAAGGGAAGGTGCTATTTTGGAGGAGAGTTTGTGAACCTGGACACTTTGGAGCCATTCCTCTTCTTCTTTCCCAGCATCGCCAAGGGGTGAGACAGGCTATATCCCTGCCTTGTCTTCTTAATGTCCACATATAGATTACAGATACTGCAAACAAATTCCTCCTATTCTTGTTTGAAGCCTTGCTGTACTATCTGCCTTCTCACCCTCCTCTGGCAGCAAGTTCCAGAAGTTCACTGTGTGCTCTGTAAATGAGTAATTTTTAATGTGACTTAGGGTGATCCATGAATGTCGTGGAGCATCCTCTAGCAATGAGAGACTGACTGGATAGGATCCTCACATCCAAGTTATTCACTACCTTTATGATTTAATAGATGTGTCATATCATAGCCCAGCTCTCTCCTTTCTGCATCAGAGTTACAGTCCTCCTAAACCCTTTTGCTAAGACTACTGCTCTGCCAACCTAAGCATTTTGCTTTTCCTCATGTGTGCTTTCCAAATACATTACACCCCTCTCAGGCTTCAGAGAGAGGCTCTGCATGCAGCACTACAAGGTTTTATTAGGTGGCAAAACAATGTCTGCTGCCATTAGGATCCTTCCTGTTGATGCCAAATGTATTCTTGGATTTTTTGGGGTAGGTGGCAGGGTTTACTGAACTAAAGTAGAGGAGGGACTAAAGTTGTATCCAGAGACCGGGGGGCTTTGACTGAAGAGAATTAGCAGAGAGAGTGTTCAGAGAGGGAGCAGAGAGCTGATGAGAGTCATGGCTGTTGTGTCTGAGGACATAAATAGATAGTGGCTTATGTCAAGTGCTTGTGTGTGGTGAAGTGACAGCTTTGAGAGAGACAAGAAATAAGAACCAGCTTTTGTTCTGCATCCTGGTTGTCCAAAAGCTGGTAAATAATTGCTTTGCAGTCTCTTCTGAAGAGGAACAGTGGCCTGGACAAAGGGTTGCTGCTCAATAGCTGTGTTTTCCTGTGGATAGCATTTATTGGCATCAGATTGAAATGTTTAAAGGTGAAAATTAGAAAAGAAAAATAGATGCCTCGATCTTTAAACTTGGATTTGGTTTAGTTTTCCTTTAGTAATGAAAAAAACAACACATGTTTTTCAGCACATCACTCAGATAGCTGGTCAGCTGGCTCACTTGCTTAGAGTGAGTTTTCAGTGTCTGGCAACATCCTGTTAGTGGTCAGAGATCAGAGACTTGGTGTTCATGCTGTGAGATTGCTCACAATCAGATTTCCTCACCCTCTGGAAGAGCTGCAGTCACCACTTCTCCATGCCGCCTAGAGGGTACAGCATGGAAGCAGACTATCAATGCTCCCATTCAAACCACTGAAGTGCACTTTTTGTAAAAGCAGATTTTCGTTAAAAAATGTGTATCCCATATAACAGCAAAACACTTTTAGCAGAACTACTGAAATGCTGATTACAATAGTATTTTCTTCAGGAATGTCCTTTTTACTTGAATTTCTTAATGAGTCTTCAAGAAATCAATGGGATTCAGCTACAATTTGCTACGGACATAATGATGTTTGGTAAATCTTGTGGTTACATGAAGCACAACTCATATTCTCATTTATCATTCACATATTTTTTAAATCTATTTCTCATCAAAACCCCTCCATTACAGGTGCACTTCAGGAAAGGGAGGTAATAATCTGACATGATTCACGTAGTGAAGCCCTGACACCTCCAGCCATCCGTTTCAAGTGCTGTTGGCACTAGTTAATATTTTCCACCTTTGCTTTAGATAATTTCCTAGTTTTCTATAGACAAGAAAAACATTTCAATGACACCCATAGCTCCAAACCACTACTTAGCACATAATGAACTAATTTAAATAAAGTCAATTTGATTCCAATTTTCCACCATGTGAAACAGATGCTTTTTGCCAGGGCCAAAAGCCGTGCGTAAAGAAAGTAGCATGTGAGCACATTCCTAACTCTAGGTGCAAAGCAAGCCTACACAGTACTACATTTCAAACAACATTTGGTATAAAGTAAGAAAATATATGAAATTACAGGCTTAACCACTCTGTATTTGCCATTTCATTCCAGATCACTTCCCAGATGTAAAATTTTGGTTTTTGTAAAGTTTAGTTTTCTTGTTTGTTTTGGTGAGGAAAAGAAGATTCTGTAGCTGCTAATTTTGTTGGGAAAGCATGGTTTTGTACTAAAAATATTTGTAACAATCTGATGAAATTATCAATGTTCACAAGACTGGGCTGTTGAAATTTAACCTTTAACATAAACTACTGAGTAAAAATAGCACCTTTTTTCACCTCAGTGCATCTTCTTCTGAAGCATCTTAAACTGAGGCAATAATGACTGCAGCACATAAGAACTTATTTTGTTATCCAGGACCTTACAAAAGCTGTAAATCCTCCCAGAAATATATACACTAATGTATTTGCATTTCAAGCTTTTGTATTCTTTTTATCACCTCGTGGCATCAAAGTTAGGATTTAGATCTCCTAACAAAGTCAGAATACACATCAGTCTCTCTCTAATACTGCCACGTGTGGCTAACAATAGGACTGTAATAACAAGGTCCCAATTTAAAAGTCAAGGCTCCATGTCCTTAAGTCATGGATTACACAAACACTAACACAACTGCATGCTTAGCAAAAAGCAACTGCTAGTTTAGGAGAACATTTGGCACTTTCAAGTCGTTGATGATGGACAAGAGTGCTCTCTTTGCTGTGCTTTTGGGAAGGAGATATATATATTTTCTGCTACTAGGGAAGATAGGGCTGTATCTTAATAAGATCTTTGCTAAAAGAAAAGTGTTTTGGTTCCCAGGTGGGAAAAGGAGATAATTGGCCGTGGGGCACATTTTGTCTAAGCAAATGCAGCAGAAAAGTTTGTCAGCAGTTTGAGGATAGTTGAGAAGTGACTGCCTGAAGTGATGGTGGAATATTTTCTGTATTGTGTTTTTGTATTTTTTATTAATTCATTGGGAGGTTCACTTGCTTTTATTGTCCAGTTGTTATCCTTAAGCTGTTACTGAATGCAGTCAGTAAGTGAATTCAGAGCTAAAGGGTTGGGAAAGCCACACAGAGCAAAAGTCTGAGATGGTAGAAGCTGAGCACACCTGTCATGTTGCAAGGTCATTTAGATAAAGGAAACAAATAAAGAATCTTCCTAGGAAAAAAAATATAGCATCTTTAAATACAGTCATATCTAGAATGATCTACAATCATCCTGTATGGATACAGTGTGAACTCTGACACGTAATAGGCAAAAGTGCAGAAAATCACACATTCACAGGTAACAACCTAATGTACATCTGTGAACCTAGTATATATGTGTCCCTAGTAAGTAAGTAACTTTTAGAGCATAATATGAGTAGTACTGTAGAGACAACATTCACAACAGATGTGTTTCAGAAGCTTTTTTCATAGTAGCTCTGATCTAGTTTGTGCTAAATGTCCATTAGCAATGGGAATACAGTCAATATGCTGCTAAGTGATGTTCTCTGGTTTAGTCCAACTGTAAGGGAATTAATTTTTTGTGCCCTGAGACCAGTCAGTGATCTGAAAGTCCATATGCTGGAGTGATTGGGAAACTTCCTTTAAGGCTCTCTTAACCAAACCAAAAATTAATATTACCTATTGGAACTAGAGCAGCAGCTCCTTCTGCGGGCCAGAAGTTCATGCTGCTGCAAATGAGAACTAATGAGAATAATGAGAACTCATGAGCTGCACATCACTGATAATCTCCTCACTGCTTTGGTTCCATGATAATGTAGTTCTAGTGACAGACACTGATAAATCCAGAAATCCTTCATCAGCATATGCTTAGTATGTAATGCATATGTTAAATAAAAATAAATGCTGTTTAACATGAATTTCATGTACTCTGATGCAAATTGTTTCTCAAAACAACTTTGTACCTGTATAAAAATCCAGGTTGGAGAGCATCATGTGATTCAAGAAGGGAAATCGGGCACATTTGTTATTTGTGGAATAGGTGTTGAGGGCAGTCATTTCACTACAGTTACCACTACTTGTGCTAGACCTCAAACTCTTCCAAAGGCCGAAAAACATACGGTGTATTGGAAATGCAGGAAAGAGTAAGTTGGAGACACGGGCAGAGTAATCGGCCTGGCTGGGTACCTATGGCTAGTCTGTGTGTGACTGAGTGGGCCCCTTTCCACCTCTGTGACCAGCAGAAGACACAGCCATCGTTTAGCTGTAGTTACAGCCAGATTAGCTAAGGAGGTACTGCACATTCCTCAGAACACTCAGGGAGCTTGCCGAAAAGGAGGTATTGCACATTCCTCAGCTCCCGCATCGGGGAGCTTGCCGAAAACTGGGATGTTCTGGACTTTTTTCAACATTCCAAATGAAACAATGAAGGTAATTATTTCTTTGCTTTTTAAAATGATACTGAATTTGTATCTAATTACAAGAAGTACCTGGAGGGTTTCCCATGGGGTTGTTTTTGGTTTTGTTTTGTTTTTTTCCTTCCTTCAAAAGACTTTCAGCACAGCACAGTTGTTACAATACTTCCCTGAGGGATCCGTCTTGCAATCCCAGCTCTGGCAAGGGTCTCACAGGCTCTAACAACTGCTCAACTTCAGTCTGTGTCACTGACTGGGCCCTTGGTGGATAATTAATTTGGAAAAGGGGAGTGTACTGAATCTAATGGTCTTTTTGCTAAAAAAAAAAAGTTCCTGTTTCTTGTAACTGTTCTATCTGCTTTAAATTCACCTAAGAGACTGTGTGTCAAATATTTAGCCTGATGTTCTTTAAATTAATACAAATGATAATACATAGTATTTTGATGTTTTATGTTACTAAAAAGTATGAAAACTCATAAGAAAGTGCTTCATTTCATGAAAAGAATTTTGTTTCTGATTCAACTGATCTAATTTTTCATTTTGCTTAAGTTAAGCAAAATTCTTTTTAAAACACCCACATAACAAGAAATCCCCTCCTTCCCTTTACATTTGTACTTCTTAGACTGACCAACATCAGTTAAGAGTATCTTTAAAAACTTGCAGGTGGGAATCACTTCATTCTGAGTTCCACCTATTTCCCAAATATCTGACAGCTGATGACAGATTTGTCACCATTAGCGGATGATAACGTGCAAGAATTTCAGCAACTGGTCCAATAAATCACAGGATTACAGACTCATTTAAGTTAGAAAAGACCTCTGAGATCAATAAATCCAAAAAACAAAGAAGCAGCCAATCAAACTTGATCTGATGACTCATCACTTCTACAGGTGATTCCTCCACAAAAAATTAATTTATTTTTCAGTATTTCAGGTTTCAGAAGAGAAAGCCTTTTACTGGAATATATCTTGTAACACTTTATCTTACCTAATGTTAATGGGTCTCATGCCAGAAAATCCAAAAGTTTTTTTTAACCTGAAAGGTGCATCCCCAGAAAAGGTCACTGAAATAATCTGTTGGCAATACCTAATAATAACATATAGCTCCATCACACTGTCAAATGGCAAGAGTCTTACACACAAACTAGAAGTTTAGTTAACTGGTCTATCAGGAGAGGTATCAGGAAAGAAGGCTGTAACTACAAAATACCTCCTTCTGTGGCTCCACCTAACAGAGGACATTTGCCCCAGGGTAGGCTGCTCTGTCTGACAGGGGCTGCTGCAGAACCAGCAAAGGTGACAGCACTTGAAGACACACTCCTGAGTCAAAGCTTGGACACGGTGAGATGCAGTGAGGCACTTTGAGATCTTACAATGGGACACACAACCTGATGCAGTTTTTCTTTTGTTGCTCAAACCTAGCCACTTGTCTGGGAATGCAGCCTTTCATTTCAAAGATCAGGATTTTTGTCCTATCTCACTGAAAAATATGACCAGAAGAATACCATAGCATTGCTTCAGAATACACTAGGGTTCAAAATTTTTGTCTTACTAGTTTGATATTTTGCTAAGGGATGAAAAAAAACTCAATATTTTTCAGTTGAAATAAAAATAATAATAAAAATATATTTTAGTGGTTTCATATAATGAACACCCATTTTTCTTTCTGGAGTCCAGAAAAAAAGAACCAAATAAAAAATGCTGGCTGATAATATGAGGTTAGATGTTTTGTTTCCAAGAGAATTAAACAGTCTTAAACATTTATCCTAGATTTTTAGAAGTCTGCAACTGCAGACAAAGACAGCAGATATGGAGGATAAGAAACTGTAGATATCAGAGGTCACAAACATAGATAAATAAAATACCAATTAAACATCATGGAAGGCCAAGATGAAATTCCAAGAATATAACTCTGATATTGAAGTATTTCCGTCTTGAAAATAATGGGACGTCTTTGCTTCTAACTACATACAAATGCAGGAGTGCAATCTATAAAAAATATTATATGTTAGAGCTAGCATTACATAAATCACAACCATCTCACTTCAGTCAGTTTTAAACCACAAAAAACCCCCTAAGTCTATTTTGAAATAAAATACCTTGAACTGAGACAAGCTTATTGCTAATGGATTTATTAATAATCCTGTCTACCTGGATATTTGGGAACATTCACAGCCTCAGTATTCCAGTTGTGTGGCTTCACCCTGACTAGAAATGCGTCAGATTGTATAATCTGTGATTGGATACAAATCTTTCCCATGCATGTTTTCATTTGAACCCAGATAAAGATCATCCTTTTACAAAAACAAAATTGATGTGATTAGGTACTATATATTTCTAATTGCTCACCTTGGCTTAGTATTCACTGGAAGCAACTGAAGTGTCTTATTAATTTTTGCAGCTGCCTTTTCAACCTTCTACCTATTTAGTGTGTAACTTTTAGGTCCATTTTTGATTGTCCAAAAACAAACAAAGAAACAAACAAAAATGCAGCTGGCAGCACAAACTCAGAAAGGTTTTGTACTTTCCAAGTCAGAGGTGGCACAGTTTAAATGTGCATGTGATGCTGAAGTCAGAAATATCTTCTCCCTTACAGGAAAGCTGTACACACAAAAGTTAAGTATGTGTGGCTCTCCTCAGTATGCTTTAGCCTGACAACCCTTGCTAGTTCTGTTTCCTAATGAACCTCTCCATTCAGGGTGGGCATGTGACACTTGTATAATGGGGCATGTTATTTTAGATTGTGGACAGATGTGCACGCACCTTCCAAGAGGCCTTATCCTCCTCTCTTAAGTCTGGGTACATCTGCCTTGCATCTTTGTCTCCATTCCCCTAGCTTTATTTCTATACTCAAAATCTGCTACACTTCTTAGCAAACACCCTCTGCTCGCCCTTACTTTTTGGGGCTGAGACTGGGACTATGGATTGTACTGGTTTGAAAGCAAAACCAGTGAGAGGCTCCAAGTCAGAAATACAATTTAATAAGAGGAAAAGAAAAGAGGCAAAATAAAGTAAAATAAAGTAAAATAAAATAAATGCAATAGTGCAAAAAAACC
>VWYN01007135.1:150460-173199 GCA_013400075.1 Hippolais icterina
CTGGTTTCAACAGCTCATGAAGATGAGGATAGAATACATACTTTGGGCACATTTTACATTGTAATCTAGGACATAGATGCATCAGGAAAATCATCATAATTAGTTCCTTGTTGGTATCAGCAGAATAAGCAGAAGCAAGAGAAAATTAAGGAAGATGCAAATCTAGGATCTTATTTTCCTTTATTTGCTGGTGTGTGTCTGGGACAAAATCAACAGAGATAGACAGGAATAAGGTATTACACCAAGGTTTCTGAAACCCTTTCTTGGGCAGGAGGAAAGAGATGAGTAGAAGGCCTAGTGCAGACAGCCCTCTGGGTGTGGCTCTGTATTTTTTGGGCTTCGGAATTCTGCTGCTAACTGTTGCATGGGAACAAGTTCCCGTTCTCATAACACTGTCTTTGTTATTTTCTAAATACTGTGTGGGCTTGACTCTTCTCAGAATCTTCTTATAACATTGCCTTTCATCTGATGTTTACCAAAAGGGAAGAGAGGCAGTCCTTCTTGGACCAATCACTGCCATTTTAGTGCACCATGTTATAAAAGTAGCAGAGAGGAAATGTAAATAAAGCCTCCTTATCATCACTGAACTCTCTGTGTGTCCTTCATTGCCTTTTTCCTGCTGCGACATCTGGGCATGGTGAAGCCATGCACTACAGTACCTGCAGTTGTACTTGCTGCTCTGGCTGTCCAGCCCAGATGGGGAAGTCCCTTGCTGGCAGAATTGGATGTGAGAATTTGCTGGCTTTGCTCAATCTCACTGCAGTGCTGTGACCCTCAGTTGCCAACAGAGTAAACTTAGGCACTGCTGGCTCATGTGGCCCTGCATATGAAGGGGTCTTCATCATTAGTCTTGGGCAAGCAAATATTGGAAAAGGAGCGCCATAAGAGCACTGCATTTCTTGGCTGGGTAGAGCTGACTGCACTGCCTCTTGGGCCCTTTGTCCGTCAGTGGAAGACATATTGCTTCAGTCTGTGCCAGTTAAGCTAGGCCTGTGCTGAAGGCATCTACCTCTCCCCCCATTTCATAAACAACATTTTGTGAGCGTCAGCAGTTATGAATCAATGTGATGTGCCATGCTCAAGACAAAATACAAACTTAAAAGCCAGCCTAATTCAGGAAAGAGCTTCCTGCAATGCTGTAGGATACACAGCTCTTCTATGACCTCTTCCTTGTTTTAATGCTACATAGCTCTAAAACTTTTCTTTGTCTGAATTGAGCTTATTTGCAGGTCCAGTCCAGGACTCCATCCCAATTTTGTTTAGCAGCCAAAACTCTTACTTCTGTCGAGGGCTGTTCTGTTTCAGAGAGGACAACTTGTTGGACCTTACTGCTTTTACTCCAGTCAAGCATTGCTTAAGTTACAAAAGGCTCTCTCAGATCTTTGCTCACCCAAATGTTCTCACACAGGGAATTTTTACTTTTAAACCTAAAAAAAACCATTTAGCTAATCTTCTGGGCTCTGGTTCAGGAAAGAAACCACCTAATGTTAAACATATGCCTTGGAACTGTCATTTAAAGAGAGGGATCTGAAATGCATGTTTCTACTAAAGACTGCAATTAAATATTGCCCTAGATAGGAGTGCATTCTGGATTTGGGCATTAACGAGGATGTTCAGGGACAAACAATAGGTACTTTTTAGATTTTTCATTAGCTTTACACCACCTACCATTTTCAGCACCTTATGTCCAAACACAAGAGCCCACATACAGTGGAAGCTAAGCAGTGCTTATACACGAAGGAAAGCAGTTTTGACTGCAAGGGAGCAAAAGGTATGGCTGCACCTTGCTGTTTACAGAGAAGTTAATATATTTTAGGCCTTAGTTCTTTAAGATCTTTAGTGTTGTTTTGGGAGATCTAAATCCTTTCAACATTCCCTGCATTTAAAGGTATTTAGTTCTTTGCAGGATTAGTTCCAGCTACACCATTTTGAAAAATCTCTTTGATTCTTGATGGTGATATGTGAAGTTTGTAGCATCATTTTTTACCATTTTTATTCATGCATAGAGCACAGCCACCTCAAGCACATTCATATGTCTAAAACTGAGATATAAACATATCTAAATATGTTAATATCTAAAACATATATTCTGTGGTTAAGAAAACTTTCCAATTATTTCTGTTTCATATGCCCAGATTTGAAGACAGAGCTTCAGAACACATTTTTGGGCTGTGTCTGCAAACAAGTAATGCAGGCAGTGTTTGCTGTGTACTACCTGTAGCAGTGGGTTCACATATTTAGCAGAGAGTTGGAGGGATCAAGTCACTAGCTGGTATCACCTTTCTCAAAGACAGGAGAAGTTTCCGGAGTCCTTTAACGGGAGGCATTTGTCACATGATACCTCCAATGATCTTCCAAGTGTCAGCTGTAACATAACACTTTTCAACAAAGACAATAAATTTGCTTAAATATAGTAGAAAAAGAACACTTGACTCTGTACCAGGTCTGACAAGCAATAAACGAAACATAACCAAAAGGGGAAAAAAAAAAAATTGAACATTAGAAAATCTTTTACAAATTTTGCGCCCCTGGCCCTGCCCCCCTTCTCTACCTTCTCTATTTAGGGCTTTTCCCCCCCGTTTTTTCATCATATGTGCTGATGGAAACCGTGGGTACGAGACTTCTGTAATTGCCCTTATTCCTGAGCCCTCCGTCCTTCAGCGGGGCCAATAATGAAGACAGGAGAGAGAGGCTGAGATGTGCCTGCCTGCCTGGAATGCAGCCGGAGCTGAAAGCTGACACCAGCTTGCTGGAAAAGGACTTGTGAGCAAAGGCTGTCTCCAAGACAACAGAGTATTTTCCCTGTGATGCATTTACACAGTGGGGTTAAAGTTCTGTGAAAGCAACAGCTGTTGTAAAAACATTGTATTAAATATGCTTAGAACTGTAAAACTCGTGCTCCTCATGTTGCACTTTGCTCAAGAGAAATGTGGAAACCTGTGGTATGTCCGAGGGAGAGTTTCGGCTCTCTCAGAGGCTGTTTTATATATGTCATGCTCCATTTTTAACCTTTTCCTGCTGAGATGGCTTCTTCTTCCATTTTTCTCTAAAGTTGACTTTCAAGTTAAAAGCTAATGACTAAAGCATGACTGGGTCTACTCCTTGCTTTTATCCCTTTAAACTATGTCTTTTGCCTGAAAACTTCCACTATATCTGTGCCCTTGTGTTTGGACATAAGCCACTGTGAATGAAGCTTGCTTATCGTGGTGCCACCCATACATGTGGCCCAGCTATCATTTGAACTCAGACTCATCAACACTAATATTTTTCTGTCACTAGAGAGCAATCTCCTGCATTGTTCTCCTGTTACTTACTTTGCTAACCTCTGGGGAGAAACTTTCTGCACGTAAAGCAGATAAAATATTACCAGCTTCAAAAATCAGAGGCTGGCAAAACAACAGACTGCTTCAGAGCTATTCTCTCCTCTCATTTTGCAATTCTTAGAGGCTCTTTAAACAGTTACACAGTTTTCAAGTCAAGAGGCAAAGACCTAGTGGTTGTAAGAGACTCACGCTATCAACCCTCTTCAAGTGAGAATGCAAGGACAGCATGGTACAGCTACACAGGTGCCCTGATGCACTGGCATCTGTAGTTTTGATCCTTTCCATGCAAACTTTGTAAAAGTTGTATAAGTCTGTAGTGAGATGAGACCTCTCCTCTCCTCTCCTCTCCTCTCCTCTCCTCTCCCTTCTTCCTTACTTCAGATTTTGGTTTTGGTGGAGTTGGAATCCTTTTTTCTACAGAAAACCTGTTTGCTGAAATAGATTACTTGATACATTTAAAAAATTTTGCTTTTTAATAGCAGGTGGGCTGTAGGATGTCAATTCCTGTCTTTAAATCCCTGCTGTACTTATAGAAAGTTAGATTTAGGAGACAGATATACTATGGCCTGGGTTTATTTACGATTTTCTGTTTCTATTTCACTGCATTGGGTCTTCCACCCTGGATTATATCTTTTCACTAGTGATTTTGTTTCTTTTTTTTTTTTTTTTTCTGACAAAAAATGGTTGGTGTTTCTCCTTTTCCAGAGGTACTAAAAATAAATAATGTGAATATTTAGTGAATTTTCAAGCCTACTGGGTCTGAGCCCATTCAGGCAAAATGAACCTGCCCATCCCCAGTAAAAATACTAAGAGGAAATTACTCTTCCACCCAAATCAAGTTTCAACATCTGCAGATAGCTTGTCCTAATGCACTTGGCAATGACGCCAAGAAAATCTTCTCCATCCTTCACCTAGCAGCTGCCGTCATCACAACAGTCCAGCTGCAAAGCTGTTTGAGTGTGTTTCAGGAATCCCAGGAAAGAGAGCATGAGAGGAAGGTATTTGCATATGTGGACTCACAAGTATGCCAAAGAGGGGAGCAGGAAAATATTGCTAATCCCACTCTTCCCCACCTCTTGAAACGTATCCAACCAATTAAAATAATGTGAAGATTAATTTTAACCATATGAATGTATGTGTGGGACAAACTGTATTTTAAATATGTTATGTTTTGGAAAATTACACTCAAACACATGCCTGAACACATATATAGGAGACAGAGAGAGATCTCAATATCTGGGCTTGATTTACTTCCATGTGCTTGAAGGTACAAACTTCACATGTATTCTACATCTGTTGGAACCCAGCAAAACAGTTGTTTTACTGCGGCCAGAGTCCATGTGTATAGGATTACACTGTTGTCCCACTTCATGCTAGAGATTGGATCTTCGTGTGCTGTTGAATTTCTGTCTGAAAAGACCTATTCATTTTCAGCAGGAAAAGGATGCCTAAGATGCTTCAGCAGTTTTGAGAATCTCAGCCTAAATAATCTTGACTGATCAGAAGTGAAAAAGTTATCTTATTCAAGACAGTCAAAATTATTGATTTCAGATGAGGCTTTGAATGTTCAGCACTCTTTAAGTGTGGGCTTCTATAGGGGCAAAACCCCTGGGATATTCAAGAAAATCCTCTCAATTGTGGAAATAAAACATCCTCATGAGGAAGGGAGGCTTTCAAAATGCTATTTCAAGAATTTAGCTAGAGGAATCAGGTGTGTTGAGTATCTGTTCTGTACCATCTGGTGTGTGGGAGCAACCTCTCTGCAGAAGCACAAACAAAAGCCCCTTGTCCACTTTGATTTGTGGTCATTCTGGATTTTGAAAACATTTTCCCAACCACCTCTTCTTGATTCCTCTGTCCCCATAAAATATGTGGCCATTAGGGAAACATCTTCAAGTTTAATAAGCAGAAGGCACTCATTACCAGAAGGCTGTAATCAGCAAAGATCATTTTGTTTAGTTGAGATCCTTCCAAACATCATGTTTTTTTCAACTTTCTTTTTCAATATTTTCTCAAACCCCAGAGGTTGAGATCCAGATTTTCAAACAGAGCCTGTGACTGTCAGTATCTCAACAAGCAAGACAGAAGAGGAAGAGATTCTGTCTCCATATGAAGACAAAGAATTGAAAGCACTTTTAATTAAGGGGTTGAAATGATCCCTGTGCCTAAAACTCTCACTTCTGGGCTGAGCTGCTAGCAGTACCATCACAAAATTGTTCTTCAGATGAAGGGTGTGATTTTTGTTGGCTTTGCTTCTGGTCCCTGCAGAGGTCACCAGGAGATTCACCACTGGCTGACAACACACAGCAATAAGCGTAGTTTAAATCTTCGCATCATGTGAGTCTATCAGTTAGGGGAGTAAGAGACAGGGGTTTTGAAAAATACAGCTACAGAAACAATATATGCATTTAATTCAAAGGGAAGATTTTAAACAAGTGTATCTATAAAAATGTGGCTGATTCCCAACAAAGCTAAAGCCTTAATTCCACGACGAACCCATTATCCCACTCTCGACCAGTACACAATTCTTGGTTTTTTATCAGAAAAAGGACATTGTACTTTTCTTAAGCCCCAACCTATATGAAATCCTATTGTTACGGCATTCACCTCAACAATAGCCCTTTGGAGCACTCAAAATGCCTGGCTGTCAATTAGGTTACTATAAGGAAGGAACAGGACATTGTTTACATCACAATGCAGCATCAATGAAGGTATATACATTAGCCAGATGAATGCATTCTGCCGTGTTTCAGTAAGCCCAGCGCAATCAATGCTGACAATGAATATCAAGCAGGTCTTTAGCAACAGACTCTGCAGGTATCAGACTGTGCACTGTATCTGGGTGCCCAGTATAACTCAAAATTCGTAATATTTTGGAGGACTTTGCTTCAGGGGAAAGCTATAGATGGGAGGAGGGGTTCAAAGGTACCTAACAGCCTGGCACTGACCCATTGAAAACAAGGAAGCAGTTTCATACAGCCTCACCATTTGCCTTTGTTATCAGGAAATAAATCAGCCTTTGTTTTTTCTGAACAAAGTGAAGGAATGTCTTTATGACTTATAAATTGTGTAGTTACAAAACAATCAGGAAATCTTCCCATTTAAATCTGAATAACTTAAATTGCTGGGAATTTAAACTTTAGTCTATTGAGTGAAACAAATGCTTAAATAGAGCTCTTCATTGAAATTCTGTGTTTCAGCTAAAACATGCATTAAAAAACCAAAACAAAACAACAACAACACCCCCCCAAACCCAAACAAAAGCCCAATAAAAACACAAACAAAACCCCCCAAACCAACCAACCAACCAACCAACCAACAAACAAAACCCAAAAAACCCCACAAAACAAAAAAAACCCCACAATCCAATAAACCCACAACTGTGAGGCTGGTAAAAGACTGAACAAATCCTACAATTGCACCATTTAATGCCTTTTGACTAAAGACGAGATAAAACCGCAGTTGACAAAGTGGCAAATTAGTGTGGTTGGTAGTGCTTTAGTTACACTATTCCAAATGTATTCAAAGAGTTATTTCCATCTCATACCACTGTACAGTTTCCTTAAGTCTATCTGGAGTCTCAGTCCTGGACATAGCAGTGCACTGGTTGTTAAAACTACTACAGATAGACAAAAACACTGAAGTCAAACATATGCAAACTTCCTTTCTTTCTCAGGGAATAGCAGCAAACATACAGTGCTTGCTCCGAAGTTACCAAAGTTTGCTCACAGAATTTATTATGTCATTGAAGTAAACCTCTTTGACTTGATGTCAGCTAAGTCAAGCAAAGTCTAGCTGAAGAAATGGTAAAATTTTGGAGAATAGATAGAAGGGTTGTGCTGACTTTGTGTACTACTAAAAACAAATGCTCCACTTAAAAAAAATGCCCCTTTCACTAGGCAGAGGAGCTGGCAGCACTGATCTGGCAGTTGGAGCTGCAGGCTTAGAAATGATCTGTGGATAACCTCAGCACGCTAATAGCTATGATTTTGTTGGTGTTTTCATGGTAAAAGAACCTTGCCATTGCTAGAATTTCCTTTTTCCAGCCTTTATCTCTGGCTACACTCCACCCCTCATGGATTTTCACACTGTCCCTTCTCAGAGATGACCTCTCTTCCACCTCTGACCTCTTTTAGAGTTTTCACCCTTGCTTTAACAATTGATTTATGATATGCCTGTGAAAGGGTCAAGCCTACTTTTACGGTTTGCTTAAAATATTTCTTTTTTGGGTAGATGCAGAAGTGGTGCTTAATAAGTGCTAAGTAAATAAACTAAGGATTGGAGACAGCTTCCCTTTTCTGCTAACTACTAGATGTCTCCAAAACTCTTTGTAACAAGTGTTTACCAAGTCTTCAAACAAATTAACTGATAACTGTAATAATTTTGTGCCTAATGAAATGTGTCAAGGGTTTAGGATTTCCAAAAAGAGTAATTTCAAATTAAGTTGTCTCACAGTTCAGTGAAAAGGCAATGCTAAAGATAATTCAAGAACTTGTATATGTAATGGACAGGAAGTCTGTTTTTCTTTTAGTTTGGCAGCTTGATCTTCCACAGAAAAAAAAAAAGAAAAAAAAAAAGGCAAAAAGGCTACTAGGTACAAACTTTCATTGCCTCCAGCCTCCCTATGCAAAACTCCTTTTAACCTCACTTCAGGTGGCGTCACAACTGCAGGATCAATCAATCACCTCAAAGGCAGATTTTATTCTTCTTGTTTCATTTATCCATTACTCTTTACATGCACCATAATTTATCCTGCAAACTCAGTTGTGTTTTTTATGTGATCCTCATCATTCAATGCATCTAAAAATTATAACTGCATATACTTAGATTTTAAAAAACAGATCAGATACTTGTGATGGCATTTATTAAACTCTAAGTAAGTACTGACTAAACGACAATGTTTATCCTTCTTGTCACAGATTGCATCACACATGAAGCCATTTGAAAATATGAAGAGTGTGTTTTGAGGTTCTCTGTTTCAAGTTGAAGTGTGCATCAACGTTTTCTCTATAAACTTTGTCACATCTGTGTCTCTCCAAGCTAACTGGTACCAAGAGATATTTTTAGATGCCACAAAAGACATTCTTTTGGTTTCTTAAATGTACTGATTTTTTTTTTCTAACCATTAAAAACTTGATTTATTATCCTGACAATTTTAATAGGGAAAGAGACAGTAGTTTATTGCTGAATGTCTTTCATTTTCACATTTCCATGAAATGTTACCAAAGTGGAAAAAACTACTAAGTTAACACCTAGCATTCTATTTGGTTTGAATAGACATCTCAGTCAGCCAGATGTAGATGATATATCTCTCTGTGTAATTAGAAAAAATCCTAAATTGTTCTAGTGCTTCTGTGGTTTCAAAGCATAGCCATATGCCAGGAGCTGGAAGGGGGAGACAACAGGTGAAGATCCTCCAGGCTTCACTCAATCTTGTTGGCAGTGTGCTCACTGCTAATCACTGGTCCAGAAAGAAAATGCCCATTTCAGTCTGTTTCGTTTTTGCCCCCTTGCTGAAGCCAGAAAAGAACGGGATGTATTTTTATTCCCATACAGCCTATCTAGGAAGAGAACAGAAGGATCAGACAGAGCAGAAAAGAGGGTTTGAAAGAATCATCTCCCAAACACAAAGACTGCTGTTAGGACTAGACACTGTCTGCCTTGTCACCATCTACCTGTGTAATCACCAGGCACAACGAAGACTATTCATTGAAGTGAGCCCCACTCAGGGCTCCTTTGGCATGCTTAATACTTCCGCAGACTTACAAGGATCTTCGGCGTGTTCAAAAGATAAAAGACTGGACACTATTTATAGTTTTGCTGATGTTAGGAGGGTGGCTGTAATCCTAAATTCCTTTCTCAGCCCATGCTCAGCCTTGAGCTAAATGAATAACAACAACAACAACAACAACAACAACAACAACAACAACAACAACAAAAGCAGCAAGCACTGCCTTTGTTTCTGTCCTGAACATGGAGTGGTGCCACTTGTTACATGTTGGTGTTAAGAAAACAGCTTTTGATCTTGAAAGCTTTCTGCTTGTTTTAGTCCTTTTGCATTAATCACCCTTTAATTTCATTTATAGGATGCAAATTACACTTACTCCTCTTGCTCAGACCATTTAAACTAGTAGATCAGTGAGCTGATAGGCCATCAAGTAAAAGAATTGGGGAAAAAAGTAAAAAAAAAAAAAAAAAAGCGCTGAAAATACTTACAAATCTGGACAACACTTGACAAAAACCAGAAGTGGCCTGTGAACTATCCATTAGCTGAAAAGCTGGTATAGATCAGTGTCACTGCATTGAACACAATGGTGGTTTGTCAGCTGAGAAGCTGGCCAAAGGAATAGAAAGAAAATGGTCTTTTCCTGGGAAAGAGTTAAAACAACTCACTTACTCCTTTCTGAAAACTTCTCTCCATTGCCTTCTATGGGATGCTTTGACTTGGGAATATTTTGAGTGCTAGTGAATAAACACTAATAGAAACCTTTCTGTGTAACTATGTCAATAAGGTAGTGACAGTATTGCAGGCTAGCTGCACAGGTCTAATTTTGTCATTGCGCCTCTTTCTATGCTATGGCTGCTTTTCAACAACCCCCAAACTCTGAAATCCTGGGATAAAGGCTTCTTGACCAGTTCTCCCCTCCACACCTGGCAGGAGCAGTGGCCTTTTTGTCATCCTTCTGAACTGGAGTTTCCCTCTTTTGAACTCAACTAAAATCTCGCCTTTACATTAATTGTGTGGAACCTGGTGCCTAACATGAGGAGCAGCGTGTGTACATACCAGGGACGCCAACAGCAGCCACCTAGTCTCTACATCCAATGAATCTGTGATTGTCTAAAAGCTGACTTGATCAAATCTGTTTGGTATCCTGAACTGGAGAATAAGGAACAAAAGAAAACATGGATTATAACTAAAACAAAGTGGCAATCATAGATACCAATGCTGTAATATATGTGTGTAAATTGCAGTAATAATGACATATATAGTAAGCTTCTGTAGTGCTCATTTGTAGCTTTCTGAAATACTCACAATGCATTTTGAATCTTTCCATGCAAAGGAGATGTTTCTGCAACCTACAGACCTTGTAGAGGTAGGGGAAGGAACAAAGGCTTAGTATATGAGCAGATCTGGTCTTTAAGGACCATCAGCATCAGAGCAGAGCCTTACAAGCAACTCCACATCCTCTATCAGGCAGAGGTCTACAGTTCTGCAGTACTGCAGGTGACAGGGATCACCTGCCCACTTCAGTTCCCTGACCAATCAGTCAGAGCATCTCAAAATACTTCCACTACCAGTTTAAGGTGGCCTATCCCATTTTGCCTGAAGGGGAAGATGAATTACTCTCTAGTTGCCTTTCACAGACTGAGAAGCTCCTGTACTACCTGCCAGACAAGATGTTTTTTATTGCAAAGAACACACAAAATCTGCAAAGTCACATCTTTGTGTTTTGAGTAAAGTAGGTACATTTCTGCAGCCACTCCACTAAGGATGGAGACATTAGTTAGTTTCTGCTCCTCCATCTCCCCTCAAGGAGATGGTCCCTGTCCTCTAAAAAGCACCTGGCCATACTGCTGAAGGTGAAAGGATCTCATGTTTTACAGAAAGACTATAGGAAACCACAAAGGACTTGTTCTACACTTTCAAACAGCATCAGGGATAGCAATTCATCTCTCCTCAAATACTGGTCATCTCACATCTTCTGCCACAGAGGACACAGCTTGCCTGACCCAATGCTGCAGAAGCATCTATGATCCCCATGAATCTTGTTTCCTTCTTTGATCTCACTAAAGTAACAAGGATTTGACACAGCCACTAGACACAGACACAGCATCAATTTCATGGCAAGTGAACAGTATTCTGTGAGAGGTCTGGAGAAGGCAAGGATGGCATGGACCTCCAGAGCAAAGTTGTACTGTGCTGCTGGTGACACCACCCTGAATTGTACTGACTATGGGGTCATTACACTGTATACCAAAAAATCTGCATAGAAGTATCTACTTTCTTCAGGGTTTTTGGTGAAAAAAATACTCTCTCTATATTTTGGTCTTTCCCTATATGGAGTTTGATTTCAGCTAAAACAAATAGTTTTGCCTTCTAACATGTTGTTTTGTTTTTTTCTTTTTCCAAANGGAGTTTGATTTCAGCTAAAACAAATAGTTTTGCTTTCTAACATGTTGTTTTGTTTTTTTCTTTTTCCAAAAATGAGATACAGAGAACTCCCCATAGAAATCGACTAGTATTTTGAAGCAAGCTGTGGACCTGGAGACCACTGTGGAGGTTAGAAGCAGAAGCTGTAGTAGTAGATCTTGGGAATAAAGTTCCAAAGAATTTTATAAATATAATATAAATATAGTAAAAGACTCTTAGAAAGGGGAAGCCCATAGATCCTCTTGCCCCTCTTCTGCCTCCTGCTGGCTTTTGCACATGAGAAGGCCCTGGGAGCTAGAATTGAAAGAATACTGCTGTTCAGGGCCCATAATATTATTGTTATAATAGGGTCTAATTCCGATACGACTGGCATTCAATGAATCCATGCTTATTTTAGCGGTGAGTGTAAGTCAGGTCACGAATTGACGTACGAGGTGAAGTTAAATGGTGATTTGGGCTCGAGTCATAAATCTTCCTGCCTATTCCTTACATAGCTGCAATATCATGATAAATGCCTGATCTTTATGGGGGAAAGAATTTTGTTCCCAATAAGATGATGAGAATGAATGATCACCTCAGCTATCTCTGCAGTCATTTCCTACCTGGATACCATTTCAGTAAAACAGTTGCGTCATGATTGCCCTGCTGGAATAAATTTTTAGACTGGAAAAAAAAAAAGTTATGTGTGTGTGTGTGTGTGTGTGTGTGTGTGTGTGTAATGTGAATTTCCCCTTAAAACATTCCTATCGTGCCGCTTCATATTCATTAATTAGTCTGAGGTTTCCCTCCTGTTTAGTTTACAAAGCCACTTAAACCCACGTACCCATTTAACATATTTATGACCCCAGTTTTCTTTCTTTTCTCTGAGACTGTACCGTAATTGTTCTCTGGACTCAGGAACTGCAGAGTGCCTTCACTGATGAAAGGAGACAACATAAAGAAGGAAATGAATGTGTGAGGGATGAATACCTTCCACAAAACAACTGGGTACAATTTGGCCCATGGCCCCGGGGGTCACTTTAATAGAGTGGAGCCTCAGTCTCTATTGAGTGTATGGGAGACTATTAACTCTTAACAACTCAGTCTCAGGTTATTTATTTATTGCTTAAATGATTTGTTATTGCTACTTGAATTTAATATACCCTTTGGGAACTGAGATGGCAGCATCATGTTACAGAAAAGCTACAAGTTATTTTAAAACTGTGATTGAATTTTTATGAGCATCATAAAATCTTTCTGAACAAATGACTTATCATTAGTCAGAAAGTTCAGCAGGAAATCTGTAAAATTAAGGATTTATTAGAACAGTACTGTATTTGTGTGTGTCTCTGGAAAAGAGAGGGTTAAATACTTGAAGAGGATGCTTGAAGTATTAATTTTATTATTTGAGTACAATAATACTTCAGTAGCACCTGATGTTTTCAAAAAGCCATATAGATAAAATAGTAACAAAAAAAAATCATTCATTTTAGCTGAGAACACCTCATGTTCAAGGACTGAGACTGGTGTACACTTGTTTCAGTATGAAAGTTTATTCAAAAAACTTCAGGGCATCTGCAAAGATCAATGACAAATCTCCACATCTGTTCTGTTAAGTGGACTAGTGTTTGAGGTACCTTTGTACAGTCACTGTTTTTTTTCTATACTTGCCTATGTCCTGCTCTCGGCTCTGAAAGGGTGTATTCTTACGCTTCTTTAAGGCATTCTCTTTCCCTTTTGCTTTTCAAATCCCTAAAGTCATTAGGCGAACTTCCAAGTCAAACAGATATTTCAGAGGGGAGTGGAAGAAGGGAAAAAGGAAGGGAAGGAGTACTGAAGACATCATAAAAAGCAGGTGCAGAATGAAAAGCTCAGAAAATTAGGGGAAAATAATAGTCCTGCAAAAATAAAGTCAATAAGTAGGTTTGAAACCAGAAACAAAAAGGCTGTCTTAAGTATTGCTATAAGACTGGTCTCTGTACTCAGTTGTTTTTAATAGTAGACCCAACAGTGATCTCTAGAAAAACTGAGAACTGCAGAACTAGAGAGATCTCCAATTTAAACGTCTTTTTGTTTGAAATGCTGCCATGTTCTGACATAAAGAACTGTTCTATGTTAGATATTCTATTCTGGACATGGAAAGATGAAATCTGAATACAATACAGGTGTTCTGATTTTGTGATTGATGAGCATAAACTCATAAAATTATTTATGTCATGCCCTTTTTTGTCCTTAATATAAATCAGATATTCATAATTTCTGACTGTTTTAACATAGTGTTTATATATCAGTTACCTGAAGAAAGTCTAGACACGTATATGTAATACATATAATAAATTACCCTTTGGATTCTACAAGTTTAGAAAAGATATAAGTTGCTTTCATGCTGTTGTTTCCAACATGCCCGATTCTTCTTTATCTCAATGGATAATCAAGGATAGTTAAGTGGCAGTAAATGATAAGATAAAAAGATGTTCTTGCAGAACTGTTTCAGACTATCTTAAGTCTTTCTCAATGTCCAGCAAATAAAGTGTAGTGGTTAAAAGAGCTTTGTACCTTCAATAAAATTCTGGCATTAATGGAGTCATCTTTCAAACTTCCTCCCAATACTGAGAATTATCAATATTCAAATTGTAGCCTTTGGTAATCTATGCATTGACAAATAATAGCTACAACATTGTGGTGTGTACTTACTTCCTGTTATTCTGAAGTTGTTGGCGCAATCTATCTTTCATCAGTCTTTAAACTTTCTTTGCTTTTACTGAATCTTGCTGACACTGTGACATGCCACCATGTCCCTTGGCAAGAGATTCCTCTCACCTGGTATCACCAATTCACTGGAGAAACCCTGACAGTTCTTTATATCACTTACCTTAGGTATGTTATATATCGCTTAGTTTAGCTTAGTATGTATGTGAAGTGGAATGAGCCATCTTCCAGGTGTGGCTGCACCTTTCCACTGACTATGAAGGCTCATGTATCACTTTGATTAAATTTGTCTGAGACATCTATATTTGGTGAGAATAATTTCACCTCAGCTATCTGAAGAGACGCACAGAACATGAGAACATTCCGTTAATGACACCTGTCCTAAGGCCATCCAGCCTCACACAAGATAACCAAAGATGTAGCAAAGTTCTCCTGTCTTTCCATCAGCTTGTGGGCAGTCTTTCCTTCTCCCACAGGTCCCTCTTGACACTTCTCAGCTTCTGATGCGAATGCAAAAACATCCTCTATGTAATGGGCTTATTCTCTGCAAACACAGCCCTACAGCCTACATGGTCCCATGCTCCAAAAAGGACAAGCTTCATGTGAAGTGGTCTGGAGTCAGTTAGCTAATTTTTATCAGAGGGCAGGATACTTGCTGCAGGGCAGACAGCTGCAATAATGCAATGCAAACCAGGGAGAAAATGAAATTTCTTACAGAGGAGGAAGTTTTTATTATAATGACTGGATATTTAACCAGCCCAAGTCTAAACAAACTAAAGAATTGGACCTAATGCAGTTTTACTTCCAAGTATATGATTTTTTTCTTTTTAGAGCTGTACTGTGGCTTAACCAACCCTCTAAAAAAGTCTGGGCCCAGAATATGAAAGGGTCCAACATAGTACAAAGCTTCACAGGGAATTTAGATGCCCCAGGCTTAACATACCAACTTGAACATAAGGCAAAATTTCTATCCAGAAGTAAAAGGTGAAAGGTTCACAGACAGGAAAATCAACCTGTAATCACAAAACCAAATTTTGCCTCCTGTGAGAGTCTTCTTAGACACATGAGCCTTCACTAAAATTGCAGTATGATTAAAGAACTAGAATTCACTTGGCATTTTCTAGGTCCAAAAGTACTTCAAATGAAATGCTTGTAATTTATGATGGAAGAACACCAGAGAGTTTGTAAGACTTCTTTGGATAATCTCAGCTGCAGAAGGATGCTTAACCTCTTAAAAATCTCCCCTACATCTTCAATCTTCTCTGTTCAACCAACATAATCTCAGAGCTCCAGATTAATCAAAATGCCTCTTAAAACCCATATTCTCCTACATATCAGAATGCTACTGGGAAGGATAGTGCTTTAACTTTTCAGGCAGCCTGAAACCAATTTTTATGGTAACCCAGAAGAATATCTAGACTGCTGCAGCTACTTTTTTTTGTTGCATGATGTGTCTGTTAATGCCAAATGTCTCCTTTTTAACATCTAGAACATTTATTTCCACTCAAACTTAATTACTCTCTATAGAAAACATACCAACACCTATTCATTAGTAAATTATAAACTTTAAAAACATTGAGTAAAATGGCTTAAATAAATATTTTGTCTGAAATGTGGAGAACTTTCAGGTGAGTAGAAAGACAACTTAATTATTCAAAAACTGTTCCTGTTCCATTTTCAGACTATTTAGGAAAATACTGCTTAGGTTATTGCACCACATTCTAACCCCAATTCTCCAATAGATATTCCTCTGTGACTTAAATTGCCCTTTGTTCCATAGGATTAAAAAAAAAAAAAAAAAAGAAAAGAAAAGAAAAGATATACCATATGGTTGCTCCATGGTCAGAGTGCTTCCTTGGCATATATATCAACAAAATCTGTAAATTTTTCAACCATTACTTTTTTTTTCTAGCAGAATTTATTAGCTGTGGTGTGAGAGTAAATTAGAAAATTTCTTAACATTTTAAAGTTAGGATTTGATTGGACTTCTTACCTGCATAAAACTTTCTGGGCTAGGCTATTTCCTTCAGAGCCAGTGCCCTGCATCAGTACCAGCAGTGCATGGCCTGTGATGATGACAACTAAAGTACCAGTATGGATTTCTGTATCCAGGTGATTAACTTTGGGCACTTTATTTTCTGTCCAGGATTTATACTGGCTTTCAATCCTGTAAAGAATCAGGCAGTCTGTATGTATTTCTAATGTAATGGCTTAAAGTTCCTGCATCTTCAAGGGAAAATAATCCTACTACAACACAAAATTCAGCTGTCTTTACTACTATTGTACTGAGGAAGAATTCATTTCAGTGTTAAGCCTTTATTTTAGCTATAATCTCACCCTACATGTATTCTAATTTTAAAGCATTAAAATGGAAAATACCTGAATATAACTGTCTTATAAATATGAAATTAAACAAGTGTTCTGCTACTTAATTTCCCACTAAGGATCCAAGATACTGACACCTTCCACCCTTCTCTCTGAGCTGTGTTTGATTGATTCCAAAGGTGCTCAAAAACTGACGTAACATCTCATCCCAGCAACCATGCTATATGACTTCACCAGTTTGATAAAGCATCTTTCCGTTTCTTTCATCTCTGTTTCTTATTTCACACCCTTTCCTCTAGCACTTTATGTCCCACAGCTTGCAGATACTGCTGGAGAAAGAAATGCAGAAATATTTCTAGAGGTAGCAGTGGGCTATTACAAAGATAAGCTGTTGTTTGTAATTTCACCAAGACGTTCAAAGAAATAAGCATTTCATTTCTTGACTGTGTTTATGATGCATGACCTAAGGAGAACTCTACTTCATGAACTATCTAAAGTCCTATTGGGTCAATGTATGCTGGTTATGACTTTGCTTTAAACAAACACAGGTTTTGCACCTGTGTAGTCCTCCTTAGGAAAAATGAAATGCCACAAGGTGAAATGATAGGTGCAGTGTCCCCCTGTATTCTGCTATGGAATATATCTATAACTAACTCTGTCATTTGAAGAGCCAGTAAAATTGCTCCCTTGCCACCTTGGTGCCAGTGTTTGCCAGCAGTGAAGCACCACTGAAAACTGACAGGCCAGGCCAGGGCAGAGAAACAAATAAATGCACCACAAGACATAGAGTAGACTCTCATGTCATGTTCCAAATATTGCTGTAATTAATTGCATAAACACATTATTAAAAAAACCAAACCAAAACCAGCAAAACAATCAAACCCCACAACAAACACAAAGCCACAACAAGGCTTTATCTGGATTTAATGGTCGCAAATAGCTTGTTATCTGCTTTGTTCGGCACTCTTTTCACTCTTGTTTCAGTGAATGAGAAAGACCTGTACATCTGTGTCTTGACAGAAATACAGGTCAAGTACAGTAACAGTCCAAAATTATGTCTACACTCAGATAAAAAGCATCATGTTACTGCTGGACTAACTGCAGAACTAGACTTCATTGAAGACATTGACAAGGGATAGTCAGAGAGTCTGTTCTCCAGTTGCCAGCATTTGGAAGGCCACTAGTAGATTCTGGTTTATTTATATGTATCCCCATACACCCTGAGGCAGCCTGAGGTTTTAAAAGAATTAGAAATACCAACAGCAATGTAGAGATCAAAAAATCAAAAAATTTGATTTCTCAGGCTGCAAGTGAAGAATGTTTTGATGCTATTAAGCTCTGTGTGCATCAGGTGTACAAATCATCGAAGAAAACAATCTGAAGGGATGCAAAAAAATTTGAACATTCTGCAGAAAAATAAGTATCTTTATTTTCTATTGGTGAGAAAAATAGATTTTTCTCAGCACCATTAAGCTTACTTGCTAGAGACAGACTTACTCAAATGTTTTATATAAGACAAGTAATTTTTTTCCCCCGGAATTCATGTATATGTCATTATAATGTCTCATAGTAGGTCACAATCCAGTGAGTAAGACCATAGACTGCTTGTGAAAAAAAAAAGGGAATTTAGAAATGTGACTGCCAAGTGCTCTGAATGTAACAAGCTGATGGAAAATAGACGTAAAAAAATTAAAATAGCTACAAAATGGAAATGTGGTGCAAGCTTCTATTGCATATCTAGTACAGCTGAGTCACAGAAAGGCACTGTACCAGCAGCAGCATACATTTTTAAAACTTGAAAAAGAACACCTGCATTAGTAGAAATGCATGTCAAGGCCACTGGGGAGCATGCTAATGTACATATATAGGGAGACAGATAATGCAAACAGACAAACCTGCCCTATATAAGCTAGAGTTCTGGAGGGTACTCTAGTCCTGAAAAATATGGGCACGCACATCTGGGTATATCTAGGTAGTTCTTCTAAAGAACAGTTGGGTATGTAAAGGAGTTTGCATGCCCTGACTCTGGCTGATTACAGACTCCAGAGAAGCAGGCAAAACTTCTAAGCCCTAAAAACTATAGAGTAGTTTACACTGAGTAGCCACTTCTGGTATTTATCATATTTAACAATTTAAAAGATTGTCAAAATTTGGACTTCTAGCAAAAGTAGAATGAATGGTACTTAAGAGCATTAGAGGATCCTTAGATGGGGATTGCTTAATTAATTCAGATGTTCAGATTCCTATATATGTTCAGCTCTAATCTCAGATCTTCTTTCCATCTATTACTTTACTTCTATCACTGCCTATAGATCCACAAAGCTTTTGCTTACATTTAAGTTACTCCATAGTAAATTCACCAAAAGAACAAAAGGCATCTTGCTTCTGCTAGATATGGAAAGCTTTAAGGATGAGAAAATCACTACTACATCACTTTTAATCCTCATATTCCTGGGTTCCTTATCATTTCTGCATTAAAAGTATGCCACTTAAGAAATACTGCTGGCCAAGGAAGGTAAATGCTTGCAGGGAAGTCAAAACAAACAGCTGGAGTAAATCAGATGTTATACTAATGTCAGACAATGGAAGGATGCTGATTTACATCCCCTGTGAATCTTATACCCAGGCATTTTTGCAAATCACAGCAGTTTTTCTGGGAACATAGTAAGGAAGTGTTTTATTCACACTTCCTTGTAACACGAAGGCCTTTTTTATGATTTCAGAATTCTTACGGTTTTATTAGTATGAGTTTACAGCTCTTTGTTCTCTGGACTGTGTGAAGAATGGAAGCAGGAGACTCACTGCTATTTTAATTTTAGCTGGTGAATCAGAGAGGGTGTCTCACATTTCATTAGTGTTTGAGTCCTTAACTCCTCATACTTCTCAGGTTCTTTTCCCCTTTGCACAATGTATGCAGGGACAAGAATGTGTAAGTGCTACTGCCACCCCATTCAGACTTTCACTGAACTGGTGTAATTGGATTTTGCACCTCAATTTGCAAGATACAGTTCCCCTGAAAACTGACCCATTTTGGTAAGCATAAAAATAAAATGAAATAAAAATAANTCTTCAAGCGACAGCTCTGAGCCTTGGTCAGGGGAGCCCATGAATTGGACTCGCAAAGGGCCCGGGAGGGGTCCCTATAAATCTTCCCCACACAGAGGTGGCTGTCTGTCTACTTCTGGGCTGCTGCTCATTGTCACTAAAGTTTAACTGCTTTACTTTCATTCGGGGGGAGGCAGGGAGGCAAGTCGCATAAACTTGAGGTTTATGGATATTGCTTTATTTCCTTGTCATTTTCAAAAGGCATTTGTTTGCTTCTTTATTGTTCCCTTAAAAAAGTAATAATCACAATTTTTTTCTCCTTACTTTATTGCCTAATTTTCTTTATTTCTCTGTGTTTATCTTGCTACCTTTGGAATGGAAACAATATTAAGTGATCAAACATTTGTGAGAATGTGAACAGTCACTTCCTCTGGCTGCTTATCCTAGCAAGGCTAAAACAACCAGTACAAAANATAAAGACAGGGCAGGCATTCATAAGGTACCAGGTCTCTGGAGTCTTCAGCTGAGAGACCCCAGATTTCAATGTACCCTGAAAAGGGTGATTAATTTAAAGTGAGTGGAGTCTGTTGCTTTAAGACAAGCTCATAAATCGTGAAAGATCACCACTTCTTTTCAAAAGGCTCTCCACGGTCTGAGTTTCCCTTCTGGGTCAGTAAAGGCATTGAAGTTTTAATGGCATGCCATGGCAGATTACACGATACAGCTGTCCCGGCACCGTGAAAATTAAGTTATGCCCCGTGTCAGCAAGGTTTTTTTCCCTTTTCTTTCCCTACCCTCCCCCCTTCACTCTCCCTCTTTCTTTCTCTTCCCCTGTCCCCTTCTTCATTCTCCTTTTTGCTGGGAAGTGCGCATCCAGGGAGGAGGTGGGAGCCCGGCAAGAGCTGCTGCCACGGCTGCTGTTGAGCCCCAGCTATTGAGACTGATTAAATGGAGCTGATGGGTGAAGAGAAGCCATCAAAATGGAAGATTTTGTTCCTCCTTCTCTCCCCAGGACCCAGTGGCAAAGGCAGCCCTCCTTGCTCACTCAGGTGCCAGCACCTACCCTGCCAGCACTGCCGGACACCCGCCACACTATTCCCTCTGCTCTGCACCCAGCAGATCTGTGCTGTGGCTCAGGCACCAGCAGACCCTTGTGCTGCTACACACTGTCACAGGAGGATTATGCTCCTCATCGGAGATGCCCCTTTCCCACAGGGCAGGGCCTGGTGCACTGGTTGTACACCGCATGCGCAAGCACACCCAGACGCAGTATCTTGCTTGAAAAGCAATGGCAATCCCTGCTGTCCCCCTAGCCCTGTATCTTCACTCTGTAAAGAACCAGAGAGTAAAGAGCTTATTAAAGCATGAGAAATTAATCACATTAGTGTTTAGTCTTCCAGAATCGGGACATATGAGGGGAAGAAAGAGATGAGGAAGCAGAAATGAAAGAATCATTTGCAAACATAACAACTAATATTCTCTGTCAGTCATCTCCAATCTCTTTTTGATTTTTAATTCCTTGAAAACTTCAGCCTCTGAAGAGTAATTTGAACATATTGATATTGGGCTTGGTGGTCTGATTTCCTTACGGGATGTCCTGAAGATGCTCACAACCACAGAGTATGGAGGGAAACAGCTGAAAATTATTGTTCTATATAATATCTCTAATACCTCAAGATACTGAATTATGACGAGATAGCTCTTATGATTCTTCAGTCAAGTCAAAGTTGTTTAGTAAATCTTTGTTTGGAAAAATGATAAGGTTAATAAAGGCTTCAAGTAGAAATCCCCATTCTGATGTGAAACCAATATATTGACTTGTTTACTTTTTCAGTCTTTAAAAATGGGTATATAGATATTCTTTACATATAAACAATATTGTCTATTTGAAGTGCTTGCATCACATGATATGCAATAACTTGTCCAAAAGTTTCTGGCTTTAGACTTGCACAATTTGCAGTTAGCCTTCTATTCTAGCCCAGGAAAATTATTTCAATGGGATTATTTGTGCCAGGGCTCTCTAATGTAGGGGTTCTTTGATTAAGCTCTTTATTTGTTCCACTGTTTCTGTGCGTATTGATAGCAGAGGATGAGGTCTGACTACCGGCATATTCAGCCACCTCTACTTTATGTATGTTTCATTAAATATTAAGGTATTCTACACTGGAATTAATTTGCTAATACGGACTTGGCATTTTTTCTTTGCTTTCCAGAGTTGTTCCTTGGTACAACCTGCTGTTCACAGCTAGTCCTGCGAACACTCAATATGCTACAAGAATGTTTGCCCACACAGTCTAAACTGAACTTCAGACTACCAAAAAGTGCCCAGACCTGGGAAAAAATGAAATTTTTGCCATTATTACTGGGTGGTTGTTGGCAATGTTTTTCACAGGTGCGACACGAGTTCATGAGAAAAGTAGACTTCTAGCCAAAGGACTCTGGACCAGGAAATATTGTTTAAGAAGCTTTAGCAGCCATGTACCTCTTAATGTACTCTGTGTTTTTAGTCGGCACAAATGATTTGATAAATGGATCTGTTTGATATAATTAGCTGGGGTTTGGGGCAGAATAATGCAGATCATCTTTTACATAGGTTATTAAGTAAAAGCCACTTTCATCACACTAAAATAATTCTGCTTGGGTAGTAGCAGAGACAATGGCATCAGGGACCAACTCATTCCATAGACTTACCATTCCACTTGCTTACTTGCATACCTCAGTTTCTTTACACACATCAGTATGTCGGGGAGAGCTGGTCACTATTCCTATTTGCGTTGCTGCTATTCACAACAAGTAAACCTTTCCCATGTGTTTTGTGATCGGTTCAGGCCTTTATTGAGTGAGGAGAGCTGTGAGCTGCCCAAGAACTGTTTTGTTGGCAGGGGGTGAAGGAGAATTGTCTGTCACATCAATTATCTGCCCTTGAGCTAGAAGGTGCCTAGAGACTGGCCACTTCTCTTGCTTGTACATCCGCGCACATGGACACCAAAACAGCTCACACTTTGATTGGGAGTTGCTCTCCCCCTCTCTCAGCAGTGCTGCAATCCATGTTAAATCAGCTCATTCCTCCTTCTCAGTAAAACTAGACGGGCCCCTGCTTTGAATACGTTGGACCACACAAGGGAGAGGGAAAAAACATCTTTCCCTCACCCCTTTCTCTCCTTCGTCATTTGGAAGCCTGTGTTCTAATAACAAATGGTGATTTA
>VWYN01007135.1:176788-193786 GCA_013400075.1 Hippolais icterina
GGGGGGGTGACATTCATGGTTATGGTGCTTGTCTTTCCGAATATATATGATGAAAGATGAAGGCCAGCTGTTCTGGAGGTGGCTGAATGCCTGCCTGCTGATAGGAAATGAAGTTCTCCTTTTGCTTTACCTATTAACTATTAACTTGTCCTTATCTCAAACCATGGGTTTTCTCAATTTTGCCCTCTGATTCTCCTCCTCAGTACCTGGTGGGGAGTGAGCAACAGGCTGTTTGCAGCTCAGTGGTTAAGCCACAGTGTTAGTCCAGACCAGCTATTTCTTGCCAGATGTTCTTACAAATTGTCAGTGAGTGAAAATTGACTCCTGAGCAGGTACCCATTTAATTCTAAATATAGGAAATAACTTATTTGCTTCTTCCTTGAAACAACATTTTTATATTGTTGAAAATTATTACTACTTCACCTCACAAGTCCCCTTCACTTTCTTATCCTTTTTACTTTTTCCCCTGCCCTGCCTTGGCCCTTGCTCCCTTCTCTCCACCATTTTCACAATGAGTTTGTCTTGGTTTGGTTTCTAAAGTTTCATCTACTCTTTATAACATTTTGGAAATAATGGCTAAAAGTTCTCCATGAAATGGCTTCATCAAACTTTAAGTTTTAATAGCATTAATCTATAGTCATATAAAAATCCAATTGATTTAACTACTGTTTCAAAATAGTATTTCCCGATTAATATTTAATATTTAAAATTAATTATATTAATTAAAATATTAATAGTAAAATATTAAACAGTAAATATTAATTAATATTTACTGTTTCAAAATAGTATTTCCTGATTCTGGCTGATGTTCTTGTCCTTTATTTATTGATATAATAAACAAATACTGTTTGTAAACATTTTTTTAATGGAACAGTTTGTAATTAAGGAAACTAAAAATGGAAAAATGCTCTCAGGTATTCTTATCATCCCACCTCAAAGTCTGTTTAAGGAAACTAAAAAAAGAGGATTTTCCTTTTGTGTTTCTAGTTGTTCTGGGGGAAGACGAAGCAGGGTAGTGAATGATTTTGGGTAAAATTGTTATTCATAAGCCACTGAGATCTGGGGTCGAGTGTTTAACAGGCAACTGGAGTCAACTGAAATGGTAAAAATCTGGTTTTTTGAGAACTAAACTCAAGGTAATTATTATCTTAATATTGTTCAACACTATTGTCTCTGCTATCAGTGTTAACTTTGCTATCCCCATCCCCATTTTAATAAGCTTTTTCGCAATTACATGTAAAGACAAATATCTTGATTTCAAAAAGCTTTATTCATCATAAATATGATATCAGTAGGCTAGATCAGGTGTTCTAGACCTGAGGTATTTGGTATAAAAGGCATTTCTGGTTTGATAGGAAATGCCTTTTGAACATCGTTGCTCTTATGCCATAAGGCACAACCTTAATGAGGCTAAAAATAATACTAACTTCATGATAATTGGAAGAATTACAACATAGGACTGCTTTAAACTCTTCTTATGGTGGGCAATCACAAGGACAAGAAACAAAACACAAGAACCTTTCAGCAGAATGCCTGGATGCTGTAACAGAGAAAAAAAACCCCACAAAATGCAAGTTTTTGTATGTAAGTAGGAAGATCAGGAGCCCAAAAGGAGACGGTAGCAAGAAAATCTGGATATCTTATGGTTCAATGCATTGTTAGATTTCTAATTATGAGAACATCAAAAAACTACTTAAAAAAGGAAAGATAAGAAATCGAAGTAGAATTTGTTGTCCTTAACAACCAGTAGGGCACAACATTTCCTTCTTTTCTAATCTGTGTCATGCTCATTGAATGGACTATGGTAAGACTACTAAAGCAGCAGAAATCCTCATCTATAATGGTTGAAAATAATGCAAATGAGTATAAACTGGAGATTGTGTAGTGCAATCCTTCCCTGGTAAATCTTCCCATTACTGGCCATCAAAAACATCACAAAAATCACTGAATTTAAATTTCCATGTCTGTATAGGTCATAGCATGTTATCAATCTTTTAATGACATCAAAAGGAAAGACTGAAGGGCCTGCTCTATCATGCAACGAACTTTGGAAGAAAGGTAAAATCTTGCAGTCATATTCCTATTCTCAACTAGACTCAACCAGTGCAAACTCAACTGAAACATCCAAGTCACTGCATTAACAGCACTAATAGCCATTTTTGGTCATTAATTTTCAAATATCCCAAGAGACATCTGTTATAATTAATTCTCTGAATCATTGGGTTCAAATCCATTTCCCATATTCTTGAACTTAGAAGCCATCTAAAAGAAGGAGAAAGAGTGCTTTCCTATGGTTCTGCTCCTCCTACCCCCACCACATTATAATAAAACTCAAGTGTAGTACAGAAAAGAGCAGGAAGAATGATCAAAGTGATGGAATGGTTCCATGGAAAAGAAAACTTGAAAAGAGATGTGGAAAAGTGCTATAAAATCACTGTGGAGCAAGGGAAAGGTCAGGTGGCAAAGTCCCACCAAAGAAGAGGAAAATCTCTCAAAACTGTCATAAAGTAGTGCTGCAGGCTGTCGAGGATGTGGAAGGTGTTGGTGTAACATGGCTAACTGAAAGCAGAAAAATCCCGGTATACTTCCAGAAAAATAGAGCCCTTAGTACTCCAACTCCTACATTGTTTCTTCATCTATCACATATGTGAAAGAAAAACTGTAAGCTACAAGTGAGTATCATACAAGTGAGTCTCAGAATAAAACTTTGCTGCTGAAGAAAAAACAGATTGCTGTGAAAGTGTGGGTATATATGTGTCTGTTAAGTCCTCCTGCTCATGTTGAAAAATAGACATGCAGTGAAATTGTGACAGTCTGGATTCAAATCACATGGGCTGATTTTATATGAGTTTTCTGGTCCTGGCCTGCCACGAAGGAGCTCCTGTCATCCAAGCTTGCTAAAGGATAACCATGTGAATCTAGCAACTACTTGTTAATGTGTCAAACTGGCATCACGTAACATGGGCCACTCTAGTCTTAGAAGGAAAGGCTGTGTACTGAAGTCAGCATTGGAGATGTTTAGCCTGGGAGCTTTTTAGAAGGATGGGATGAGGATGGGACAAGTATGGGGGAAAAAAGCTTCCTCTTCCAATGGAAAGCACACCCAAAGTACCATCTACTTCTTAGCATCTTCCCCATAACCTGTGTTTGTGTGGTGCCAGCCTCAGCTGCTTGTTTTCCTAACTCTCCATGATGCTCTTCCTGCCTTAGGAGTAGTGGTGCCATGGAGGGAATGGCAGCAAATACGCAAGTGATATTTTTGAACACTGGGTAGAAAAGAATACAAGACATTCCCGTAAATTTTCAATATCACTTCAAAACACAGAAACCAAGAGTGGCACAGATATTGAATCCTATACTTTAAATGCAGCCTGCCAGAGCCTTTACTGGGGATTAGCAAAAATACTTGATTATTATACCTGTTAATAAATATAAATGCTGATGTTCTGTAATGAGCAACAATTCAAGTCTCTATACCTTGGCTATATCCTGACAGGAAAACTTACTTTGCAGGGTGTGGAGAGTTATAGTAAGTCATACAACACTTAGCAAAAAAATATTAAGCCTTCAACAGTGTTTAAAAATACACTATATCCCACACATGTTAATTTTTTTTTACATATTGGATAGCCAAACATTTTAAGACAATCCATGTATAGGCAAAGTGATATGCATATTATTAAATCAATATACACCTCTATCTAATATATCACTACTAAATGCATACGTATATTTAATATTAAAATGTCTGCATCTGTATTTGAATGTGTAATTAACTCCAAGCTTGCTTTAGTTTCCACATATAGTCATTCAAAAGTGCAGGTTTTAATGGCAATACTTTTTTAAAAGATCTGGGAAAATAGTTGTGGAGTCAGTTCCTGCAGAGATTACAAAAATCTGTCTGAGTGATAAAATTTTGCTTAACGTCTCTTCAGTTATGTCTCTTATTTAGTACTCATAGTTATGCCAAATGTCTTACTCCTTTTTCATCAGGGAGCAGATAATGACTCAAATGCCTCAGCCAAAACAAACTCTTTGAAAAGATCTTATGAAATCATTTCTCTTTGCAAATCCATAAAAATCACCTCGGACTCCTTATCAATAGAAAGGCTTAAAGATGGTGCAGAAGTCATTGAATTATGATGTGCTTGTTTTAATGAAATTCCACTCCTGCTGGGATGTTCCCTGCAGATTTTCCATATTTCAGCATGGGAAAGGTTTGATGCTTTCCTGCCGGTGCCAAGAGTTAATTGAAAACATTTCAGGATAAATTCAGCTTGGGGGCCAACGCTCCCATTCCTTCATTATTCTTAACAATAATGGAGGAGTAATACAATTATTAATAGGCATGTTGTATCCTCTTAAAGTGGCAGTGTGTTTCTGAATCCGAGTCTTTCATATTCTTTTTCTTAAGCAAATCTGAAACAAATAGAAGAATAGAAATCTCAGGAGAAATGCAAGCCTGGCTGGTATATATGTACAATTCATCACTTTTTTTTCACAGTGAGTATTTAGCTATTGTTAAATATAGGTAGTTACTTAAAATTTAAAAGCCAGAAAATCTAATAAAAAAAAAATCACTCATCTAGACCAGAATTCCCTAAAGGTCTTCATGTTGAAGTCTCATCCTTGTGGGATATTAAATAGTTTCTTTGAAGATATGTATATCCTCAGAGTTATTTAAGGAAACTCAGAAAAGAGAAATGCAATTTTTAATAAAAACGCCATTGTTTTAAAGATTAAATTGGTTTTGAAGTGACATATTGTTCTTAGGATTTATGTCTTCAGTTTAACGAATCTAAAATAATGGGGTTTTTTATGACAGAAGACATTAGATTGTCTTGCTGGCCTACTTATCTTCCACAGTAAAAAATTTATACTATGTATTGCATAAAATATTTTTCATTTTAATCTTTTTTTCCCCTACCTTGACTCTTGATACATTCATGGTAATTTTGCCAGCATTGATGCACTATTGATAACTAAATATTGAAACTCATAAAAGATATAAAGTTAGGGAAATATTTCCAAAATAATGTTTTCACTTAGCTTATTTTCATCACACATTTTTATCTCTTCTCTGCACTACTCCTCCCAAAACAGACAACATAAAATATTAAGCAGCTCTAACTGTTTGCAGAACTATTTTGCCATAAAGCTTGCCAACTAAAGAATCCAGGACAAAACCAGTCCAAGAAAATGGAAGTTACATGATTCCTGCAGACCACAATGAGTCAAGGACATATTTGTACCATTTCAGAAGGTTCTACCTCATTTACTACAGTTTCTTAAAAGAAGATCTTTCTTAAAAGAAAATCTGCTGGCAAAAGTCTTTGATGGGATCCCTGCCCATTCTGGTAGCAAATATGACATTTAGAACTGCCCCAGTGAAAAAGACTCTCCAGAATGGAGGTAATTTAACCAGCCTTTTGCACCCTGTCCTAATCTTCTCACCCAGAAGGACAGCAGGGGTTAAAGAGATTCAGGCTCAAGTATTTTCCAAACAGCAGTGCACTATTGATTCCGCATTCTGGAGGACAACTGAATGGCAGGTGTATTTTAAAGCATTTCTATACCCCAGGATGAGGGTAGGACCTGGGTAGAATCAGGACAGGTTTAGGAACAATTTCTGCCTCAGTTACCCCTACTGCAAAATAGGAACATCTACTGAGTCAGAAATAACAATGCATATTCCTTTAAGAATAATTGAGAAAATAAAATTTATTCCCATGAATATCATAAAGGCAGACTTCAGCTAGCTTGTGGGACAGGATGTTTCTTAGAGCTTGGTTGCTACACCTTTCTTCCTTGTTTATTGCACATAGATGTGAGAAAACCAGATAGTATTCCAATTGAAGTGTTCTCAATGAGATCTGAAAAGAGTCAGACTCATTTCTGAATATAATGGGAGGGACTATATTCAGGCTCTACATGCAGCCAGCATGTTCTAAGATTTAGCCTAATATTGGCCAAAACTGAGCCACTCAAGGTCTGAGCAGCCCTAAAGGGAAAAGATTTCAGAGTTTCTCAGATTTCATATATCATTCTTATCCAATCCTTTTACAAATTATCCCCCCTCCCATTCTAGCAGTACCTTTTGCATAATAACATGTTCTTCTACACATCCAGGCACTCAGCTTTGCTCACTTCAGTAGGTTTAAGCTCACGTCAGTAGCTTAGCTACACCAGCCCAAACCCAAGTGTTAGCTGCTTGTTGATTCACATAAGCTTAATTTAACTAACTGAGTAATCTTTCTCTCTAGGTATAGAAAGAAAGCCAAAGGTAAATTCTGACAACAGTCACACTACTGAAAACTCACACTACCTCTAGCAGGAGTCAATGATTTGGAACTATGCAAACAGGACTTCACATTAGAGAAATGATGTTTTGGACAAACTATTTGTCGCATACGTTCTTTCAGTTCTTGCTATAAAATCCATACTCTTGTATTGAATTTTCTTCTATAGCCTCAATTCCTGATATGCACAAAGACATCTGTCTATATTTGACTTTGCCAGGTCCTATAGAATAATTTGCAAACATGTGGTATATACCTGAATACACTAATATGAAAAATAAGATATTCATAAGAGTTTCTATGACTGCTGCTTTACTTCCTGCTATTTTTACATGACATCAAAAATGTTTGAATGGATTTAGAAGTACACTGTAACTCCTGAAAAGAGATAACACAAGGACCATCACTACTGTGTGTATCAGGAATACCTCTAGGATCATATAATGGTTTGGGTTGGAAGAAACCTTAAAGATCATCTAGTTCCAACCCCCCTGCCATGAGCAGGAAACTTTCCACTATACCATAATAATCAAAGCTTCATCAAGGTCTTGAATGCCTCCAAGGCTGGGGAGTCCACAGTTTCTCTGGACAACCTGTTTCAGTGCCTCACTACCCTCCCAGTAAAGAATTTCTCCCTAACAGCTAATATAAACCATCCTTTAGCTTAAAGCCATTCCCCCTTATCCTTTCACGACATGCCCTTGTGAAAAGTCCCTCTCCAGCTCTCTTGTCATTCTCCCTTTAGGCACTGAAAGGCTGCTAAAAGGTCTCCTCAGGGCCTTTTCCAGGCTGAACAACGCTGACTCTCTCAGTCTGTCTTCATAAAGAGGTATTTCAGCCTGATCAGCTTAGTGGCCTCCTCTGATCCAACAGTTCAACATCTTTCTTGTGCTTAGGATCCCAAATCTGAATGCAGTACTCCAGGTAGAAGTACTCCAGGTAGGGTCTCAGAAGAGCAGAGTGGAGGGGCAGAATCACCTCTCCTGACCAGCTGCCCACACCTCTTCTGAAGCAGCTCAACACAAGCTTGGCTTTCTGGGCTGTCACTGATCGTAGCTGCATCATATTGAGCTTTTCCTCCACCAACATCCCAAAGCCTTTCTCCCCGGGCTACTCTCAATCCATTCCTCCAACAGCCTGTATTTGTACTTGGGACTGCTCTGACCCAGGTGTAGGACTTGGCACTTGGCTTTTTTGAACATCATGAGGTTTGCATGGGCCCACCTCTCACGTCCGTAAAGGTCCCTCTGGATGACATCCTTTCCCTTGAGTGTGTTGAGTGCACAACTTAGCTTGGTGTCACCCATGAACTTGCTGAGAGCACACTCAATCCCACTGTCTGTGTCACCGACAGAGATGTGGGACAGTCCCAGTTCCAGTCCCAGTACTGACCCCTGAGGATACTTGTCACTGCTCTCCACTTGGACATTGACCACAATTATTTGAGTATGACCATCCAGCCAATTCTTTATCCACTGAGTACTCTATCCATCAAACCAATATCTCCAGTTTAGAGACAAGGATGTTGTAGAGGACAGTCTCCAATGCTTTCCACAAGTTCAACTACATGACATCTGTTGCTCTTCCCTTGTCCACCACTGGGTCTACAATATAACCCCATTGTAGAAGACCACCAAGTTGGTCAGGTATGATTTGCCCTTAGTGCAGCCATNAGCTGCCCACACCTCTTCTGAAGCAGCTCAACACAAGCTTGGCTTTCTGGGCTGTCACTGATCGTAGCTGCATCATATTGAGCTTTTCCTCCACCAACATCCCAAAGCCTTTCTCCCCGGGCTACTCTCAATCCATTCCTCCAACAGCCTGTATTTGTACTTGGGACTGCTCTGACCCAGGTGTAGGACTTGGCACTTGGCTTTTTTGAACATCATGAGGTTTGCATGGGCCCACCTCTCACGTCCGTAAAGGTCCCTCTGGATGACATCCTTTCCCTTGAGTGTGTTGAGTGCACAACTTAGCTTGGTGTCACCCATGAACTTGCTGAGAGCACACTCAATCCCACTGTCTGTGTCACCGACAGAGATGTGGGACAGTCCCAGTTCCAGTCCCAGTACTGACCCCTGAGGATACTTGTCACTGCTCTCCACTTGGACATTGACCACAATTATTTGAGTATGACCATCCAGCCAATTCTTTATCCACTGAGTACTCTATCCATCAAACCAATATCTCCAGTTTAGAGACAAGGATGTTGTAGAGGACAGTCTCCAATGCTTTCCACAAGTTCAACTACATGACATCTGTTGCTCTTCCCTTGTCCACCACTGGGTCTACAATATAACCCCATTGTAGAAGACCACCAAGTTGGTCAGGTATGATTTGCCCTTAGTGCAGCCATGTTGGTGGTCACCAATCACCTGATTATTTTCTGTCTCTCAGTACGGTTTCTCTTAGCACAGGAGGAAACTCCATGATCTCGCCAGGTACTGAGGTGAAACTGACTAGCCTTTAGCTCTCTGGGTCTTTCTTACTTCCCTTTTTAAAGATGTGGCTTATATCTCCCCTTTTCCAGTCAGTGGGAACTTCACCAGACTGACATGATTTCTCAAATATAATGGGCAGTAGCTTAGTCACTTTCTCAGCCAGTCCGCTTAGGACCCTCAGATGCATTTTATCAGGACCCATGGATTTGTGCACCTTCATGTTCCTTAGAGTTTCTTGAGCATGATCTTCTCCTGTGTAGGGCACTTTTTCATTTTCCCAGTCCCTGCTCTCCCCTTCTTCCTTGCATCTCAGGGGGTTTGGCTGGAGCACTTGCTGTTGAAGACTGAGGCCAAAAAGTCATTGAGTACATTAGCCTTCTCCATGTCCTGCATAAACAGGTCTTCCACATCCCTCCTGAAANTTGGTCAGGTATGATTTGCCCTTAGTGCAGCCATGTTGGTGGTCACCAATCACCTGATTATTTTCTGTCTCTCAGTACGGTTTCTCTTAGCACAGGAGGAAACTCCATGATCTCGCCAGGTACTGAGGTGAAACTGACTAGCCTTTAGCTCTCTGGGTCTTTCTTACTTCCCTTTTTAAAGATGTGGCTTATATCTCCCCTTTTCCAGTCAGTGGGAACTTCACCAGACTGACATGATTTCTCAAATATAATGGGCAGTAGCTTAGTCACTTTCTCAGCCAGTCCGCTTAGGACCCTCAGATGCATTTTATCAGGACCCATGGATTTGTGCACCTTCATGTTCCTTAGAGTTTCTTGAGCATGANAGTAGCTTAGTCACTTTCTCAGCCAGTCCGCTTAGGACCCTCCGATGCATTTTATCAGGACCCATGGATTTGTGCACCTTCATGTTCCTTAGAGTTTCTTGAGCATGATCTTCTCCTGTGTAGGGCACTTTTTCATTTTCCCAGTCCCTGCTCTCCCCTTCTTCCTTGCATCTCAGGGGGTTTGGCTGGAGCACTTGCTGTTGAAGACTGAGGCCAAAAAGTCATTGAGTACATTAGCCTTCTCCATGTCCTGCATAAACAGGTCTTCCACATCCCTCCTGAAAAGAGCCACATTTTACCTGGTCTTTCTTTTATTGCTGATGTACCTGAGGAAGCTTTTTTTGTTACCCTTGATGTCCCTGGCCAGATTTACAACTGCCAGTGCTTTAGCTTTCCTAACCATCTTCCTGGCTGTTGGGACAATTTCTTTGTAATGCTCCCAGGCTATCTTTCCCTTTCCCTATGCTCTGTAATCTATCTGTTTGTGTTTTAAATTTGTCCAGGGGCTCCTTGTTCATCCAAGCAGGCCTCCTGGCATTCTTCCCTGATTTTCTCTTTGTAGCGATGCAACATGTCAGAATGCAATACTTCTTCAGCTACTATCACTTCTTGAATTAGAAGTCATTGCCAGTGGATGACTGGTAACTTGTAGTGCTTGTATTTACTCTGTTTAAACCTCCTAGCTTCTTTTATTTTTTAAACAACTAAAACTAGTGGAAGCTAGACATACACTCTCATATACACTATAAAGTAATAGGCAATTACATTATTTTAGTCTATGACATTACAAACAGATGTGTCTTGCTTTTGCATTACTAGACAACATCTAGGAAGAAATGTTTATTTACACAAGGATGTGTGTTTTGTGACTACACAGAGCACCGTAACCTCTCAGACAGTTAAAAATGCAAACTGTGTCAGCATTGTCTATATTTGCATGTAGACATAAGGGAGAAGGTTCAGCTGAATTTCATTTCTATTGTTTCAAGGTAGCAAGATACTGTGGCCAAGAACAGGTTTATAAACAAGAATTTCTCTCTTGCAAAGGAAGGAGACATCCCTTCTGCACTCCCAGTTTCCTCCAAATTTTTTCCTAGTTTTATCTTTCCCTTTTCAATCAAACTATTTTCCAATTCACAAGTGTTACTCTTAGATGGACACATTCCTCTTCCTCATTATATTCCCTTATATTTCACTATTTCCCTTGTGTTATACTTCCTCTGTTCCTCTTGTCTTCAAGTCCTGAACTAAATTGTATGTTTTAGTCTCCACTCTCCTCCTAAACTTCCCTTTTGACGTCTTTTCCTCTCTGGCCTTGTGGGCATGTATAAATTACCTTCTCTCCTCAATCACTGTGCATCACAACCTCCACTGAATGCCATAGGTATACTTGAGCCTGACCTCATTCTACATCTACCTAAGGAACCTCTCGGATTACCCATCATCAGGTCAACATTAAAATCACAGTATAATAGAAATTTATTTAATGAGACCTCCAGAGATCATCTACTTCTAACTTTTTCCAGAAGGTGTATTCCAGCCAACACTAGAAATCAGCTGTATCTCTTGCTAGCCAATCTTGGAAACATCAAACAATGGAGGTGACAGGGTTTCTTTGGGAAACTTGTCTCAGCCTGCACTACCTCCTTCACCCCCAGCAAAGTTCTTCCTAATGCTCAGGCTGAACCTACTGGTCATAGTCTGTGCCTGCTGCACCTTGTCATACCTTCTTACACTACTGAGAAGAGTTGGGCCCTGTAGTCTTTACAGAAGTTTTCTTTATAATGGTATATAGGTATTAGATTCACTTTTCATTTGGACTAAAGTTCAGCTCCCTCATTTTTCCTTGTTGGTTACAAACTATAGCCATTCTGGCAGCCTTCTAAGTAGCCCTGCAAGTTTCTAAACATCCTTCCTGAACTTGAGAGAGTTGTGGTCTGAAACCTGGACATAGTGTTTGAGGTGCATTGACATGAACACCAAGAACATGGGGATGATAGCTTTCATCTCCATCTTCTGGAGATGGGGAAAAAAAAAATTCCAGAGCTAAATATTCATCTTTTCCACATTACTCTTACCTTCTGGCTGTGCCAGCATTACTAAAGACAGCTTTCTTTCTTCATTTCCCCGTTATTTTCAATCTGTGTCTCAGCTAACTTCTTGATACTATTTTGGAGCTTCTTTCTCCTTATTAGTAAGTACACTACCAATTCTCCAAAATTTTCTACGTAACAGTCATCTCCCCTTCCCTGCCCTTTATTCTCACCCATACAAAATACCACATTTGAACACGGATTTTTCTTTCTGCAGACTCTGTATCACTTTATTGATGTATTTTTATGTTTCTTACACATCATACTTCATGTCATGACCATCCATACAAAACCATAGTCTATTTCCTTACTCTAGGGTGCTCCTCTCTCCTCTCCCTGACGTATGATCAAGGTATAGTATTAGCACTATTATCCCTGTGAATTAACAAAATTCTCTTTGTGCACATTCACCTTCTACTATAATATTCACTTGGCTCATAATAAATTCATGAAAAAAAGAATCTTTAAAGAAAATGGAGGCTTGTCAATTACTATTTTGATTTTGAGGACCAAACTCCCACCACTAGCAGTAGCTGCATACATCACCCCTCTTTATTGTTTTAGTTTTATGCCCTTCAGTTACATTTGCACTGGTTGAATTTTGGAGGTAAATATCCAAAATATTAGCTGAAAGCTTCCTCAGAAAGCAAATCTTTCCCACATCCTTCCCTGCAGTTCCTCTTTAAGAGGTGTCAGCATGGCTGAGAGAATGAAGTGGCTCCACATTGTTTGCCTGAACTATTATGTGTTTAACATTTCCATAACAAAAGTGCCACTCGACTTCTCCCCGATTAATGCAGCTCGAGGGCTCTTGTCCTCCTTTAATAAAACATTGTTGAAATCATTTATTTAGAGCCCCTGGTTACTAGTGGGAGAATGACCATCTTTGTGCCAAAATATAGTGTATACAGTCCACTATTTTGTAGTAGATCATTCTGTTACTTAAGAAATTGATTAAATGGATGTCTTAGAAAGTATTTATGCTAATAGCACATTACTTATGTCATTCAGACAGTCAATGTGAGCCTTTTCAACTGTCTACCACAGCCAAAGCCTCAAGTAAAATACAGTAACTTTCAACTTTACTGCCTACAAATCTGTATCACAGACATAAAATCACTGCTCTTCCCATTTGAAAATGTTTCCTGTTGCACAACTATCTGCTTTTCCTAGGACTTGCAATGGGTGTGTTACCACAGCCAGTATGGAAGTGTGTGAAGTTATTACTAGAGACAGGAACAAAATCAACTGAAGGTCTAAATTTTTTTTTTGGTGGCGTTTGAATACTATGCAACTCTGTCACTCAAGAAGCATTTTCCATTACTCAAATGCTGGAGATTTTTTGTTCCACTACTTCTTATATGTGCACTTTGGCTCTTTTGGAGTACCTCCCAAACTCCAGTGTACTCAAAAGAAAAAAAACAAAAAAANATCAAGTACTAGTTTTGTATCACATTGAGATGGAATGTCTTCTTGTCTACCTGTAAAGCTGTCTGCAGCCACCTTTGCAGCCCTAAGACATGCACTATAGAGGCATGCCTGTAGTGAGAGATCTGGTAGACCAACAGTTTTTGGATGAGTGAGTAGAATCCATCATGCTTTCCAATGTGACCATAAAAAGACTTGGCCAAACCAGAGCTTTGCTTATGGTCATTGTAAGGTTTAATTTCATAACAATATTAAAGTTATGTATGCCTGTCTGTATATATTGGTGTATATTGTTGAAAATAAACAGAGACCTTATGTTATGTCCATTGTGATTCTATACAAAAGATTTGCTGTGTGCTTGGGTGATCAGTGAAGCTTGAATCTCCCCCTATTTACTGTATGGTCACTGTCAGTTCAATGAACTGCCTCCCTTGTTCTCCACCATTGTCCCACAGTCCCTTAAACATTTGTCACTGAAGTGCCTCCAAAGACAAATAAACTGTCACCAAGAATTCAAACCTGGTAACTGGGAATGAAAAGGGATCAGAACCAACTGGATTATTTTATATGAAATGATGTAGAGTTCCTTCTTCCCCTGGAAGAGACAGCAGGACTTCAGCAGAGAGCACTGCCAAATAGCCAGACAAATGAGAAACCTTCCTTTCTTGTGAAAAATCTCCCTCTGTCAGGAAAGGTGAAGTCTTTCCTTTGCTTAAATCTGTTCTTGCTACATCACTTGACATTTCAAGATTTCCATTTGTCTGAAAATCAAGCAAAAGAAATACAGATTTGATGGACATCAACATCTGCACAGGCTTATTTGGCTGGGACAAATAGCAACACAGGCAGCCGTTCCTATTAGAAATTGTGCTGACTCTGACTATACAACAAAACCCAGACGTACCTCCTTATGGAGAGGAGCTCACAGGACAGAATCAGTTCAGCTGTATTTATTGCACAATAACTTAAATTAAAACAATCCACTTTTTCTGGAGAAGGAAGCATACAGATGAGTCTTCCCTGCCTCGTGGTGCTTAGTGTTGATTTATTCCAGGCAGATTCTTTCAACAGGAGCCTGTAAAATTAAATCTTGAGTTTACTGTAGCATTTAATTATCAGTCCTTTTCTAGTGCTAATGTCTTTACTCCTAAACGAAAAAAACTAAAGGCTTTTAGCTGGGACTTCATTTTTCATCAACAACTAGTTAAATAGTCCTTGTGGGTACTAACTGTTGACAAACTGAAAGCATATTTCTGGTCATCTGTGCAAGAAGTATTTAATATCATCCTTACCCCATTGTGAACTCAGCACTTTGTAAAGAAAGCTGACTCTATTTACAAGTCTCACCCAACTACTCTGTCCTCCTCCCGAAGAAACAGTTTCCAGCTTTGTCTTAACAATAAGCTTACTCAACAGTTCAGATGACTTTAAAAACAAACTTCAGATCATAGCTGCACACCATAGTCATACACTTGTTTGGTATCACAACTATTTGGGGTTTGCTACGTGTGTGCACATGCACTTATGTGCATTTATTGCTTGGCAATATAATCAAATTCACACCCTAAAGAAATAATAAAATAATCTTTCATTGAAATAACTAACCCAGAAGCAGGGATTTCTAATTTTGTTGATTTATACAACAGACAGATGTAGATTTGTGCTCTGTCAAGATCTGGTAAGAGGAAAAAGACATTATCTTGCTAATCTGTCGCCCCCTCAGTCAAAGTTTATTTGTGATAGCTTTTAAACTTCTGACTTATCTTCAATTACAGCCTTTAAAACGAAAATCTTTAAATAAACACCATGAATAGAAGATAAATAAACTTTTTTTTTTTTTTTTTTTTTTTTTTTTTNCAAACTCAAATCCCTAGAGGACTGAGCTCTCTCTTTTGTGTTAATGTTTGAAAGATTTTCCAGTGCCGGAGTTTATTCCTACTGCAAACATTTCTATTTACAAGGTCAAGTGTATCACCACTCGACACAGCTTAAGAGTGTAATTATTTATCTAAGGGCGTTTGAGTGTAGATCAGTAGCTCTGGCAGCAAACCAGGCTTCAGCACGATGCAAAGCATCTCCTAAGCACAGTATTACAAGATCTAGTAATTGCTGATCCCTTCAGCGTGTTTACTATTGCATTCTTCGTTGTGGGAGAAAGCAGGCTGAATAGCAAACTTTGCATTTTGTTGCAGCTGCCTTGATGTGTGCGTCCCTGTCCGCGCAAAGCAAAGCCTTGCTCGAAATGCTTGCCGCCTCTGTGTGATGTATTTCTCACCACTTGTTTGCACGCCGAGGAGCACTTCTACAAGCACCAGCAAGAGCAGATTGCCTGCAGGAAGGAAGCGCGGTGCACTAGTAATTCTACACGTATATATGCAGGAGCAGTGTCCTTGAATTGCTTTATTTTCTTCTTCTGGCACTGGCAAGTTACCATGCCAACGTATTATAAAATCAACCACTCATTTAAAGAAGTACTTTTCAAAGCTGTATTTACTTCTTGCATGTAATTATCCATTAAAGTAAGAATAGCAGTAATTTACATCTATGTGAAGTATTACAGGCAGACACAGATTTTTTTTTTTTCTTTTTGTCTGTTTTTTGGTTTTTCTGTGGTTTGATCCCCGCCTCTCTTCCCCCACCCCCACATCTCGGGTGCTGAGAGTTCAAGTGTCCCTAGAAAACAATTTCACTGCATCCATTATTTAAAGCTCTTTCTTTACTAATTTACACGTTTAGAAAATACAAAAAAGTCATACATATTTAAAAGACAGGCCTTTTTTACGCCTTCTATAAAAAATACAATGTTTAAGGCAGCTCAGAAATGCATTTATACAATTCTAAAACGTTCATAAAGTCTCTCCAAATAAGAAAGTTAACTTTCAATCTGTAAAATACACTGTACATTTGATGTTCTAGAGAATACTTCACTTATTCATTGTTGCTGGTATCCCTTTAAACGTAAAGTGAAATCTGTACCTTTCCAAAAACGAACAGCAAATGCAGCTACCTGGCAAATAGGATGTGGAATTAAAACTTTTTTTTTTTAAATAAATTATCCCCAAGGCATACAATTTATAAAATTCTATATACAATGAAGAGCGACTGGTAACAAATCCCAGTTATTTTAAATACTTCTTTTTATATAAGATTTACCAGAGGTCAGCACCCTGATATGACGAGGCAATAAAACTTTTCAGGATATTTGTACATACATGTTCTCGAGCTTAAAAGTGTCTTTCAAAGATGGCAGTGCAGAGCTCTTTTAAAACAAAAGTTGCATTGTTCAGTATAGCCAACAACTCCGAAACAATTTTTTTTTTTAATGTCGCTAGGTTACAGAGGAAGAGACGGCTGCTGGCACGCTTTTGTTATAGGGAATATATGTGTGCAAGAGGGAGTGCTGTAAACCACCGAATTTATTCAGTCTGCGGTTTCCCTAAATTTAACGGCAGATGTGCCTTTCGGGCGCAACTGCATCAGGAAGAGCGAGATGCAGCTAACGATAATCAAGTTGCTGACTAACTAGTACGGCAACGCTTTGGCAGCAAGTTTGGGTCGCTCACCTCTTACTAACCTTCATGTCAAAACTCTTAGAAGACCCCCAGTACCAGCATACCACGACTCCCGGTTTGTCCCGGGGGGCGGCCGGCGGCCTCGCCCGCAGTCTCTGTCAGCCGCTCCGCTCGCTGGTAACACGAAGGCAGGGTGGCAGAAATTGCATAGTGCACACTCGAGACCAACACCCGAAACATGAGCGGCCCCGGCACTCCGGCCACCGCTCCAGCGGCCGGCTCGCAGCGCCGGGCCGGGGGAAGGGGTCGGCTGGGGGCTGCAGGCAGCAGCAGAGGCAGAGATGGGAAGGGGCGCCGGGGCGATGGGTCGGGGAATCCGCGGCCAGAGCATTTAAAGCCGCTCCGCGCCGAAGGGCCCCGCCGGCCGGATCCCCGGCC
>VWYN01007135.1:195739-227144 GCA_013400075.1 Hippolais icterina
ACCCCCCTTCTTGTCTTTACGATGTGCTGGAGGGAGGGAAGGAGAGAGGGGGGCTGGAGGGCAGCTCACATTCAAAGCTTGAAAGGAAAGGCTTAAGGAGAGTGACAGCCCCCCGAGGAGCCCCTCCTCCCGTTAAGGCGGCGCGGCGGCCGGACGAGAGGCGCTGAGTGGCGGCGGCGCGGGCCGGCGCTGNAAATTCTCTAGCACAAGTGACGCATCTACGCGAACTTACCAGTGATTCAAGTGAGGGCAGAGCTGTTACCAGAACGATTAGTCAAAATGGGAAGGACTTTGTTCTTACAGAAATAGAAACGGAGGTCCTGGTTTCAGTGTACTAGTACTCTCCGGGAGAGCAAAACTAAAGTGGTGTGGTGTGACCATGTAAGTACTCCTTTGCTGTACTTTTGAGTATTACGACTGTCCACTTGGCGCATGCCCCACCGATTTTAAAGTCATTCAACTCAGCTTCTCGCCTGAGATTTTGTGCGCGGTTTTAAGATACTGACTTACGAGGGTGCCTGTTGGCAGAAGTACAGTAGATCCCAGTATAGTTCTTTGATACTTGATCTGTCAACTCGTAAAAAGTTTTTAAAAATCTGTTAAGAGTTTTAATTGAAAACAAGATGCGTTGCTGCAATCTTGTCCTCTTGTTACACTTGCAATTCATAAGGAAGTAGAAACAAAAATACTAAGGCACAAGGAGAGGAGCATAACAAAGTAAGCAATCGTGCATTTACCCACTGGCTTTCGTTTTAGTGCTACCTTAATTCCAGAGCAACGTCGTCTCCAACCACAAGGGGCATTGGTATCTGCTGATTGTCAAAACTGGCGCTTTTTTCATCCTGAGACTATCAACTCCATCTGTCACAAAAAAACTCGGTGATTTTGGAATCCCGTGTGGTGTGGAATCATGTCTATCTCAAAGTGTGTAGACTGTGGTATGGTCGTGTGGTGTGGCTGGGAGTCAGTATGATTGATGAGTTGAGAAGCATTCTTTTAAGGGCTTGCTCCATTGTCATCAGTTTTACAAGCTGCTTGTGTTTCTCCTTCAGTATAGTTTTTCCTATTCTTGTGTAAAAACAGTGTTTTTAAGTCTGGAAAAGCTGTGTTTAGAAATCCCGCCTCCATCCACCTAGTTTAGAGCTTTTTCTTTTAGTTCTTGTTGAACACCGGTATTAAAAATGCCAGATGCCATTCAGGTAGGGTGTCGTAAATGTACGTTGCCATCTACACTGGGGCCGTTCATGCATTGCTTTGTTGCCCTATTATCTGATCACACCACCGTTATTAGTAGAAATCAGCTAGTTTGGGGTGTCTCTGTTGGAAATGACATTGCAGGTGCTGCACTGACTGGTTCCTAGGGAAGATGCCCCACGGTGCCATTGGAGGGAAGAAGGCCTGGATGCCGGGATGTTCCAGACATGAGAGTCTGAGAGAGGCGATTGCCATGGAGCGAGATCATGGCTTAGGGCCTCCTGAGCTTCCTCAGCACGGGAGAGAGGAGTCCCAGTGGGGCCGCCTTCTACGGACAGCTGGATGATTGAGCTCTGCTCCCTCCCAGCTCCTGCCTTCGTTTGCAAAATCCATCCAGCTCGGCTGTACTTAATTTCTGGAGCAGAAAGCAGGCTGTTTACTCTGTGAGGAAAGGCAATAGCTAAACTTCAGACCTCCCAGGAGGGGGAGTAGAGGAGCCTTCACTGCTGGCCTTGCTTCGTTGTGTGGCTGGGAAGAGGCTGCTGCGGTGCTGCCAGAGCAGGAAGAGGATCAGTGCCTACTGCTACTGGTGCTGACAGACTTCCCTGGCGGATTGTTCGTTGAACAGCAGGGCATGGCATGAAATATCACATTATTCATAGGTAGAAATCTTCACATACAGCTTTTAGTTAAAGAAATGAGTATTTAACACAAAGATAATAATAATAATAATGGAAATGTTGACTTTGAAATAACCTTTGGTGTCATATAACTGACACAAAATTTTAACAGCAAATAGGTGAATTCTTCAATTACCACACCTTTTAGGCATCTAAAATAGGTTCATCTACATTCAGGATTATATATTGTCAATAAATTAATTTCTTGAAATGGTTTAAAACATTTTTCTGTCCTGTCTTTATTTAATGAGCATTTGAATTCTCTTGTATTTGTAACTATAGTTTTAGGTGAGGACTTTGATGCTCACAGTGCTCTGTTGGAGGAGAGAAGTCACTTGGGTTGAGCTAAACCTAGGGAAATTCTCTGGCCCAGCTTTGATCCAGGTTTTGAACAACCAGAGTGATACTGTCAAATTCAACTCTTCAATTTTCAGAGCAGCTATAAAAGTAATGTGGAAGGCAACTTTTTCTCTGTTTCACAAAGCAACAAATTAGACAATACATTCCACAACTTGACGGTAGAATAAGAACTGGTAACTGTCTGAATTCCCACAATTGCTAGGTTTTTCTATGCCGTCCTTTTCAATCTCAGCAATTACACCAGCACTCCAAATTACTATAGAGTAACTGTCATCCAGCACTAGGGATCATTTTGGCAACCAGAAAAGCCAGTGTGTATGTGATCTGGATTTATTGGAAAGACTCCTGGGCACCTTTTTGTCTAATCCTAATGTCTTTTCCCCTTTTTTTATTTCACCCCTTTTCCTAATGGATCTCCTTTCCAAATCATGTTTTCTTTAGCTCTTTCTTTGACCGATGTTACCTCAAGAGTGTTTAGAAAACAAGAAAATTGAGTAGACACCATACCAATTGACCTTAAAATTCAGAAGTTTATACTCAGTTGTAACTGAAAATACATGGCCAGTATATGTGGTTAATTTCTCTCAAATTATTTTTAAGCACATTTTTATTGGCTTATATTGATTTTTTTTTTTTTCATTTTAAGAGATTCATAACTACTATTAAAAATTTCCAGCAGGTGTACTGGGAATTAATTTGCTGATAACAGTTTCAGTATGTGCATCTGGTAATACCTTAAATACGTGCCTGATAAGGATACATAGAGAGCAATTTTTCTTCTTGAAGAAGGGAGATAATTCTGTAGTAATACTAGACTTCACCTTCAGTGCAAGGCAGAAACTGTCAATTGTTTTCAGAACCTTGGTATTATGGTGCATGGGGTCATGGTAGGCAGCAAAATTCCTCTTCTTACACCAACATTTATCCTGTAGAAATGGCCCAGTAAGGTGTCACTCACAATAGCCTGTGCAGATGACTGAGTATGGACATGTGCATACAGCAGAGTTCTTACATTTGGTGTACCTTCAGAGACCCATTAATAATGTCTGCATTATAAAGTTACAGAAAAAACTTTGTGACTTACCAGATTCCCAGCACAAACTGAGGGCAGGGGAATGAAAACAATGCATTCAAGTGGTGTCTGTTTCAATAGAGAAGAGAGTGAAGTCGTCTAAATTAGGTTTTTTTTCTCCACATCTGGAGTAGTTTATCTTTTTATTGTCTCTGCAGGACTGTTTGGGGCATTCATGTCTTGAGTTAGCCACCTAAACTAGGTGGAATTCTCCCCAAAATAGTAACTACTTCTTTACTTGAATGCGCATGACATCCCAGTGTCACCATGCCTTCTCTTCTTGATTTAATCAGAAAGAAGAATAATGAACAGAGAGGACAGTAAGTAATTGCATTGACCAACAGTTGATTTGAAGCTCATAGCTGCTGAGACTACTACACTTCATGCTTAGGATCAGTTAGGCATTGTTCTGTTGGCTATACATTTTTGAGGTTGGCCATCTAGTCTGAATCTACCCTCTTCTACTTCAAAACCATCACCCTGGTCCTTTTGCTACAGGCCCTGCTAACAGATTTGTCCCCATGTTTCTTGTGACCCCCTTTTAGGCACTGGAAAACCACTGTAAGGTCTCCTTGAAGTCTTCTGGGCCTGAACAGCCCCTGTTGAACTGTTTCGGTCTGTCTTCATAGGAGACATGCTCCAGTCCTCTGATCATTTTTGTGGCCTCCCTCTGGTCCTGCTCCATCAGGTCCACGTCTCTGCTGTGCTGAGGACCCCAGAGCTAGAAACAGAACTCCAGATGGAGTGCAAATGCACATTCACAGTCATACAATTACAGAATATTCTGACTTGCACAAGGATCAATGGATCCAGCTCTTAAGTGGGTGGGCCATAGAGGGATTGAACCCACTACATTGCTGTTGTTAGCACCAGGCCCTAACCAATTGGTTCGTGATCAGCCTGCTATCCAGCAGTCCTTCCCATCAGGGCTGTTCTCCATCTATTCATCCTCAAGCCTCTGTTGATATCAAGGGTTGCCCTGACCCAGGTGCAGCACCTTACCCTTGTTGAGCCATGGGCCCACTTCTTGAGCTTGTCCAGGTCTCTCTAGATGGGATCCTGTCCTTCAGGTGTGTCAACAGCATCACTCAGCTTGGTGTCACCTGAAAACTTGCTGAGGATGCTCTTGATCCCTTTGTCCCTTAATATCAGGAATATTAAGGAATCCTGGTACCCATGTGGACTCCTAAGGCAGACACTCGTCACTAATCTTCATTCAGACATTGAGCCATTGATCACTACCCTCTGGATGCAGCCATCCAGCCAGTTCCTTATCCACCAAATAGACAACCAATCAAATCCTTCTCTCTCCAGTTTAAAGAGAAGAATGAGGTGAATCATGGCAAAATTCTTACAGAAGTCCATATAGATGACATCTGTGGTCCTTCCTTTGTCTGCTGATGTAGTCACTCCATCATAGAAGGCCACTGGGTTGGTCGGAGAGGACTTGCCCTTGGTGAAGCTTTTCTGTCTGTCTTGAATCACCTGCTGAATCACCTGCTGAAGCATGGTGTCTAGGAGGAACTGTCCTATGATCTTTCCAGGCACCGAGAGGAGGCTGACAGTTCAGTTGTTTCCAGACTTTCTTTTTTTACTGTACTGTTGGGTACGGTGTTTCCCCTTTTACAGTCACCTGGGAATTCACCTGATTGAAAGCACTTTTCACATATCAAGGAGAGTGTCTTGCCAACTAGATCAGCCCATTCTCTCAGGAGTTTGGGATGCATTTCATCAAGTATCGTAATATAAGTACATAAGTATGTATGTTCAAGTTCTTCTCTTACTGTGGGAGGGACTTTGCTCCCCCAAGTCCCTGCCTTGAGGTCTGTCCACTCATGAGGACACACAAGTTTGCCTGAAACAGATTTTTAATCCACTGTCTCCTTTTTTTTTTAATATGCCATTTACATTTATAATATTTACTTAAAAAATAAGTAGCATGCTTGTAAAGTTGGGGGTTGTTATTTATATATGAAATAGTAAGGATCTTTGAGAGGTTTACCCAGTGCATCCAGTAAAGTAAACATGGAAGTATTGCACAATACAGTATTACTGGACTTCTTTGAACTCTCTTCCAATCTAAACTACAAACTAGACCACACATGCTGTTAAAACAAATCTAAGTAGGACATCAATCCTTTTTTGGTCCTAAGAAAGGCAAAAGTAATGGTGAAGCCGAATGATTCCTGGTTACCTGTTAAGACAATTAGAGACAGGTTTTAAATAACCATATTCTCTGAAGGTAAATATGAACCATACACACTGTCAATATATGCAGCAGGATAGTTGGTTTCCTCCTCATCCTCTCTGCTGCACACACAATCTCTTCCTTTGTGATTGTCTGCAGTAGGCAATGTGATTTGGCCTTAGATAAGAACACTGTGTAGGAGTTGTTCAAAGATAAGAGCACTGGCTAGGAATTTCAGGAGGAACTGTCTGGATGCTTACACAATGAATGCATTCTAGAGATGGAGAAACTGTGGTGATCAAGGTTGACTTGGTTATGTGTCAGCCTGCAAAAGAGTATAAAATGCTGCTGGAGTCAGGCAATATGGTTTTCCAAGCCTGTGCTCAGCTTCTGGGTAGATCCCCTCCCCAGCAGGTACATCCATCCTGGGGACAGGGGAAGACTCACTTTTGGAAGGGTGAGTAAAAGTGCTAAAACGTAACTACATGTGGAGATAAAATTCTAAAGTAACTACATTACATAGGTACTTTGTTACATTGCAATTGTACATTCTGTAAGGCCAAAGACTGTAAACCTGTACATTTCTAGGTGAATCTGTTTATATTATAACCCTTAAGACCTGGTTATATTATATACTTCATGGAATATACTTAGATACTGTATTAGCAATAAATTTAATCATAATCATCCACAAAATTAGTATCATATTTCTCATGCCTGACCAAGAGTCTACTACTCTTCCATGTCAAACCAATTTCAACCATTACAGTTTTATGGGACTTCTTTGATGGACATGTCAACATACATACACACAGAAGCACTAAGATCTTTTGTTTTGCTGGATTGTTTTGGTTTGTTAACTTTTTTACTTTCAGATTTTTTAAATGCTTACAGCTACCCAGAAGCAGCTAGTAGGTTTGTGTTTTGTCTTCTGGGTGTGCTTCTTTGAAATTTGTTTAATACAGGCTTGTAAGAAATCAGAAATTCTAAATGTTTCTACAGGTAAAGCATGAGGAAATGAGTAGTTTTGTGGGTAAGCAGAGTTCCGCTCAATATGGACAAAATAAGAGTAGTGGTTTCATTTTTTTGTCGTTTCAGATTATACCAACACAAGTATAACATGTCCTCTGTAAAGGTAGTGCCTAATTTAGTCTCCTACTTCTACTCCCAAATTCAATTTCTGTACTAGAATTTGAAGATGGCTGTAGTGAAACATGCCATTCAGAAATATATCCTCAGCGTGTTCAATTTAGTAGCTATCCTTGATGTATCCTGTGATGATATTTGCCTATGGCATTGTTTACACACAAAAGTAGCTGTGATTAAAATAAAATTGTCTTTCAAAACAATTTGATTAAAGCAATAAAAATCTAATTCAACATCAACTGGGAGTTAGCAAACTAACTTTGGGTGTTTTCCAGTAGGTCTCTTTAAGCACAGCTAGCTTCATATAATCAAGAAATGGTGATGTCTTTATTGAGTTGACCTGCTATAGAAGAGTGTCAGTCTTGTTTATTACACCTTCTTACAAGAGTTTCATTCTTTCATTCTACTGAAACAAAGTGTATTTAGACTAAATAGTGTGCTAAGCATGAAGTAGGCATGCAAATATTTCAGAGTCCTGACCCAGATTACCAATTCAAATAAATCAGTGTTACTCAATAAATAAACTAAGTGTGCTCAAGCAAGGATTTGCTTTGATTTAACTAGGCCTTTTAAAAGGTAGGTATAGTTAATCAGTGTAACTTTTGATATGGTCAGCAGCCTACACTCCCTTAAGTCCATTTGATTATTTGCTTGAAATATCAGAGGAGAAGAATGAATTAAGATGGGTTTCTATATGGAGGGAAATAGCATGGATAATAGGCAGATTTTATTACAGGAAGAGCAGCTATATTCATGCAGGTACATGTCTTTCTGTCTTTCTACATGTCACTTAAAATTAAAAGATGTCAAAGCAGTTAGTAGAATTCTACTCCATACCTCTACCACACCCTTGGCTGTGGTGTCTGAATACTGGGATGAAAGAAAAATGTCTTTGTCTTAAAAGTTTAATTTGCGAAAGTGATGAATGATACAATTACTTCCTTATTAGAGGCAGAGTCTGAAACATTTCCAGATAGCCTGATTTCCAGAATATGCTGAGCACCTAACCTTTGAAAATCAGCTTTTCTAGTCTGACATTCAAACAAAAATCATTCACAGTCATGGATAGCTTTGAAAACATATCTCTTTTCCGCAGCTAACAAAAATTAGGGCTTCAGAGATGATAGAGAAATACAGTCAGCCATAAACTTGTTGTTGCACCAATAACAAGGATTAAAGTATTGAGGTAGGAGATCTTGGTAACAACATCACATAATAGCTGTGGTGTTCTTTTCAGGTGAATTATTAAATGTGTTCATTTTTTGGTTGTATCAAAATAAACCGAGCCACCAGCTGTTTGCAGTTGCATTGCAAATGGGTATTTCATTCTTCCAACAAATAGCAATCATTCTGTGTGTTCATTGAAGGTGAGCTCTTTCTGCTTGCCTGAGATTACTGGTCTTTTCAAAGTTCTGCAACAGGGATGCATCAGCTCTAGGGTGACTGTAAATATGAGACTAAAGTTGTTATTTTGGGGAAAGTGGTAAGCAACAGTGGTGCTCTGGAGATTTCCCAAACTCTGGGAACTAAGTTGTATGCTAGCATCATGCTGTTTTCTGGAGCCAGACCCAATATCTGTGGCTGGATAGCCCAAACATGTCCAGAGACTTACAGATATTGCACATTAGAGATGGAAAAGAAGTTTCGGAACATTCTCCATTCCTATTGCAAGATTATGCACTCAGTGTGATATTAGTCATTGTGTTAAATTTTCCAGTAGTTAATTTTGATTTATTTTTAAATGTCTTATGTGGTAAGGGGTTTCTATCACTTTCTTTAAAAGATTTCTTTGTTTGTAAACAAAGAATGCTATTATATCTGATGTAAATTTACCACCTTTAGATATGATTGTTCATAGCTATATTTCATTTTCCCATCCAGGTATCTTTCTAAAAGTATTAATTCCTGTGGAATTCATAAAATTAATTACTAGGGTAATGACTGGCATGATACCCATGCCACTTCAGTTGGTTAAACTGCATCTCTTTGTGTAACATTGTCTAGTTACTTTTATCTAATGTGTGCTTTCAGATCTTACACTGAGCTGAAGCAGACTAGGGTTAGGATTTAGTATAACATTGCAAATATTCTTGTAAAATCAAGTTAATTTAAATTTGCTTCATTCTGTTCTAACATCAACTTCATACATTCACCCCACAAATCTGTTTACTACCTATTTCTTTCTGTTGTTCACAGCCTTTACCCCATTCTGGATATCCTACTTGTGCTTATGGGCTACAAGCTGTTACATAAAAAATTAGAAACAGTGGAAAATATACTTTTTAAATTAAGATTGTCTTATGAGAAAAATAGCTTTACAAGTTTATACCCTGCCTTTGCTTTCTACTTTTGGCATTTGCTTCTTTAAATTTAGCTGTAAAAGAGAGAAAATTCCTCATTATCTGCTTGCCTATTTCTTAAGATCCAAGTTGATTTTCTTCCAGCAAAAGTCTGAGTTAAGTTTACAGAAGACTTGTTTTTGTTATATTTGTTTCATACAAACATAAAAAGATTCTCTACTCGCTGTAGAGTTGAGATTTCACAATACACCCATGGTACTTCTTTTGGGATTGCAATGCTAGTCCTGCTTTAAAACTTTTTATAATACCCTGTTCAAGGGATATCTGTATTTCATAGTTGGTTTTAACCTAAATTTAACCTAACATGTAGAACTTCATTAGACATTGGAGCTTTTTGACAGAAAAGTGGGATCATTAACTGATCGCTCTTTTTGGGTTGTGAAGTCCAGCATAATTCCAGTTATTTATCCTCAACTCTGTTGAATTCTTGCACACTGAAAAGTTTATCAGTATGTTCTGATGTGGAGAATCTGACGCTTACTGCAAGACAGTGAATTTCCTCAAAGAGAGATAAAATGATCATATATGCATATAGCTGGAACTAGTGTCCTTTAAATATTTTCACCATTCTTTGTTCCACTAAGGAATGGTTGCCTTGTTGTGAAAACATCTTTACACTTATTTTCCCTATGTCTAAATTTTTTCCTCTGGCATTTTTCTCACTCAGGCTCTTTCTTTTTTTCTCTTATTTTTCAGTCTCTGCTCACATTTAGAAAAAAACAGCAGAGGAGAAGCCTTCTACTTGGCCATATTTACCAATACTGCTATGGCCTCTCCAGCTGCCTTTTACCAACTTTCTTAACTGAATTTCCCTTCACAAAACTATTTATTAAAGGTAAAACATTGTACAAGAGGATGCCTAGATATAGTTGTGTGAGAATTTTTCAGGATCATTTGGGTGGCCATCCTGAAAACTTTCTGTGAATCTGGGATTGTTCCAGAAACCAGAAGTTATAACCAGGTGGAAAATTGTAGCCTGAATGACACACTACAGATGTGCATGGCTCAGAGCAGATAGTTCAGAGAAAGCTATTTGAATGAATCCACATGAAATGTTTAGTGAATTATTAAAGAATGTGGCAAAATATAAGTTTGCTTGCACATCATTTGAGAACAGAAAATGGGTCAAAAACTGTCAAACAAGAAGCTTGTTGTGAACAGTTCAGGCAGTATTAGGCTTCTTTTAGGTGGAATGTGACCCTGCTAACCCTGAAGTGTGAGTTAGACCTTTGATGTTCAAGGGGATTCCAGATTAGGCAGACATAGTTCATCCAGGCTGAGACAGTAGCATGTAAGTGCCTGGTGCAAACTCTCCCTTCAGCTGAACCAGGCCTGGTTTGTAACCATCCTTGAAACATCCAAGATCTAGTAAAATAATTTGAAGAAGTGGTCAAGAGTTAACCAGACATCTGTTTCTTAAAAAAAAATAAAAAATTATGGTGATAGAAGGAAAGAAAATGGAGGAGAAATGGTACACTTCACAGGGAAGAGAAATTGCACATTTCTTCTCCCTTCTTCCTTGATTTTGAACAAGTAATTAGCATGGATTGAACTATCATTGTCATTATCATGTTCACTTTTAGTGCGGTGGATCACTTAGCAGTAAATGAAACACCTTTGGGTTTTTACATATATTGATTTGACAGCTCAGCAAAAGAGAACAAGTGGAGTTTATTTCAAAAAAATTGAATGTTGTGAGGAAAATGTTCTGATCACAAGTGAAAAGCATCATAATTTTTCTTAACTTTAGGTCTTCCAGATTCAGTGTAATCCAAGTAATGTTCATGTCTGCAGGGTGTCTCTTGATGGGAGAATTTCCACTATATAGGCACTATATATTTCCACTATATGTAATAAATAAGTTAATGTTCTCAGACTGCACATCTGAAAAGGTGTAAAAGAATACAAGTTTCATTTCTTCTGAAATAGGTAGGCATTTATCCTCATTATGGATGAAAGTCACCCCTGTACAAATAGCCAGAAAAGAAGTCCTGTGTATCCTCTTCCCAGAACTACAGCTGAAGTACTTAAAACTGGGCAGATTTAGGGTTGAAGAGGAGTATCTATGTCCAGAAAGATTTTATTGAAGGAATCAAGTCTTTGTCCCTAGGAAAAACTGGTGGAGATGGGTTTTGTTCATTCAACTTGCCCTGAAAATACTAAGGGGAAAACTTGTCCGCATCAGCAATGTGGTGAAAATCCAGTTGCAGCCGTGTAGAATCATGGGAACCATTTTCATCAGCAAGTATTGTCCTGCAATTTTGGGTCAATATTTCCCCAGGAATGAAAAGTGATTGGCCACATTCCTGCAAGCTTTCTCCCCATGAATAGCACTGGATTGTTTTTATCTGCCATTGATTTTTAAAAACTTGTATATATGAAACAAAACTAAATTCAGTAAAAGAAAATTATTAGAGCTGCTTTGTATTCAACAAAAATAAAAATGTATGGCGTTTTTTCCCTCAAAAATTAAAATTATTGAAATGTAGTATTGTTTAGAAGGACAGAGCCTTCCCTTTAATTCAGCTTAAGTGGTAGTGTACAAGGTCATTCATTTAGAAATAGAGTAATTTCCTGTACTTTACTAAGTCTTGTTTTGTAAAGGTAGGAAAAACAGAAATATTGGAAAGCCTTCTATGATATATAATGCATACTGTGTTTTCTGAACCTTCAAGAACACAGTTCTCTCAGTGCCCTCTCCTTGCTCTCAACCCTAAGTATTCATATTCAACTGCTACTCTTATCAGATGGTTTATCTGTGGAATGAGCTAGTCCTGTTCCAAGAACAAATTCTTGTGCTGGATAAGGTCAAGTGAAATAAGGTTTTGGTGACCAAATTTTAAACTTTCTTCATTGTAGATCATGAGAAACTGTACTGATTTTCATCAGTGAGAATGCTTAATTGGACCCCAGGTCTCCAGTGATTGCTTTGTAGTGTCATAAATCACTGGTGATCTACTTTTGAAGTCACAGAAACATGTCCATATATTTGGTTCTGTTGTGTTTCTCTCTAAGTTGGGCTTTATATAATTATAACAGAATAACATGCTTTGGGCACCTTTCATTTTTTATCCTGTAAGAGGCTAATAAACCATTAGAGCTCTTTTTGGTGACTGCTATTTTGCAGTGTTTCATTAGCCACAAATCCACAAGTCACCATCAGGAATTCCGGGTGACAGACTAAAGGTATTTTTGCAGCTGTTCTATGGGACCTCATGAAAGTCTTGTTCCCGTTAAAGAGAAAAAAAAATTACCTTTTTATAAATCAGTCCTTTTGACAGGCCTCTATAAAGCAACACTCATCTCTGCTAAATCTAAGTACTGACCATTTTTATCCATATGCCTGTGAATAGTTCAAGTATCATCTGTCTTGTATTCTTCTGTGGGATTGAATGAAGTGAACTCCTTCAAATAGGATATAATATGCTCCAAAATGCTTTGAATGGTGTTCACTTAATAAAACATCGCCTAAAGCAATACTATCTTCTGACTATTATATGGTGTTTCATGAGTTGACTTTTAAATTGAATTCCCTGCCATCTTTATGTACCAGAGAACATCTTGAAAAAATCAAGCCACAAATAGTGACTGTTTTCTAAAGGTCAAAGAAATTGTAAGAGAAAAAAAAAAAAAGAAAGTCTTTTCTGAAAAGAAATATTCAGGAAGCCCTGAATATTTATATACTGATATCATCTTTAGACTTCTGGGGTGTTTCAGAGTACAGACAGCTATAGTTTTTAACAAAAATGTTTTCCAAATGGAATTTCATTTCTCTTTTCAGATATATAAAAAAGATTAGTTTCCCAACTCATACTTCTTTGTTTGAGTTTTGATAGTTAATGTTTGGTTCTTTTCCAAAACAATTTTCTTTCCATTTTAAAAATGCTAAGGCTTGGAATATAGAACTGCCAAGGACTGTTTGGTAAAACATATGCTACAGACTTGACTGCAAGGTAGTGAAAGGTGGTAAAGGGTTCATTTGAAACAATCTCTTTTTGCATGACAATGTTTTAGTACATGTTAGCTGGTGAGAAAATGCCTGTTCTATACCACTGTTTTAAAAGTGCGGTTGGTTTAGTCAGTATTAAGTCAGTGTGCAGATGACTGTTCATCTGCTCTGAATACTCTTGTGACATTCCTCCATTTTTCAACCTTACCAGGATGCACCAGCATCTACTGTTCTTGTCATGGTGATGAGATACCGTATATCTATTTAAGGGGTGGCCTTGCTCATCATCAATTCATTTACATCTGTGCACTGTATCTCTGTACCATATTTTCTATGGCTGAGACATAAGAAGAACTGCTTCTGCTTGCCATCTGGGAAGAACTGAGAGATCATTGACAGGAAATATTTCCAAAAATATAACCAATGGACTTGGACAGTCATCCAAAGGTCTGTGGAATGCAATGTCAAATTACATCTTTTTCTAAAGAATACAAAGGCCAGGTTTAAGGTGAAGAAACAAAGAATATGAAGTCCTTGAATAATATCCAATGCAAACAAATGCAGGTATAACCCTGTCTTGGCCTTTAATAACCTGCTTAGAATTGGGTAGTGATGTGATGAGTGAGTGTGAGACAAGGCAGCAACAAAGTGGTATCGCACATTTCACAGCAATAGTCTCACAGGCCATCCTCCCAGTTCAGGTCAGCTCTCTTCTCATTGGTAGTGAGAAGCCAGATTTTCAAATGGAAGGAGCCATGTGTTTCTGCATTGCTACTGGGGAGTTGCTCCTGTGCTCACATGGGTGGACTGTCTGCAGTGGCTTGGTAGCTGGCACAGGAGCTGTCTTGCACAACCAAAGGTGTGTAATAATCACCATTTAGGCACAGTTACTATTGCCACAGAGTTAAGACTTTGTCTGTGTTGGCTGGACACAATGGCAAGCAAAACAATATGGGTTGTAAGATGTCATAACTTGTGGAGTATTTATTAATTTGAATCCTGTCACACACTGTCATTTGTGTCTGTCTTCTACTTTGTCCATAATGACTGGCCAGGCAAAACCCCAGGTGTTGTGTGAGCCCGTAGCAGGACACAGGAGTATTGAATACGCAGTCTGATTCTTTAGGACTGAGTGCAGAGACAGAAGAGCTATTTGCCTTGTGTTTATAATTATTTAAATTGTCTTTCCATCTATCAGGAAGATCAAGGCAGGTGCTAAATGGGAGTTAGAGAAGCTCCATGTGAACCACATGTGAACACACCATGGCCTCTTCAGCAGAAAAGTGGCTGTGTAGCTTCAAGAAGCAGCAATTTATATATGAGAAAAGGGAGAGAGCCTCATTTGCAAGCACTTAAAATGTAAGCTTTGGGGACTCTGCAGTTTGTGCAGTTGACAAGAATCATGGGTTAGTGGAATTCTACTTCCAGGACTTCAGGCTTTGTGTGCACCTCCACAGGTGTATAGAAAGGCTAAGATATTTTGGGTAGCACCCAGAGGTGGAACTGGGAGCAGTGGAAGAAAATTAGGAAGGAAAAGGCATTCTCACCTTGGAGAAAATCACTAGAGGGTGACAGAAGCTTTTTTGTTTCTGTGTTTCAGTCTTAGACCAGGTAAAACCAGAGAATACGTGGAAGGAAGGAAGGCTTAATTTCTAAAAGTTGGGCTGTGGGTTGCTTGTTTCCATTTTGGCCATAAAGAATGGGTCTGGAGGTATTTTTTTACATACTGAGTCAGCTTTTCCTGGACATTTATTGAACTTGGGTTTGAAAGGAAACAGAAAAATATAAATATTCAATTTATCAGAATCTATACAACAAATTAACATTGAAAGAAGAATGTTGCCTGTGCCTTGAAGCAAATGGAATGTGGAGGAATGGGCACAAAGGATTCCCTCCTTGGTTCTTCATCCTGACAGTAAGAAAACAAAGCAGTGAAAACAATGCTGAACCCTCTCATTTGTCCTTCTGAAGAAAGAAGTGGCGTAAACAAAGGGGAGCTCATGCTAGTGGAAATCTCTAGGTGTTGCTGATTTAGGTTCACATAAAGTGCGGCTTGACTGTAGCATTCCAGATCCATGCACAGACTTGACAGGTGAAATCACAATATAATTTGTGACTCCTGAAAACAAATTAATGAATGCAATAAAACTTAATGTTTTCTCAGAGATTACATGAGTTGAAATGAGATGAGAGAGAGAGGGAAGAGTGAAGGAGAGAGAGGAGCACGGTTCTAGTTTGTACCTATCTCCTGTCAAACTTATCAGTTTTCACTTCCTCATCCCTGGCTCCAGAGTTCCTTAGTCCCTTTTCATTCCTCTCCAATCACTCCAGATTGGATCCAAGATGACCTCCTCTTTCAACTTGCTCAGTCTGTGCCACCGTCACTTTCCCATTGTATTTATGTACAACACACTTATTAATATATGTACCATACATTCCATGTCAGCGTCTTCATTTGTAGCCCTTGCTCTTTTCTTTTTTCTTATGCTTTCTTTGCATAGTTCTTTTTTTGTTATCAATTATGCAGATGGAAAATTTCCTCAAGAAAATATTCTATTGTGATGTTTCCCATTGTCTGTAGCAGAGTGTCAAAAGAGTGGGATGTGAAAAAAAAATGCAGGAAAAAATGACAAGGAACAGTATAAACTCCAATTAAATAGATACAGATTACTCTCTGGGCAGAGTTGGAATCTGGTGTTCTCCTTAGCATCTATCTCCTATTCCACATTTCATAAGCAGATGTGTTACCTACACCTGCAGTTTCTGATTGTTTCCGTTATAAGGCCCGTTCTTATGATTGGTGCTAAATTTTCCAAATTGCATTAACTGTTCAGGCAGAAAGCTTTTCATTCTGGGTATCAGCTTCAAACAGAATTTAGAGTGTCTTTAAAATAAATAAAATGTGCTATTTATGTTTAAGTTAATTTATTTTCAGATGACTCAACAATTCTGCAATTTCAAGCAAGACCTTAAAGAGGGCATCATACCCTCATGAGAGAATGTGCCCTTTGTTTCTTTTTCTTCCTTGCATGGAGCATGCAAAACACTCAAACACTACTCACATATTTGGCCAGGTTTTATGGGGGACTTTTGGTTTAGTTTGGTTGATGGGTTGATGGGGTTTTTGGTTTGTTTGTTGGTCTTAATTTTTTGTTGGTTTGGTTGTCTTGGGTTTTGTTTTTGTTTTTTAAATAAGTTAGCAGGAACTTAAGAATTAAGCAGACATTTTTACCAGAGAGTCCTTGTATGCTGACTACAAGCCCACAGGAGACCAGCTGGAACTGAGTACAATTTTTCTCCCCTCAATTCATGATTTTGGGTCTTTGTTTGACTCTTTTGAATAGGAAATTGCAATAAAAGAAGAGCTAGTTTCCTCTTAGAGGCAGAGGATGTCTTCTTCAGCCACTGGATTGTTTCTTTACATCTTCTGCTGCACCACCATTTGAGTCAGTGTCTTCCTGCATGGCCTTTAGCCAAACAATTTTCTGACCATCCAAGAAACTCATCTACAGACAGGTTTTCAGAATGGCCGAGAGCACACAGGAGCAAGTAAAGCTGACTGCAGATGCCTCATAGAGGCAGAATGCAGTCAGGTCCTAGGTATGCCAAAAAATACCAGCCATTTACTTTTGATAAATATGCTGTTCCTTTTCCAGTAGTTTACACTCCCAGGTGTGTGGTGGGAATGGAGGACCCTGAGCCTGCCGGTGGTCTAGCAGAGGTATGCTAAGAGCATCCCTAAAGCATTCAAGAGGAGTGAATACTCGTACATCTGGTGCAGAAGCTTAAGGACATAGTATCAAATAAATTGGGGGCCCACCTGAGAAATGGGAATGCTGAAAACAAATAGCAACAAGCCATCTGTTTATTAATTGGAGCACAGCTAAGAGGGAGATTTATGTGGCTCTGTGGTAGTTTATATGGGTTGAGCAAATGGCATTAAAATTGGGAGCTCTTGCAACTTCCCATTCCTGATTATTGAAAGCTTGATTTTCCAGCCTGAACAATCTTTTGACATAGGTGTTAAAGAATGTATATGTACAGTTTCATTAGCATGTTTGGGATTTGCAGTTCTGCCATGTATGTTATATAAAAACTCTTCTAAAATACCTTAAAACTTTGAAAAATATTTTCAGGACTATGTTCCTTGTGTCTCTTGGCCCATTAAGCTAAGTGCATTGACTGCACTTAAAACTAGGCCTTTTAAAACATATCTAAAATAACTTAGGATCACTTGCATGACTTTAAAAAAATCACTGTTTTAAAGACCTGTGTCTCAGATTCTGTATTTCCCTGAGTTGTCTGCTGGAAAGCTGCTGAAGTTCTTCCTCATTCACTAGGACAATGTACACATATGGTTTTAAAACCAGGACAATTCCATTATTTTCAGAATTCATCTTGCCTCTCCTGGCATCTTGCCTCTCATGCAGGTATAATTTCTGAGGAAATTCCATCTCTTTGGTAGAGAGAGGGAGGAAATACTTCAATGACAAGTTCGCTTTAAAATATAAATGGTGCTGCTTGAAGCAGTTTAAGAGCCAGAATGCCAGACTGAATTGGGGAGACTGATTAATGGGCAGGTGATGCAATCATAGCTATGTGATAAATTGCTTGGATATTTCTTTATCAAATGCCCTGCAGTACAATATGTCACACACTTATCACATACACACACATTGCCTACATATGCACGGGCAGACGTATGTGGGCAGATCTGTGGCAAGCATAAATTGACTAAGATCCTCTGAAATCCCTTCAGGTTCTGGACTTTTGCTATTTTTTACCAGTTAAAGACTTGGCCCTTGGTCTCCATGTATGTTCAGTAAGCTGCAGACCAAACCGATGATTATTCTTCCTAGGGAGTGTTGCAAGTTTCTGGCTCTTATTTGTAAATGAAAAAAACAAATGTTCCAACATGAAACTGGGCGTAGATCCCAGTTTTCAGTCATACTCTCTATTAAAGGATGAAGGCTGTTGCATACATCACCTGAGAAGCATAAATCAAACAGTAATAGTGCTGTTGTTTTCCTAAAGAACTCAGGGAAGGACTTAATTGCATTCACATCTCCTACTGCATCCAGCCTGATGTCCTGCGTCAGTTGTATTAAGATTGAGAAATCCTTACCAGGGATACAATGCACACAATGGTTACAGTCACTGATGTAACACTGGTGCCAGTAAGCTTTATTTTATTTAAAAAAATACTACTTTCCATGTCCTTCAAAATAGTATAGACATAAAATATTTTTTAAAAAAACAGAAGCTCTGTCTGTGTAATTTGATGCTGAGCCTTAGCAAAACAGGCAAAGTTCCAAATATTTTCCCCTGCTCAACTGGTTTAAAATACGTTTCCAAGAGTGATTTGGCTGGAGAGGCGACCACTGGGGAATTACAAGCTGAAAAGTTGTATTTTTTTGTGAAGATCTATATTTCTGTGAAGAAACCGCAACAGCTTTTAGAGCTGGCCAGGAGCCAGAAACAAGGTATGCTCAAAAAACATTCACTCCAGTGAACTCTCATTAATGAAGCTGAAAGCAGAAAATATTTTTCCTAAAACTTGAAAGAAAGACACTGAGACAAGTCCATTGCAAACAATACTCCAACTAGTACATAAGGCCCCTATCCCCTGGAGACTCCTGCCCAGATTTCCCCTACCTTGGTTCCTACTCACACCAAATTTCTGCATCACTAGCATGAAGAGGGTCACCCTTGCAAAAGTGTTTGCCAGACTGGGGCCTCCCTTTTTACTTACCTAGTGTTTCACATATTCAGTAGGAAGTCGGATTGACTAGAGTCATAAGTAATGCATAATTTTGCATTGCCAAGGGAAGTTTAATTTATAGTCTTGTTATACTCATAGCCAAATTTTACTTCTGGCAAAAAGAATGTTTACAATGTCGTTTGGACAGATTACAACTATTTTTTTTCTTTGGGGCCTGGTCCATGCACCCCTGTAAACCCGAGAATACTGACACAGCTTTCCAGACAGAGCAGGGTCCCTCTTTCTGCCTTTGTGCCTATGCGTAACAACCATCTGACACTTTGGAGGACCTGGCTCATGGGAAGCCTGTGAGGAACCCATTTGGGAAGCACCTAAGGTATCATCTCTAGGTAGCATCTACACTATTTGTTTCAGTATCTGGGCTAAGACCTTGGCACAGCAAGGTACATTAATCCTATCTGTGTGCTCGGGCTCCTCTGTAAGCACCACCTACATTCCTACACTGGACATATTTTCGTAATATGCCTAGATCTAGACTGCAGCATGTATCACCTTGCTCCATTTAAAGAAAATGATAAACTACAGAAGCACTTGCATCCCATCTGTGCCCAGGGGAATCTAAGCTTGGAGCATACGTTGATTTCTGTCAACTTCAGAGGAAAACATCTCTGGTCACTCTTGTTCAGAAATATTCCCACCATTGTGGTTGGGCCTTTTTCACAATAACCTGGTGGTTAAGGAGATTGCCCAGGAGCTGGGAGACAGGAACATGTACTTTTTTGTTGGCTGGTTCTCTGGCCTCATTAATCTGACATTCCTCTCTACATGATGGTACAGCTTTGACAGGGAAATGGGAATGACCTCTCCAGAAACACTTCTCAATTTACTGCCCTCCTAATCATATTTCAGGAAATAGCTACTTTGTGTGGCATGCTCCCCTACAGTGAAGACTAAAGAGTGGATAAGAGGAAATCTAGTTAATCCTGACCAACATAGCATTTAAGGCAATTCTGTGACTCACTTCAGGAGGACTCATATCCAGCTCTCCCAGGAGAGCAGCACCAACAGTCTTCAACAGCATCAGCTGTCTGTGTTGTGGAGGAGTCAGGACTCAGAATGGACTCATACTTTCAACAGACCAACAATAACCCTAGTCCTGACTTATTATCACTGCAGTTTTAATGTTCAGTTAACAATGAGTTATTTCATGATGAAAAAGATAGGGACTATTATACAGACTCTTGGCCTCAGGGAAATGGCATGTGCAACTATTGCTGTACTTTGATCATAATGCCTTAGGGGTATTGGTACACACACCAAATTCTGATTTTTGGTGTCTAATTCCTTTATGAAAGAAAGGACCAGAAATATTTTTAGCCATCCAGGGAACAGCCATGGTGCCACAATACACCATAGCAGAATGTTTTGCAGAAGTGATCCATCCTTTTAAGAGCTCACAAGGAAAATCTGAGATTTATCATTTGATCAAACATCAAATGACTTTTCATGTAAAATAATTTTATTTTGATTGTCCTGAATTAGCTTATTAAACAACTGTTTTACTTTATATTTTCAACGCATTGTAGTTCAGTGCTCTTCATCTCTGTTCTTTCATTAAGTTTAATGATTTGTCCCAAATAATATCTGAGAACTGTGAAAATGAGGTTGTGCAGGGAAAAAAAAACCAAACCAAAAAAACCCCACCAACAAAACAAAACAACAACAACAACAAAAAACCCAGAAAAACCCAAAAAACCCAACCCAACCCAAACCCCCAAACAAACAAAAAACCAACCAAGCAAACAAAAACCCCCCACCAAAACCGAATCAATAAAACAACAGTAACAACTAGCAAAAATATCTTTTAAAGCTACTTATGCAAACAGTTCCAGGGCATTTAACCATGATTGTGTTCTGAAGGCTGACCCTTGGCAGTCTAATCTCATTAGATCTTCTAGGATAAAGTAGGAAGTATTTTTTCTCTTGAGAGTTATTGAATGAGCTCCTCAGTTTTCATACAACTACTGAAATGAGTCCCTTACTCCCATTCTGTGTCACCAGCCTCCTACTCCACACAGACAGACTCTGACCTGAACACCAACATATGGATGCACAACCCAAACCTCTTCACAGGATTAATCAAAGCTCACTTGCTGAAAATATTTCTCCACTTAAATAATATCAGAAAAGGTTGTTCTAAATTATGTGAAGAGTCAGACAGTGGAATGCAAAGATTCCTCCACACCACTGCTAAGCATAATCTAATAATCAGAGTGAACATGTCTTCAGCTTGTATCTGTTTACCACAACCTCTTCAGGCTGAGCCCAACAACTATGACTAACTTCAAAGAGTTCAGTGGCACTATTTAACTGTTTGGTAATCTCTTCACTGTTGTCAAGTGATTCTTGCAGAGATCATAATGCTAGACACTGGACACAGGGGAGCAGGTCAGGAGCAGAGCATGTGCAAGATGATGCTCTTCTGAATCAGTCTTCCCAGCCTCCATGTTCAGCAGTTGCACTGCATTTGTCCATCCTGGTCATCTGATTTTTGAGAGGCTTTGTATTCCTTTGGACTATATCACACCCAGGCTGAGGTGTTGTCCTAGGTTACAATGTAAAATTTTGCCCAAGGTATGTATTCTATCCCCATGAGCCCTTGGAGCCAAGGTGGGGCAGTGTTTTCCTTATCTTCTGTTAACGACCCTAACAATGCCTTGCCACATGACTCATAGATAACTTCCAATGGGAGCTGTCTCTGTTTAATGGGCCATTAAGGGCCCACTGTATGACTCATAGAATGAGATCATCCCATTGTGAGAGGCTCTGCCCAGGGGGAGGAGCCAAACATTCCCACCTGGATAAATCCAGGGTTTGGGACAGCACAAGCAGCTTCTATCCACTGGATTCCCGGAGGAGACAAGAGCTACCAGACGTCTCTACAGGATCACTGCTTTGACAAGACCATCTCATCTGGACTGCCACTATCACCCTAAGAGGGTGTCAGGTTGTATTCTGACTCTGTCAGGTTTTTCTTGTACTATTACCTTTATTTTATTTTCCTTTATTTTCTTTTCATCTTATTAAATTGTGTTTCTGACTTGGAGTCCTTCACTGGTTTTGCTTTCAAACAAGCACAGGTGTCCATATCTTAGTTATGCACTGTGTAAAGAAGTGTGCAAGAGATTTCTTGTGTATCTGCTACCTGCTTTATTAAGAGCTCTGATATTGTGGGAAGCAATGATGAGCCATTCCTGGTTTGCTTTTTCTACAGTACCTTTGTGTTCATCAATATACCACTCAGAAGCCTCTTTTTTCAGACTGAAGGTGCTAGACTGTCTAATCTCCGACAATTCTTTTCTACTGACAAAGCTACACATATTATTTTTACCTATAGTAATTCTGTCAGGAATACCTAATGATTGCTGCTTGTTATTTTGCTATATGGACAGCTTGATAACAAAAGAGATGGAGCACAGAGTAGGATAAAAGGAATCAAAATTGTCTATAAATGAGGTAGAACTCCTCACCAAAAAAGCTGCTCTTTTCTTGATGAGAAACCATAAGACTGGTTCCCCTCTTGAAGATACAGCTGGTGTTACCCTTAAGTTGTGAAAGGAAGAGAATTCATCTACCTATGGCTTGGTGTTACTGCTGCTGAAATTGCCTGGTCTGCAAATCCATTAGACCTGTAACACACAGCCTTTACAGAGGCTGGCACAGGCTTCATTATCCATAAATACATTACAACTGATTAGCAAATAAGATGTTTTCATGGAAACATTGGGTATCTCTCTGTGGGCTGGTTTGAAAGGCTCCTTTGAGTTCTATACATCTCTATCCATAGTACAGAGATTAAGTTTTGTACATACCGGTAATGGATAAGGGGGGTTGCCGCTTGGTAGGAATTGATGCTGGCCCTTAGGAGTGGGCCACATACATATTATTTTAGCTAGTAACTAGGTTTAAATTTTAATGTTAAAACTACATTGACTGCAAATCTGCACTGGGCTTTTTTCCAGTTAAAGGATGATTACATACACACTGAATCTTTAGGAAGCAGTGGAGCTATTCTGCTTGCATTGTCAAATGTAGTGCTGAGGATGAAATATTTCAAAAAACTCAAATGCAGTCGTCATCACAATTTGTTTACCCTTTCAATATGGCAAATACCTTAGCCCAAAGCCTGTTCTTTAGGGGGTAAATCTATTCCATGATGTATTATGCTGGAATGTGCAGTAAAAATAAATTCTTTCACTTGCACAATCTCTAAAAAAACTGCAGCTGTTCAGCTGCATCAGTAAGGAAAAAACACTTGAAAACTTCAAAGCACTATGGCAAGTTCCATCTGCCTTTCTACCCATGAAACCTAACAACTGTGTCTGCTTTATTCATTAAGTAATCATGGGTCGAGTAGGAAGCTAATCATGCTATACATGCTTCAAAGAAATGGGACGTTAGGGAAAATCTGTATTACCACAAATAAAAAGCCCATAGTTTACCTTGCAAATAAATATAGGCTGTTATACATAGGATAAAGCCAAATAAATCTAAAAATGCTTATATTTTACTTCGAAATATTTTCTGAAACATTAGAAAGTTGGTTTATGTGTGTTTTTTTTAAGACAGTGCCCACCTTTAAGTAACAGAAAAACACTTGAGACCCCTTTCAAGGATAAAAATTTGAGGAGCTGCTGAGTGAAGGAGACAGCTGAAATGAGCTGGACAATAAAAGGTACAATTTGACAAGTAATTTCTGTGCTTCCACATGTGAATGTGTGCTCAAGAAATTCACAAGGAGTTACTTAAATTTATTTTTCAAAACCATATATGTGAACTGTGAGGCCTCATCCCACTTCCAAACTTGATCCGTTTGGGATCCTTATCTTAGCTGCAAAATGAGTGTTATTCAAGATTCAAAGAAACACATTTTTAGAAGGGCTAGAACCCTTGTGAAATTCTAAAAGTACCCAGAAATTGAAATCTTATTGAAACTGTGGACTTTTAGTGAACTGCAGTGTATCCACAATTTAAGAGAGGACATTAGAGTACACATAATGAGAATTAAATCTTGAACATTGTAGAAAAATAATAGGAATATTTTATCGCTTTACTTGGCAAGCGCAGATTCTTCTTTTAGAAGATGCACTGTGGGTATATGAGAGCTGTCATTTCTCTTCTGAAACAGTGCAGCAAACTTTAATTTCCTTCTGTTTTTGAACACCCAGAGAGACATACCCTGAATTTTCTGAATTCCCATGAAATCCTATGTGCACTTTCCAGGAGTATCAAATAAATAACATCACTGTATTAATTTTTTTACTTGCATTCACCAAAATAAAACCAGAATATTTTCAGCAGATATCATGAAAATACAAAGTGTCCACATGGAGACAGACTATCATAAATACTGTCAATCAGAAAACTCAGTACATTTTTTATTTTAAAAGACTCTTGAAATATATGGTTGAGCCAGGAGGCTTGGCGAAGATTAACAAATACTCACAAACTCTTGGATTTAATCTTCCAATAGTTAACATAGATTGAATACCAGTTAAAATTTATACCTTACTTTTATAATTCAAAATGGTTAAATAAAATATTAGGACCAGCAAGGCACACAAGCTCTGATAAATCGAAGTGTATTTTTACTAGGTTAACAATACATTAACTTTGACATTGACTGTAATATTGCATTACAGCATTGTGAGATGAACTTTAAAGATTTTGCCACTTTTATAGTCAAGTCTGGCAGTTTCAGACTTTAAAAAAAATTATTATTATTATTGTTGTTGTTGTTGTTATTATTGTTGTTATTATTATTATGAGCTGAATGTATGTAGCTTACAGGGGAGGATTGTTTTACAAAGTGACAATACACAAGCTTCTGCTTGAAACTGTTTTACATGCCACATGAAGTTATGGTGAGTCAAGAAGGGGGAGCAAAAGTCAGTGCACAAAAGGGCTTGTGTCTTAAGATGCTAGTCTGGAATTTACCTTTAAGTCAACCTCCAGTTCTACTTAGACAAAAATGTACAAACTGTCAGTCATGGATGGGCAAACTAAGGGTATTACCGGTCTCTTGACACTGCAGTATTTGGATATGATGGATGTGGGGAAATTTAATCCTTCCAGAGGGAATCAGGTGACACTGTCAGGAGAAAAAAGTGCAAACAATTTTGTACTGGAACAAACTTTCCATTTTAATCTTTCTGTGCCAAAAACATTACAGTCTCCAGCTGCTCTGTGTTAAACACTAAATCTACTAGAGAAAAGAATCTTAGAGAAAAAGTTAAACACTGAATAGCAAGTTCTATTGGTTGGATTGTGTTTAGATCACATAAAACATGCTAAAAATAATTTCCCAGGCACTGTTAAAACATCTGCTTTCTGGATTAGGAAGCTAGATGTTCAAATCCAAGTTGGGGAAAAACCCCTGATAGCCACAAGCTGTTTTCTTTAAAGGCCCTTTGCTGAAAACAAGTGAACTGAGTGTTTGTGATATCTTCCTACTATCCCAGAAGTCAGTCTGAGCAGATGGAGAAAGAAAGCAGATGTCCTACATACTGAGACACTATTGTTTGAAGAACAATGCAAGTAATCTTCAAAAAAACAATTATTTAATTTGGGGTTTCCCTTAAGTCATCCCTCAACTAAAATCTAATGTTTTTCTTTGTCCTTTTAAATCCAGATAGAAGACTGGAAGTGTCTGGTTCTTTGAATTTCCACTGACTGTTTAGCTCTGTGCATCAGTTTTCCATCAATTCAGGGAATCCAGCATTCATGCTGGCAGACTTATGCTTTCCTTTATGCTTTACAGATCCTATATGGTGGTTTATTAGTTTCCATTCAAAATAGCACCTCACTTGGGACCATGACTTTTAAATTCTTCAAACTATAAATGGCAACTTTACTGCAAAAGCTGAGTGCCATAGGTTAGCAGGGCATAATTTGCTCTGAAGAGTGTTACAAAATCTTATTATATCACTGTAAACCACTGATACCTGGCATTCCTTAAAATCCCCAGATTTCTAGACATCTTACTCAAAAACCAAAATGTGTTTCTATTCTTGTGGCAGTCTAGGAACCGCTCCCACCCCCCAACAAACACTTGAACATATGAATTAAAGTTCCCGCAATCTGTTTTCTGAAATCCTGTCATTTTAAGCCCATCTCGTGATTTTAGGAATGACTCACAGCTTTTCAATTTTAGAAGATCAGAGTACTGTAATGGAATGCAGAAAGCTGGTTACAGAGTGTTGACTCTTTTTACTTCTGTGGCTGACTTGCATAATTGAAGACAGATGAAAACATCCTCTGGTCAACATTTTCAGAGCTGTTTTGAGGTCAGATTTGTGAGAAGAGATAGATGAAAACATCTTGTAGTTACTTTTTGGTAATTGATTTTTAATTACTTGTTTGTAAAAAGTATTCGTCTCACCAAAATTATGTTCCATGTGAATGCTGAAAACATCAATAAGACACCAAATAATCATCTTAAAAAAATCATTCTTTTCATGAAAACACCAAATATTCCTGATACTTTCCACATTTTTTTCTTGAGTTTCTTGTATTCTGGTAGCAGTGCTATAACCTGCAAATTACTCTGGATCTGAAAGTGTTTGCTGGATGTTCCTAGTAGAGAATTATCTGTCCACTGATTATGCATGCTGCAATGTCTGGCATCTTATGTACTAATTTCAAAATCCCTAAGCAAGGGTCACCACTACAGTGAAAGTACAAAGCCTGTCACACACGTTAATGGCTGAGTTTATGGAAATTTGGAGTATACATTTGATCAGAGCACCTAAATAGGAATGAATACTTTTAAATATACAAACTCCAGTAGACTTGGGTAGGGGAAAAGCAAGCCAGTGCGCATTCATAGTATATTCACAAATTTTTGTCTGGTAATCGATTAACTCTATCGTGATTGTGCTTACTATCAAATTTAGAGGCGTCAGTCTGCTTTAGGTGCTTCATCACATGAGTGTATCCTTAACACTCACTCAGAAATCACTGGGAATAAGTTGATTGTTTCCTCCTGAACACACAATCTACTGCACCAGGGAGTTACACCAAACATTTTATGGAAGTGCCACACTGATGACCCAGTTTTGAAAGATTGAAGCCAATTTATTGCTGAAGACTTCTGAGCCTTAAGGAAGCTTTGGTGCAGGAGGGGAGGACAGTTTAGGGATCACAGTTAGATTGCATGGTCTACGGTGTCCATTTGTTGATATGTACCTAGGGTTAATTTGCTTTTGTATTTTAATAATCAGACAGACTAAAACAAGAAATCATTATATACAAACATGACACAAGTTAGGTGGAGGCTGAGACTTTCTATTTAGTTAATGAAACTGAGGGTGTGTGATAACTTGGCACTTTTTTGGCTTTCCACTTTCTTAAGCTGCAGTTCACTGCTGTATCCTGGGAGCTTAAATTAGACTCACCTTACTCAATAGTGACTGGCTGGCATTGAATAAAGCTTAACCTTGTTAGATTCTGAAGCAAGGCAAGACAACATTTCAGATTTTGGGGGTGTAATCTTCAAGACTCATAGAGACAAGTGTAATTCCATCACATTTGGTGCAAAGGAAACCATGCACCATGTCATGCAGATGGTAGCATTTACACTATAATTGAAACCAGAGCTGCCAAAGGTTACCTAGCATTTGCAAAGCATCTCCGTAGATGATTAATGAATTAAGGTAGCTTATGATTTTCAGAAAGCTGCGTATTATCACTTTATTTGACAGCCTATCCCAAGACAGATAATTATGTTGCTGTTGACCTTTTTTTTCCTTTTGTCTTCCCTTTATCCTGCTCGGGGCCACATTTTATTCTTTCCCCTTCTTACCTCTCCTCTTTCCTGTGTTACCCTGAGGCAGGTAGAATGAGAATCCCCATGGAAATTAAACATGTTTCCTGTGTTTTATCTTTCCCTGGTCTGAGTGTCTTCATCCTTCTACCTGAATGCTGATGGTTAAATCATATTTTGTTGGATAAAGCCAAAATCTCCAGTAAGGCTTTATTTGTTGAGAAGTCTCTCTGTGATGTTGTTTACTCTAGTTGCTCAGTTCCTTGTAAACAAAGATTAAGACTTTTGGGAAAGATTTTTTTTTTTTTTTTTTTACAACAAGGCAAGCATTCTAGAAATTACAAAAATAACTCAAAATGGTAAAAAAAAGGTAACAAAAAAAATCTCAGTTTTCTGACTTCAGTTCTATGTTTTTCTCCAATTCAATTTTGTTTTTCTGTAAAAGCAAAAACTGATTTCACATTAATCTTGATGAGAAAATGTAGGCTACATAGGAAACATTATCACCAAAACAATGCTGGTTTTCTTATTTACTAACATCATTTACAAGATTGAAAGTGTGTTCCTTCCCTTGGAATACACTTGTTTTTCTTATATATTACTAGAGCAATTTCATTAACTGGTTGTTTTCATGCTGGGTGTTATTTAGCTGATCTGTCTCAATTTTCAGATACTCTGGCACAGAAGTGGAGTCTAGTCACGGAATACTGCTTTTGATCCATTTTTGTGCAATGTAAACTTTTTATAAAGCAACATATGAATTACTGAAATAATTAGATTGTTGAGGTTCAAAGTTTTTTCAAGCCCAGTTTGTATATAAAATTAATTCTGAAAGGAATGCAACGGTTTTTCAAGTCCCAACATTCTATAGTTACAAAATCTTTAGCACTTATTATGGAAAAGATGTGTAAAGTAAGAAAAGACACAAAACCATGAGGTGATGGTTATGGCATCAGTCTCCCCCTTGAAATTTTACCTGTGTGGGTCCAGCACATTGTATATTCAGGACTCATCCAATTAAATTGGCGAACATCAATCCTTCTCTTTTCCTGATTTGCCAAGTATAGGTATAAATTCTCTAGTGAGATAGTGTAGCTGTAGATTTTAGTCAACTGCTTAGGCACCTTGTCCAACATTTTGTCTAACTGGCTTTTTTGGCTCTTTTTTGAGCTGTCTGTGGCCTTTGGTGTCTGGGGAAATGCAGGGTACATCAACATGAACATATTGGCCAAATCCCTTGAACTCTGTGTGGGTGTCTAGAAGGTCCAAAATTGTCCCATGCCAGGTGTGAGGAGCACTTATTTTGTTAAACTACTCCTTGGTCATGCCAAGGGCCAGGTAAGGTAAGAAGATCACTGGTGATCTACTAGTTTTATCAGCATGATAAAAGCTGTTAAGAAACTGCATCTTTCTGTGAAATCTGGAACAGTGCATAATAATATTTTAATTTTTAAGTTGTTGGAAGAGCTAGCCCATCTTCCAGTAGTTCAGATGAGGCACAGGTCCTTCCACTAATATAGACTGGAATTGATCTGAGCCTGGAAGGAAACCCACCACAACAGTAAGAACACAACTGGATGTGGAGCTAGTAACAGCTCTTGATGGATATGCAGAAACAACAGAAAAGTGTAAAAGGAGCAGTAAAAAAGAACAGCATCTATCTCTAGATGACAACACAGTCACTATATTGGGTAAAGGATTTCATTTGTATTCACAGGAGTAAATGTTTCCTCTCTCAGTAATTAGAGCAATGAGACACATATAAACCTGCATTTCTTTCTGCAGGTTACTCCTAAAATGGACAAATTCTGTCTAAATAATTTCATGATTGACGGAATGACTGTATGTGTGTTATATATGTTTGTTATATATGTGTGAGGATAAAGTGTCCTCTCAGTGCCCTCTGTTTCACACCTCATACTTGTTTCCATCTTCCCCATTCTGCAGGAAATAGTTTGTTCCCTCCATACAGACCTGGCACTCGGAGCCCCACTCCCCCACTTCCTTTTTCCTGCTTTGTCACCCTGACTGAGCAAAGGAGACTTGCTCTGTAGCTGCATCTTTTCTCAGCTTGCATGTGTGCCAGTGGGAACTGCTAAGCCCAGCATCACCATGGCCTGCCAGTAAGACAGACCTAGTTCTGAACCAGGATTAGGAGCCATCAGAAGTGGTTAGAGTATCCTGTAAAAACAGCATATCATCTAATAACAGCCTTTGATGTGTTTATGTAATTTGCTAATACTTCAATGCAGTTTTTATTGTGCTGAATTTATGTGGCATACACCAAGTGTACATAAAGTTAATGTTTTCTGACATTTAAAGGACGTTTTACCACAGGAGCAAGTACTGGGAGTCTGAAATTGATGCAGAAGGCTTGCACAGACACAGCTTTTCCCAAGAAGGTTATAACAAACTGGAGTGGTTCAGTTTTTAGACATACTTTACATTTTCAAAGAGTAGGGATAAGAACCAAATATCTAACCTAGTAGCTTTCTAACAGACATGAGCTGGAACCATTCCAGTCCACTTTAACCCCTGGACATAATGTTTACTCATTAGACAGTCGAATGCCAGCTGTTATAACATGCACAGCTCTGCTCCAGCACACTGCACAAGTAGGTGTATTTATACAAGCTTGAGGGGTTACTTACAGGCAATTAGCACATATAAGATGATGCTAATAGACAGCTACACTATGGAAAGCAGAGCAAGGGAAAGGATGTTCAAAAGAAGTTCACAGTTTGCAAAATAAAATCTGCAGGCAAATTTCTGCTCTACTCACAGAGAAAATCATCAGGAGTACAACATAGCAGGACTTATTCCCAGTGTGTGGCACATTTGCCCTGCAGTTGTTTGAAGAGGTCATGAGCCATGTAAAGTGCAGAATTTAAATTTGTTTATTCTTATTTTCCTGGGAGCCCTAAGTCATATTTCTCCTTTTAACCCTGTATGCTTCCAAGTGTGAAAACAAAATATAAACCAGGATTTTTTTACAAATTGCTGCGTTTAGTTATCTCTCAGACAGAGTCTAGCCTTGGTCCTTTTCCCATTTCCCTCTACCCAAGTCTATAAAGCCACCTGTCTGTTTTTCTGTCTGACCCCCTTGCTCAGAGACAAACCCACTGGGATGCCAGCTTCCTTTGCTGCTAACTTTGGTGACCTCAATATCTTTTTAACACTATGTACATGGTCATGCACTGATCTAAAAGTGCTCTGTAAAGTGGCAGCTTTCCTGCTGCTTGAATGCTCATAGCCTCATCAGATTGCTCTGATTTATGGAGGTGTGTTATTAATTCAGAGCAAGGAGGTCCCATAACCCTTTCAAGGAGCCACGTTCATCAAGCCCATCAAAAGTTTTGGCACTCTGATTCTTGTCAGAACTATATATTCTTTATTCCTGTGCCTGATTTAGTTATGGAAATCCCAGTTGATAGCATTTTCCTATTAAATGTGTAGTTTCCCAAAGGCCAGTTGAAATATCTAAGCCCTTGGAATGAAAAACTGTTGAACTTTTGGCAATTATTTGGTATCCACTTTACAGCTGTAGGAATTACTTCTGTGTCATTATTGTTGTTGGAAGCAGTCTTTCCTGGCTGAAGAGGTATTGTTTTATTAGAGTGATATGGTCCGAAAGTGACATTTTCTTAATTTGTACCATGGCTTAATTTTCAGAAGTTCCTGATGACACACATTACCCATAGATCCATTTGGGAGGATGGGGAGAATTGCCTAATACCTAGTGCACAATGTGAAGTGGTTTCAGAATCTTCTTCCCATCGTCACACTTATTCTTCCTCCTGTGAGTGTTTCAGGCACACTATCTTTGACTACTTTCTCCTCTGATGAAACAACGTCATGAATAGACTTCTAATATTTCACAATTGATTTGAAAGGGTGTCCTAGGTTACAA
>VWYN01007141.1:1872-18428 GCA_013400075.1 Hippolais icterina
CATGTATTATATATATTGTAGATTATATTGTATTATATATTACGTGTAATATACTTATTATAGTTCTATATTTTGATGTATATATAGTACAATATAATCTCATATATCTGTTCAAATATGTAATTATAATATGTATACTATATGTAGCATTTTTATGTATATACTATATATGTGAGACAGTACAATATAATCTCATATGTATAGCATATGCATAAAATATTTAATTATAATATGTATACTACAAGTAATACATAATACAACATAATCTACAATGCATATTATATGTAATAGACTGTATATTATATATTGCATATATTGCATGTTATGTCTTACATATAATACATTGTGTATATATTTATACATTATATATACATTTATATAGTATATAGATTATATAGTCTCTATTATTCATATTATATATTCTACATTATACGCAATATGTTACAAATATTGTATATAATATATTGATATATAATATAATTAATATATAGTATTAATATGATACTATAAATAGTACTTATTTTAATATGTAATATTTTGAAAGAATTTTCATTCCTTGGGGTTTCCATTCCACCTGGGATGTCTGGAACAAAGCTGAAACTCACGGGACCAGATAGTTTAGAGCAGTTGGGCCCAAAATTTGTCTGATTTCCCTGTGTTATCCCAGTTCTGCAGACCTGGAATGCGTTACCCAAAGAGGACAGTTCCATCCTCTGCATCCCGTTTTTTCCCTCAGTTTGAAGGGTGTGTTTTCCATGGGAAGTGCTGTGGTGCTGTGGGAGGGCCACGGAGGTGGGATCAGCAGGGTCTCTTTGCAGGCACCTTCGGGGAGTGCAGCTCCGAGGCCGAGGTCCAGGCGTGGATGAGGTACAACATCTTCCTCCTGCTGGAAGTGGGGACGTTCAACGCCTTGGTGGAGCTGCTGAACATGGAGATTGAGTGAGTACTGCAGGAAAACCCTTCAGGAGTGGCTCTGGAGCTCCTTGGTAGGAGTTTTTCTGCTTTATGGCACAAAAGCTTATGGTACAAAAGCTTACCTATCCATCTATCCCTAATCTGATTCCTGTGTCCACCAGAGTGACTCCTGTTGTCCTGGGTGGATGTGTAATGTAGGATTATACCTGATTTCTCCTGAAATTCCCAATCAGTCAAACTGCCTGGCAGCAAACAGGCAGCTCTGCTCTGCTCCTCCTCCTGTGTCTGCACAGGGAGCAGGGAGTTCATGGCAGCAGTGTCTGTCTCAGGGTTTAGAGCTGGCATGTGGAGTGCCCATGCCAGAGTTTGAATTCCCCCAAATTCCCTCTGAGCTGTTCTCCCTCCGCAGCAACAGTGCAGCCTGTTCCAGTGCCGTGAGGAAACCGGCCATTTCCCTGGCTGACAGCACCGACCTCAGGTATGGAGTGGGAATGGAGGGACCAGGAGGGGGGCCAGGGTTTTCTGGGAGCTTTAGGAGGCTGAGACAGGCACTGGAAGGGGTCCCAGAGCTGTTCCAGCTCTGAGAGTTTCCATGGGTCTCTGTTGTGCTCTGCCTGCACAGCAGGAATGGGACAGATTGGGGATATGAAAGCAGTAAAATTTGGGAAAGCAGATTTTTTTTCCTGTTTGGACTTGCAGAGACTTTTTTCCCCCAGTGCCTGTGTGCTGGTGTGGAGCACCATGAATTCTGGATGTGGTCTGGGTTGCTCCAGGTTCTCCCTGAGCCCTGGGTGCTGACAGTGCTTCCATAACTGATCCCAGTCCCCGGGATTCAGCTGCCCTGGTTTTTGCAGGGTGCTGCTGAACATCATGTACCTGATTGTGGAGACTGTGCGCCAGGAGGCCGAGGGGGACAAGCCTGAGTGGAAGAGCATGAGGCAAACCTTCCGAGCAGAGCTGGGTGAGGACCAGAAGCTGGATAGATCTGCCAGGGCTGGAGACAGCGACGTGGGATTTGGCTCTAGGGATTTGGATAATAGCAACTGGCAGCACTGGGTTGGTTTCTGCTCAGCTTGTAGGGCAGAGGGAGGTGAGCAGAGGAAGCCATCCAGCCTTTTCTGATGCTGGGTGCTCTCTCCCTGGGAAAAAAATGGAATATTGGAGCTATTGTTTCCTCTCAACATGGAGGTAAGAAATGATGGAGTTTACGAGGTCTTGGAAGGGGAGAGGGAGCTGTCTGGGGTGAGGTGAGGATCTTGGAGCTGATGGGGAGGAGGGTGCAGGAGCTGGTGATGCTGGTGATTGGGGTGAGGACAGGGATGAGGAATTCCTGGCTGATGGTGCTGTGTATTTCCAGGAGCCCCCCTGTACAACAATGAACCCTTCTCTGTCATGCTCTTTGGGATGGTGACCAAATTCTGCAGTGGCCATGCTCCACACTTCCCCATGAAGAAGGTGCTGCTTCTGCTCTGGAAGACTGTGCTGGTAAGGAGAGGCCATGGGATGTGGGATGTGTGGTTTGATACTTGGCAGGGGAGGGAATTCTGCCCTCAGAGTTGGCTGTAATTGCTCCATCCTCTTGTTCTGGTGTTCAGTTTTCCTTTAAACTCAATCCCAGGTTTTCCCCCATAGGGAAACATTGGATATTGGTGTCTGGAACTGGGTATTAAGGATAGATCCAAAGCAAGGTCCTGGCTGGGCAAAGGAAAGCTCTGAACACTGCAGTTGTGGGTGCCTGGACATCCTCCTGTCCCTCCTGCCTCTCTCAATGAGAAGAGGAACACAGGACAGGCAGCTCCTACTTGAAACCCTGGGGAAGGATTTGGGCCCCTCAGGACAAGAGAGACTTCGAGGGGCTGGAGCATGTCCAGGGAGGGGAATGTTGCTGGGGAAGGGTCTGGAGTGGCTGAGGGAGCTGGGAAAGGGGCTCAGCCTGGAGAAAAGGAGGCTCAGGGAGACCTTGTGGCTCTGCACAACTCTCTGACAGAAGGGGGCAGCCAGGTGGGGGTTAGGCTCTGGTCCCAGGGAACAAGGGACGGGACAAGAGAAAATTACATCAAGCTGTGCCAGGGAAAGTTTAGGTTGGATATTGGCAAGTTTTTTTTATAGAAAGAGTGGTCAGGCATTCGCACAGGCTGCCCAGGACAGTGTTGGAGTCACCATCCCCAGGGGGATTTAAAGGATAGATAGATGTGACACCTGGGGACATGGATTAGTGATGACCTTGGCAGTTCTGGGGGAGCAGTTGGACTCGATGATCCCAGAGGGCTTTTCCAACCTGAATGATTCTGTGATCCTGCAAAGCAGGTTTGGGAAGGGCAGGTGTAGATGCGCCTGGAGCCCCCCATGCTCAGCGTGCTGTGGTGTCCCTTGCAGTGCACCCTGGGAGGGTTTGAGGAGCTGCAGAGCATGAAGGCAGAGAAGAGGGAGATGCTGGGCCTGCCGCCGCTGCCCGAGGACAGCATCCAGGTGATCCGCAACATGCGGGCGGCCTCCCCGCCCGCCTCCGCCTCCGACCTCATCGAGCAGCAGCAGAAGCGCGGCCGGAGGGAGCACAAGGTGGGGACAGGGACGTTAGGGAGGGCACTGCCAGGCTCTGGGCTTGTTTTTGGGATATTCCCTTCCTTCTCTCCCCGCTCCAGGCCCTCATTAAGCAGGATAACCTCGATGCCTTCAACGAGCGGGATCCGTACAAAGCTGACGATTCCCGCGAGGAAGAAGAGGAAAATGATGATGACAACAGCCTGGAGGGAGAGACCTTCCCCCTGGAACGGGATGAAGTGATGCCCCCCCCTACCCAGCACCCCCCCAGTGACCGCATCACCTGCCCCAAAGGGCTGCCCTGGGCCCCCAAGGTCCGGTGAGTCTGGGGGCTCCCTGTTTGGGGAGCTGGAGCAGGGTCAGGGACACAGGCTGTTGGGTGTTGGGAATCTCAGCAGGGATTTAGGGAAGGTGTTTGGGGTGGGGTGGTCACTTTGATGGCTGTTTTCTTTCTGTGAGGTTGGCTGGGCACCCTTTACCTGACCACAAGGCTTTTCCCTGTGCCTGGGCTGTGCCTTTTCCTGTGCCTGGCTGGGCATCTTCCAGATGCGCAGGAAGATGTGACTCTTCTCTCTTTGCTGCAGGGAGAAGGACATTGAGATGTTCCTGGAATCCAGCCGCAGCAAATTCATCGGCTACACACTGGGCAGGTGGGTGCAGAGCCAGCCCAGCGCTGCCATTGTGGGGGGCCTGTGGGAAAGGCCAATTTGGGGGCTGCTTTTGTTTCTGCATGGCAGCAGGGAAGGACTTGGCTGGTCTGTGGCTTCATCCCTGGGTGGTCTCTGCCTCACCCCTGGGTGCTCAGCCCTGCTCCCAGCTTGGCTCTTTCCCTCCTCCAGTGACACCAACACCGTGGTGGGCCTGCCCAGGCCCATCCATGAGAGCATCCGCACCCTGAAGCTGGTGAGTTAAGGAATTCCTCCAGCCCCTGCTGCTCTGTGGGTGCCCCTTGCCCATCTCCCTGCTCCCATCACAGCTCGGGGTGGACTTTCCTGACCATTTTCCTCTTCCTCCACCCAGTGATGGGAGAGCAGCCTTAAGCTTTCATCTCATCCTGGACTCAAAGGATGTCTAAGCCCATTCCTGAGGGAGCTCTATCCCTTCCTTAGGGAGCTCCATCCGTTCCTTAGGAGGCTCCATCCCTTCCTTAGAGGGTTTTATCCCTTCCTTAGGGGGTTTTATCCCTTCCTTAGGGGGTTTTATCCCTTTCTTCATGTCTTCATCCCTTTCCTACTGGCCTTGTCCCACACCTGAGCCCAGCAGCTCCCACCCTGCACATCTGCACAGGTCACTGCTGGACAGGGATCTGGGAGGGATGGAATAGGATGGTGGGAGCAGGCTGGGGGCACAGCTGGGGGACTGTGGTGACCCTGCCCTGTCCCCCTGCAGCACAAGTACACATCCATTGCTGAGGTGCAGGTGCACATGGAAGAAGAGTACCTGCGCTCCCCACTGTCTGGAGTGAGTGTGGGATTGGGATTGGGATTGGGATTGGGATTGGGATTGAGATGGAGATCCTGGGCTGGGAGTTGGGGGCACTTGGTTCTGCCAGGTTTTTTGGCAGGACTGAGGGGTTTGTTTTGCTGGGAAGGGGTTTCTCTGGGGCAGAGGGGGTTGGGGCAGGAGTTGGGGGTGTCCTGCCCTTGGGTTCATGCTCCACATGCTGGTGGCAGCTCCTGGGATGAGGTTTTCTGGTCTCTCCTGGCACCAGGGGGAAGAGGAAGTGGAGCAAGTCCCTGCTGAGATCCTGTACCAGGGCCTGCTGCCCAGCCTGCCCCAGTACATGGTGAGCTGGAGAGCACTGGGACCCCCTGGATCAGTCCCTTTCCAGTGATGCATCCCAAGTTTTCACCCCCTGCCCCTGCTCTGTTCCTCCCTCATGCAGTGGGGAAAGGGTGTGTGGCCAGTCCCCTGCAGCTCCCATTCCCCCTCCATCTCACCCTTCTTTCCAGATTGCTCTTCTGAAGATCCTCCTGGCTGCTGCCCCCACCTCCAAAGCCAAGACAGACTCCATCAACATCCTGGCAGATGTCCTGCCTGAGGAGATGCCGTGAGTGGCCGTGGAGCAGAGGAGCTGGCTGAGGGTGGGAAGGGAAGGAGGGAGCTGGGAGGCTGACCTGGTGTGGGCTGGGGCTCCTTGGGGGATGTGACCCTGCTCTGCCCTGGATTGCACCCTGCAGGAAGTGAGAGGGGCAGAGCCCTTGCCCCAGCCCAAGGACTGTGGAATCATGGAATGTTCTGGGTGGGAAGGGACCTTAAAGCTCATCCAGTTCCAGCCCCTGCCGTTGGCAGGGACACCTTCCACTCGACCAAGTTGGACTTGGACACTTCCAGGGATGGGGCAGCCACAGCTTCCCTGGGCAACCTGTGCCATCTGAGAGGGAAGAACTGATACAATCCCTCTGTGTCCCCCAGGACCACTGTGCTGCAGAGCATGAAGCTGGGCGTGGATGTCAATCGGCACAAGGAGATCATTGTCAAGGCCATCTCTGCCGTGCTGCTCCTCCTGCTCAAACACTTCAAGCTCAACCACATCTACCAGGTGAGGTGGCCGGGGGCCAGCCATGCCCACGGGTCTTTGGGCATGGCAGGACCTTGAATGGGTCCCTGTTCACCCACGTTTCTCCTCCCCAGTTTGAGTACATGGCCCAGCACCTCGTCTTTGCCAACTGCATCCCGCTCATCCTCAAGTTCTTCAACCAGAACATCATGTCCTACATCACTGCCAAGAACAGGTGAGGGAGAAGGCTGCCCACCTGCATTTCTGGGGATGTGGGGAGGGGTCCTTGTTTCTTTGGCCCCTCTGCAGTCCCTCCCTGGCAGTGGCTCAGGCTCAGGCAGGCCTGGAAGGTTCCCACCACAGCCCATCTGCAGTGGGTGGGCAGTGGGGGCTGCACTGCCCCCAGGCCAGGGCAGATCTGGGGGAACAGCACGAGCACCCCTCTCCTTCCTGCAGCATCTCCGTGCTGGACTATCCCTACTGTGTTGTGCACGAGCTGCCGGAGCTGACGGCAGAGAGCCTGGTGAGTCCTCCTGCTGTGACAGTCCTGCCACCTGGGGTGCTTCCCAGGGGAATTTGGGATGCAGGGAGGCAGCAGGGCTCCAGCACCCAGCCCGTGCACCCTCAGCTCTCCTGTGCTCAGCCCCTGGGATTTTGGGGAGGAGGATGGGGCTGGCAGGTGTCTGCTGGGGTGGAGTGCGTCCAGAGAAGGGAATGGAGCTGGGGAAGGGACTGGAGCAGCAGAAGTGGCTGAGGGAGCTGGGAAAGGGGCTGAGCCTGGAGAAAAGGAGGCTCAGGGGGGATCTTCTGGCTCTGCACAACTCCCTGACAGGAGGGTGGAGCTGGGGATTCAGGTTCTGGTCCCAGGGAACAAGGGACAGGACAAGAGAAAATGGCCTCAAGCTGTGCCAGGGGAAGTTCAGGTTGGATACTGGAGAAAAATTCTTTGTGAGAAGGTTGGTCAGGCACTGGTGCAGGCTGGCCTGGGCAGTGTTTGAGTCACCATCCCTGGAAATGTTAAAGAAATGTGTGGGTGTGGATGTGGCACTTGGGGACAGGGATTACTGGTGGCCTTGGCAGTGCTGGGGGAACAGTTGGGCTTGATGATCTCAGAGGGCTTTTCCAACCTGAACAATTCCATGATTGGATGATTCCATGCCCACATGCTGTGCTGTCCCCTTTGGATGTGGATCACCACAGCCTCTCCCCACTCCAGTCCCTTGCCTGACCCTGCAATCTCCTTCCCCACAGGAAGCTGGAGACAACAACCAGTTCTGCTGGCGGAACCTCTTCTCCTGCATAAACCTGCTGCGCATCCTGAACAAGCTGACCAAGTGGAAGCATTCCCGCACCATGGTGAGGGCTGGAAGCCTCCAGGCTGGGAATGTTCTGGGGCTCAGCATGGCCAGGCACCTGTACTGGGGATAACTTGGCACAACCCAGCGCTTGGTGGGGAGCGAGGAGTGATCAGGGGAATGGAGGAGGGATTGGCACAGGAATCCATCCTAGCTGGGTCTGGGACTGTTCTGGCAGATGCTGGTGGTGTTCAAGTCGGCGCCGATCCTGAAGCGGGCTCTGAAGGTGAAGCAGGCCATGATGCAGCTCTATGTGCTGAAGCTGCTCAAGGTGCAGACCAAGTACCTGGGCCGGCAGTGGAGGAAGAGCAACATGAAAACCATGTCAGCCATCTACCAGAAAGTGCGGCACCGCCTCAACGACGACTGGGCCTACGGCAACGGTACATCCTGGCATTCCCGGCATTGCCAGCCCTCCCTGGCACTGCCAGCCCTCCCTGGCACTGCCAGCCCTCCTGCTCCAGGCTCTGTGCCCCGAGCTCACCCTGTGCTGCCTGGGGCTTGGGCAGGTGCGCTGGGTTGACCTTGGTGGACCTTGGCTGGTTGAGCTTCATCAGGTACCCACCAAGCTGCTCTATCACTCCCTTTTCCAGCTGGACAGGGCAGAGAAAATCAGATGGGAAATGATTTGTAAGTTGAGATAAGATCGTTTAGTACAGCAAGAGCAGAAAAAAATAGGTTTGTTCTCTACTTCCCATCAGCACATGATGTTCAGGCACTTCCAGGAAGCTGGGCTCCAGCACATGGAGTGGCTGCTCTGGAAGGCATATGTTTTAAATAACAAATGCCTCATCTTTCCTCCTCCTTTCCTTAGCTTTTATATCTGATCTGACATCAGAGAGTCTGGAATATTCCCTTGGCTAATTTGGGTCAGCTGGTCCGTGTCCCCTCCCCTGCAGGATCTTGTCCACTCTCATGTGCTTGGTGGGGTGGGAATGCTGGGAGATAGTGCTGGTGCTGTGCCTGTGGTGGGGGTGCTGGAAGTGGTGCTGGAGCTGTTGGTGGCTCCTGGCTCTGTGCTTTGTTGGAAGTACCTACAAAGACCTTTCCCAGGTGTGAGGGGGCTGGGGGTGTTTGGGTTGTTGGGAGAAGAGAGAACCAAAGGATATTCCAGACCCTAGGACATAATGCTCAGAATACAAAGTGGGGGGAAGGAGGAATTGGGAGTGATGGTGTTTGTTGTCCAAGTCACCATTCCGTGGTATGGAGCCGTGTTCTCCTGAGGGTGCTAAACACCTGTCTGCTCATGGGAAGCAGCGAATTTATTCTTTGGTTTTCTTTCCATATGTGCACAGCTTTTGCTTTATTAAGCTGTCTTCATGCTAACCCACCCGTTTTCCAGCTTTTACACTTGTGATTCTTCCCTACTCCGGCTGGTGGGGGAATGAGCAGGCGGCTGCACGGGGCTCAGTCTGGCTGGGGTTCAACCACACCACCGAGGGGTTTGGGCTGGCTGAGGAGACCCCAGCTCATCTCTGACTGCTCTCATCCCTGTTCCCAGACCTGGACGCCCGTCCGTGGGATTTCCAGGCGGAGGAGTGTGCCCTGCGTGCCAGCATCGAGCGCTTCAACTCGCGGCGCTACGACCGCGCGCACGGCAACCCCGACTTCCTGCCCGTGGATAACTGCCTGCAGAGCGTGCTGGGCCAGCGCGTGGACCTGCCCGAGGATTTCCAGGTCAACTACGACCTGTGGCTGGAGCGGGAGGTCTTCTCCCGGCCCATCTCCTGGGAGGAGCTGCTGCAGTGATGGACACAGGGAGGCAGGACATGGGGAGGCAGGATGGGTTACTTGGAGAGCTCGGGGCTGACCTGCTGCCACGGGGCAGGGGAGCGAGGTTTGGGGGAGTCTGTGGGTGGCTGCACTGTTGTGGTGGGCTTGGGAAGAGGATGGAGCTGGGGGCTCCTCGCTGAGACCACATCCTGCCCCTCTGCCTCCTTCCAGGCTCATCCCAAAGCTGAGGGGGTTTCCTGTTGGGTGGGGGATCTCTGCCCACCCCGTGCGATGCTTTCAGAGGCACCACCCTTCTCATACCCCCCAGCCAAGAAGGGGGAGCAGGTGGGAGTGGGGTCCTTGCGTGGGACACCAGGCTGGCCCTGCCCAGCCCCTCTGGGGGGGTTAGAGGGTTGTGGGGGCTTGAGGGACCAGGGCAGCCTCCCCTCAGCCCACGAGGGGTGCAGGAGCTGTACATATATTATATATATTTGGTGATACCTCTGCCCTGAGCGTGGCTGGGCTCTCTGTGTGTCCCTGTCCCTCCTGCCTGGAGTTGGGCTGGGATGAGAGTTCCTCATCCCATGTTCTTGTCCCCACTCATCCTTCAGATCCTGGGGGGTACATGGCCCCTCACCAGAAGGTTTAGTCTTATCTTGCACCCAGGTCTGTTGGTTTGGGGGAGCAGGTCCTTGCAGGCATTTGCCTGTCCCATTTGCTGAACCCTCCCCCAGCTCTGTCCTGGGATTTCTGACACCAGTGTGGTGTTACCACTGGGATTTTCTGTGGTCCCTGCTTGCAGCAGAGGATCCTGTCACCAAATCCTGCCAGAGCTCAGCCTTGCACATTGTTTGGCCTCAGTTTCCCTGGCAGAGGAGCAGCAGCAACCCTGGGGGATGAAATCCTTGGGGGATGAAATCCTGGGGAATTCCCCCTGATTTGAGGTAGGGATTTGCAGAGATGGCTGTGAGCAGAGGACCAGCCTCAGTTCCACCCCATCCCCTGCTGGGATTCTGAGCCTGTGGAGCTCCAGCACCGAATCCAACTGTGGGGATGCTCAGACCTTGCCTGGAAGCAGCAAACTCAGCTTAGGAGACATCAGAGAAGTTCCGTGGGCTCAGCATCGATGGTAACATGCCCTTAATCCCTGCCTGGAGCTGTCCCCATCCTGCACTCTTCCCCCTCAGCCAGGGGTGACATCGAGCTGGAGCCCCGGGTCCATCTGGATGCCCTGTGCTGCACCCTGACCTTGTCCTGTGGGCAGCACAGGGTTGGATGTCCCTCCTGGACAGCAGGGTGTGCCCCCAGGGTCCTGCCAGGGCTGCACCCACCCCTGGCACCCACCTGGGTGCCTCCAGCACCATCCTGCCCCCCAACCCCCATTCCCGGTGCCAGAACAGGCCTGGGGAGCCTGTTGGGAGTCTCCATCCCCAGCCCCTCTGGCTTTATAGGGCTGCTGGAGCCATAATTAACTTATGAAAAATGTGGTTTATTGTTCAGAAATGAATAACAAAGTCCCCGCCGGTGGGAGGGGGTGTGAGATGTCCTGGGTGGGGGTGGGCAGCCCTGGGCTGCCTGCTGGGGACACCCACTGTGGCCAGGCTGTGCCCAGGGTGCCAAGTTTGGCTGAAAACCTTGGGCTTTGGCCCAGATCGGGCTGGGACAGCAGGTTTGGTGCCTCCCTGAGGGGATCCAGGTGCCCCACAGGGTGTCCTGTGTGTCATGGTGTCCCCCCATCAGGATGTGGGAGCTGGGGCAGGGGGGTGTTGCAGATTTTGCAGGGAGGGGGTTTGGCCCAGGAGGGTCCCTGGGGGTGTGCCAGCATCTCCTGGTGCTGGGGTGAGCAAGGTTGTTCCTGGCTTCATTTTTTGGTGTTTCCCTGCAGTGGGAGAGGTCACAGTGGGTCAAGGGGGGTGACAGGACACGCTGACTCTTGGGGAGACTTGGAGAGCCCCCCTGGGGGCCCCCAGAGCAGATGAACCACGTTGGATACAGGGAGGTGCCCCCCTCAAGACTGGCCTTGCAGGTACCACCAGTAACATACAGAACCCTGCAAAATGCAGAACCAACCCCCCAAATCGACCAGTTGTGCCCCCAACACCCCAGCTGGGGCACCTGGGAGGGTTCCCACCTGCTGGGATTAAAACACCTTCCTGAGGGGTAACAGAACATCCCTTTATCTGGGGATGCTTTGTCCTGGTAGCCCCCCCCTCATGGATTTATTGCCCATGCCAGGGGGCTCCAGGAGCTGTGCCAGCGCCTTCTTTCCCCTGCAGGAGGGAGCAGAACGAGCTGCGATGCTCTGGGAGGCTCTTTGGGGCTCCTTGGCCCTGCCCCCGTAACCCCCGAGCACCAGCAGCTGTCCCAGTCCAGTCTTCCCATTATGGGACTGGGAGTCTGGCCCAATTTCTGCCATTGCTGGTTGCACTGGGCAGAGGGTGAGCGGCCAGATTTCAGCTGGGGAGGGGAGAATTGCCCCCAAAACTCCGCTGTCCTGGTGCTCCCCCGGCCCCCACGGGCACGGCCCCCTCCTCAGCCACACCCACGGCTGGCAGTGCCCGGGGCGGGGGGAAACCACCGGGAATCTGCATCGAACCCGTCACTGAAGGTGCTGGGGGGCTCAGGTATTTTGGGCAGCCATTTCTGGGGTCCCCTGCTGCCAGTGCCCCACTGGGGCAGCCCGGGGTTGGGGGCGCCTTTTTCCTCCCCACAGCCCCCCTTTGGCCCCCTCTCAGCGGGAGTGGAGGGGCAGTGACATCGTGGTGGGTGTGGGAAAGCTCGGGGTGTGCAGAGAGGGGGACCCCACCACCCTGACCCCACTCCCTGGTGCCGGGGGGTTCGCTAGGGGGGATGAGGGCTCCGTGTCCATCCCGCGGGGGGGATCATGTGGCCCAGTTCAGGAGGCTCCCGGCCCCCTCTTTGCTCTTCATCCTCAGCGGCATCAGGGTGGGCTTGTAGTCGTGTTGTGGGGGCGGCTCGAACGGGNTCTGCAGCTGAAATAACAAAACAAAACAAAAAGCCCAAAATGAGGGTGGAGACATCACGCCCCGCTCAGTTTCCCCCCATCCTGACTTAGATCCCACTCCCCCACTTCAGGATTCCTCTTATCCCACCTCTGATCCCCCTCACCCCTGTTGGATTCCCCTCATCCCCCTCAGATCCTCCTCATCCACAGGGTGCAAAGGGAGCGATGCCTTTGCTCTGTTTTCTGCCCTTGGTGGGGGTTGAATCCTGGTTGAAACATTCCCCCCGGCAGAGTTGGGCTTCAGGGACATGAGTGAAGCTGAGTTTTAAATTATTTTTATGCTTTTCGATATTGGGGGGGTGGGGGGAAGAAGTTTTGCAGAAAAAGGGGGCACAAAGCACAGGTGGATGTGGGAGAACTAAAGGGGGTCTTCAGGAGGAACACCTGCCCCGGAGGGCATGTTCCCATGGGAAAGGGAGTGGGACATCATAAAGCAGCATCTTCCTGCGAGTGGCAAAACGTGATCCTCCCTCCTTTCCATCCCGGGCCGCCCTTTTCCCAAGGGTGGGTGCAGGAATGGGTGATGTGGGGCACCCACAGGTGCGGTGGGACGGGACCCCTCCCCCGGGAGTGAGGGGACGCAGGGCTGGAGCAGCTCCCGTGCCATCTCTCACCTCCTGCATTTTCCCGTAACGTTCCCGTTTCCGCCACTTGGCCCGGCGGTTCTGGAACCAAACCTGGGGGATGGAGGAGGGGGCTGAGGTGCGGGGACCCTTCCCCTGCCTCCTGCCGAGGTCCACGCTGCTCCCCAGCAGGAAGAGGGGCCGGACACGGCGCCCCCGCATTCCGGGGAGCCGGAGCCGAGCAAAGGAGGCTGCTCTGTGCTCAGCGTTGGAGCCCAGGCCTTTACGGCAGGAATATCTTGTCCCGCACCAAAAATGATCCGTCCTGCTCCGTGCATGATCCTTTCCCCTCCCTGCTGCTTCTGGGACTTGTTTATCCCAGATTTTGCTGCAGAATGAGGCTTTTGGGGTGCTGATGGTCTGCGGGTCCCCTCCGTGCTGAGTGGGGACGATGCTCGCTGGGGCGGGGACAACTCCAGCAACACTTCCCGGAGAGAAGGATGTGCTACCGGGTACTTGGCTTGAGGTGGTTTCATCTCAGTCCACCCCAAAGCTGGGTTCGGACGCTCGGGTGGGCACTGGGTGGGTGCAGGCTCGGGGGCACCTCCCCTGCCTATGCCTTGTCCCCATTCCTGCTGCTGAGGATGGCAGCTCCCAGCGGGTGCTCCCTGCTCACTTCCTTACCCCCCACTTCCATTTCCTCCGTGCTCGGAGCACCCTGCAGCTGCCTCTTCCCACTTGGAGCCTCAAACCTCATGGAGACCCCTCTGGAAGCAGCTCCCTGCAGGCGCGATGCCGGTGGAGGCGGGGACGGGGATCGGTCCCGTCCTGCCCCTGGATGTGCCGGCCCAGCCCCATCCACACTCAGCTCCCGGGGATTCCTCTCCTGAGCTGGGGAGGGTGGCCGGGAATGATGGATGCATGGGGGGGATCACGGTTAGGGCATCCTGAGGGGGGGTGGTTGACACTGACCTCCCAAATTTTTGGCTCTTTGGGTGCCTGTCCGGGGGGTAAATGCAGAGGGTTCAGAGGTAACCAACACCCACACCACAGCAGTGGGCGCTTGGCCTGAGATGTTCCATGTGGGATTTGGCATATTTCATGGGAAAACCAGCTTCTATCTCAGCATCACCTTGTAGACGAGGGAACCCCCGCTCCTGGCAGCCCCAGGGTGTCCATGCCCATCCCTCCGTGCCCATACCTGCACCCTGGCTTCCGTCAGGTCTGTGCGCAGTGCCAGCTGCTCCCGGGCGTAGACGTCGGGATAATGTGTCTTCTGGAAAACCTTCTCCAGCTCCTCCAGCTGGAACGTGCTGAAAGTCGTCCTGTTCCTCCTCTTCTTGCTCTTGCCCTTGCCCAGGGGCTCGGGGAGCTCAAGGATCCCGTGATCCCGGAGGCTGCCCAGGGGTGCTGCCAGTGGGCACCCCAAATCCTCCGGGGCTTTTGGGGGAACCCTGCAGGCTGCTGGAATTGCCTGGAACCCACCTTTGCAGCCCTTCTCACCTGGCGGGGGAGAGGCGCAGGACCAGGGGGTGTTAACAGTGCCAAGGAAGCCCAGAACTGTCCACGCCACATCCCTGGCATCCCATCCCACCCTTCATCCTACCCCATCCCGTCCTGTCCCATCCCATCCCTCATCCCGGGGGATGTTGAGGTGCTGCCCCAGCAGGAAGGGCTCAGCACAGACACACAGCAGGGCAAATCCATCCCTGAAGAGGGCAAAATCTGCACTCGCTGCGGGAGCTGTGGGCAGGAAAAGCTTCTGGAGGGTGGGGAAAGCCTAGCTGGAGCAGTGGGTGCTCAGGGTCCCACTGGGGTGCTGCGGTTGGACGGGGAGGGGCAGAGGAGGTGGGCACAGGGGTTTTTGGCAGATGGTTTTCTCCACTCTCCTCATCTCTCTCTTCCCACTCCCTTCCCGCACAGGCTGGTGCCTCCAGCCGGCTCAGAGCCCAGAACAGAGCCACAGGGCCACCAGTGGAAGATACAGATACCTGGCTCTGGGCCCTATCCAGACCCTGTGCCCCAGATAGTTCAGAGGGAGCTCTGTGCCCCTGAGCCAGCACTTCCCTGGAGCTGCAGCTCCCGGGAAAACACTTGGAAAGGAGTAAAAAATACCGCCCTGCTTTCTTTGCTGAAGAAGAGCTGCCTTTCCTCACCCTCCACTGGGACCAGAGCAAGAAATCTGAGGTTTCCCTCCTTCCCTTCGGTGCTGCTGCATCGCTGGAGTGGATGATGGAATGGGATCAAGGAGGAAAATCCCTGCCAGGCATTTTGGGGGCCACCTCTGTATCCCTGGGAGGGTTTCTTGTCCCCACATGGGGACACACAGAGCTGGGCAGCTCCAGGGTACTGTTGGGGCCCTGATAGGCTGAGACAGGGAAAGGAGAAGTGAGCGGGGAATTCACAGATGGGGAGGGGTGCCTTGGGGTTCCCCGTCTGCTGAGGGGACACAGAGGTGTCACCTGGGATGGGAGAACCTAAAAATGCTGGGTTTGCCTTGATCCCACTCCAGTCACCAGCGCTGGAGATTTGGGGGTTCTGCAGGTGGGGCCTGCTGGCTGCCTTGGAGGGGCAGGATCAGCCCCAGGGTGAGGAGGGGGAAATGCCTCCTTTGGGGTGAACCCTTCCCAGCCTGCATCAAATCCCAACAGAGCGGGGAAATGGGGTCCCGAGCCCTGTGGACCCAGCCGGGGCTCTGCACCCCCCAAACCAGCCCCCCCACGGCCTTTTCCGGCCTTTCGGTTTTGATTTTTGGTTGTTTTCTAATTAAGGCAATTTGGGGGCTACAGAGCCGCCAAGCCCAGATCCAGCTGCTTTGAATTAATGAGAAATTGTAATTTGGGGGAGGTTTGGGGGGCGATTGCTCCTCGTCCCTCTCAGTACCGACCTGCCTGGTCATGGATAAGGGCAAAGAAATGAGGCCAAATTGCCGTTTCCTGCCTGCTTTGGCCTCCAAAGGGCTCAGCTGCCGGGCCGGAGGGTTTTCATGATTCAAAACCAAATCTCACCAAACAGCAGACTCAAATATAACCAAAATTAAGGAAAAAAAAATTACCAAAATAAAATCCTGCTGCATAAATCATCAAGTTTGTGGTTTTTTCCCCCTTTTCTCAAAGGCAACGTGGCGCATTTCCGAGTGACCCATGGGTTTTGGCGTTGGAGACAAATAAATAAATAGACAGAAAGAAGGAAAAGGCAGGAAGGAGCGGGATACAGGCACGTAGCTAAATAAACAGCGGCACAGGGGGACAAAGGGAAGATACAGATATTTTTCTCCCACTCCTTCCTAAACGGACACCCCCTGAAAGATTTGGCGGTGCTGGGGAAAGCGGCAGCTGGGAAACAGCTGCACAATTCCTGGGATAATGGGGAGGGGAAGGAACTCAAAAGGATCATTAGTGAAGGGATGGGGGCATGGAAAGGACTCCAAAGAACCGGGGCAAACACCCGTGGGACGGCAGCATGCCCCCGCCGCAGCCGGAGCAGGTAAGCGCCGCGGCCGGGACCCTCCCGGTGCTCCCTGACGGATTTTCCCGGCAGTTCTCGGGGCTTTTTCTACCTGTTCCCCGAGGCGGCTTTGCCGGGTCCCACCTGGTTCCCATTGCCCCGCGGCAATGCCTTTTGCTTCTTATATTAAAGCAGAAGTGGGGGAATAACATTAAAGTGAAAGTGGGAGTCCCGGAGGAGCGCCCGACGGGCCCGGCTGGGAATGAGCAAAGGAACGGCGGGAAAACCCCGGGAACGAGCTTGGTCCTGTCCGAGCCTGGACACGGGTGCCGAGCCCCGGGACATCCGGGCCAAGGGGAACCGGCTGCTCTGGAGCTCCGGACATGGGTACCGGGGAGAGCCGGGAGCGCTGGGTCTCGGTACTGGGGAACGAGAGCGATATTGCCCCGCGGCGGGGCACGGAGGAGTCCCAGGGAACCGGGAGCGCCGGAGCTCCG
>VWYN01007141.1:19166-35482 GCA_013400075.1 Hippolais icterina
TGGGGAGGGAGGGATCGGCCCGCAGCCCCCCCAGCCCCCACACCCCCACTCCACAGGCAGTCACGTGCGTCCTCCCAGCACTTCGTTAACCCTCTAATCCCAAATCCTGCCCCGCCGGGGACACTTTCCCGAGTGGGTCAGATCCCTTCATCCTCAAGGCCGGGGCCGCGGGGGGAGCCGTGCTCCCCTCTCCCAGTGTCTCCCAGCTACAGGAAATGCCCAGGGCACTTCTTTGATTTCAAACTTCATCCCCCACTGCTGGTAGCAGCAAGAAATACCAGGCAAGGGAGAAACTTCCATTTCCCTGCCACTCTCTGGATTTATTTTCCCCTTCACAAGTTTTACAGAGTCCATTTGTAGCCTTTCCCTCCCCAAAGCCGGGGCTGAGGCCTGGGACAAGCTGGTTCAGGGATGATGGTGACCCTGGGATGAGGGATGCAGGGATGATGGTGACCCCAGGATGTGGGATGCAGGATCCCACAGTGTGCCTGCAGCAGGCCGTGCTGTGGGTGCTCCCAGCACCAAGGGGATCCTGTCCTGCTCCTCGTGTCCCCCTGCTGATGCCTCCACACCCCAGGATTTGGATCCCCTCATCCCAACATCCTGTGTCTGGCTTTGGCATCAGGCACTGGTGTGGAACAGAGTGAATCAGAACTCGTCTGGACTTCTTTATTCCCCTTTTTCCTGCATTTTGCTCCCCTGCTCTCCAGAGCTGGAGGTTTGGCTTGGCTGAGGGAGGATACAGCTTTGGGGTGTTTGTGTGCAAAATGAGGGAGAAGATCTGGAATTCAAAGGTTTGGAGAAGGAACTAAACAAGGGGCCTGGAGAACTAAGCAGAGATCCGGGCTGAGGGGTGGGGTTGTACCCCTCCATTTGCTGTTTTTCCCTGTGCACGACACTTTGACTTCATTCTTGGGCATCACTCCTTGCTCCAGGTCTACGAAAAATAACCTGCAGGTTTGGGGGTTGTAGGGAGGGGTTGAGCTGCCTGTGAGCAGCAAAAAGAGGTGGAGAGGAACCCGGCCGATCCCAGATGTGTGAGGTTAGATAGCGGAACAAGGGGATAACACCGGCTATAAATAACATTATCCCTTTTATTGGTGGTGCCGGGGCAGGACTTTGTTACCCAGGCAAAAAAAAATCTGGAACCACAGGAAAATCTCATTTCAAAGAGTTTGTGATATAAATACGTCACCTCTGTGTCCTGGCAGGGGTTGAGGATTGATGCGTTGTTTGGTCATTGGAAAAACTTGTTACTGCAGGAGCGATGGATTTGTGGTGTAAATCACGGCTGGATTTTCCAGCCCCTGCTCGGGGAAACTGCGTCTGCAAGAGAAAACACTGGGCTGTGATCCTGGCTCAAAATTATCCTTTCAGAATGCTGTGAGGGGCTGGCTCTGCACAGAGGGGTCAGAGCGTGTGATGCCCCCTCCTTGCCCACCCTTTTAATGCCCACTATGCTCCCTGTGCATTCCCTGATCCTTTCCCTTTGCAGCAGCTGGAACTGCCGGGATTTTCCCTGCTCAACTGTCCACAGCTCGCAGGATGCTGTAAATTATGGGTAAATAGGGGCTGGGAGGCCTCTGGCTCACAACAGGTCATTAAATATTATTAAACATAACATAACTCCTGGAAAGGCTTATTAGTTTTAAGGTTTCTCTCCCAGTTTTACTGCTGGCACTTAAAGGGATTTAATAGCAGAGGGATGAGTCCATCCACGTGTCCTGGGATCCTCAGGCTGCTTGGGGATATGCTGGTTTTCCAGGCTGGAGAGATTGCTGGGACCCTCCTGGGCAAGTGGAGAGGTCTTGGGCAGGTGGGATTTGGGGTGTTTGGAGCTGAAGGCAGCATGAGGTTGGTGAGATTTGTGTTGGTTCCTGGAGCTGTGGAGAAATTTGGTTCTTCCAGTGGGCAGGGATGAGGACCAGGACCCCCAGGATCTCCCTCTGAACCCACCACCAACCCTCCGCCCTGCTCTTTCCTGTGTGTAGAGCCAGAGCAGGGTGCCTCATTCTCCTGGATTTGGGAATGTGTGTGCTTTGGGAATTTGGGTGCTTTGGGATCAGGGAAAAGGCTGGAAAGTGGCTGATCCATGTGGGTGGATGCCAGTGTGGGACTGACTGGGGTGGGGAAGTCCCTGTGCTGCTCCTGACACTCGCTGGGCTCCATTTTCCATGGATCAGCTTATTTTGGGGAAAAGAATGATCCCACTAACTTGAAAAGCTTCCAGGAGAAACTTTTCACAGTGTCCAACTCCGTCTCCGTAAGGGGAAGAGCTGCTGGGCTGACTCTTGGATTGGAATGACCTTTTTGTGGCCCAGTTTTAATTGGCTCTTCCACCAAATGAGCCTCCCCAGAGAGGCACCAAGAGTGGCAGGAGGGTCTGATGGGATCCTCTGTAGGAAAAGGCTGGGTTTGCTTTGTCTCTGGTTGCTGGGAGGTTTTTTTTCCTTGCTCTTCACATCCCGTTTGCTTTCCCGTCTGTCCCAGAGCGCTGCCTCTCCTCCCCTGGGACCGAGCTCTGCAGGGGGCTGGGAGGGTTTGCAGAGCTCTGTGGTTTGTCGGAACATCCCTTCACAGCCAAGACTTTGCAGCATTACCCAGAGCCTTGGGAATGCTGGCGGGGGATGGAGCAGTGCCTGGTGCACAGGGAACGGGCTTCTCCTTCCCCAGGGTCACATTTCCCCTCCCAGCCCGCGGGTCAGGCGGTGTGGATGAGGACCAGCAGCTGACATCCAGGTCCAGCTTTTCCTCAAGGGCACTTGGGTTTTATAATTTTTGGTAGTTTGGGAAGAAAGCCCGTTCCTGGGAGCCTGTGGAGGGAAAGCTATGGATTCCTCTGCAGAGAGGGAGGCAGCTCAGCTCGGCTCAGCTCACAGGAGGTTCAGGGTCGTGGCAGGAGGGACACTCTGGGGACAACTGTCCAAAGGGTGATCAGGCACTGACGGCCCTGCCTGCAGCAATCCCAGCTCTGTTGGGTGTTTCCTGACCCAGCTTGGAGCAGGGCTTGGGGGATGATCTCCAGCTCTGCTGCTCCTCTCAGTCCCAGGCAAGAAAATTTCCTGATCCTCTCAGCCTGGGGAAGCACCATGTGTGGGCAAAAGGATCTGGAACAGCAAAACAAAGTCCGCTCCCTGTGTCCTTTAAGGGATGGGCATTTTGGGGCTGCCCCTGGGGTCCTTCCCCTGCCTGAGGAAGGTGTGGGATTCAGCCAGGATTCAGCAGGCCACGCTCCCGCTCTTCTGCTGTTCTAACCCTGGACTGCTCCAGGAGCTTCCCGTGCCCCCAGAGGGATCCATCCTGGGGGGATCCATCCCAGGGAGATCCATCCCAGGGGGATCCATCCCAGGGGGATCCATCCCAGGGGGATCCATCCCAGGGAGATCCATCCCAGGGGGATCCATCCCAGGGGGATGCACCCCTCGGGGGTGCCAGGGGGATCCCCTGCTGTGTCTGGGCACATCCCTGCCCCTGTCACAGGAACTCCCATCCCGGCCCCAGGCTCTGCAGGGAATCTCTGCCCTTCCCAAGGTTTGCTTTTCCCTAAACCTGCACTCTCATGGTCTTTGTCCATCTGCACATCCCTCTCCACCTCCCAAATACCCCCAAACTCTGATTCCTCATGTCCAACTCGCTGCAGAGCTCCATCCCCAGCTAAAATCCCACTGGATTTTGTTCAGCAATGTGCGCATTGGTGGCAGGAAAAATGACTTAATTCCCCCGGGGAAATAATAAAGTAATTTTTATATGTATTTTATATAGAGAGAAATAAAATCCCTTGCTGGTCACAACCCTGTTTTGTGTGAGGGAGTGGGAGCTGGGAGCAGAAACCATCGGGATCATGGCTGGATTTGTTGTTTTCCGAGGCTGACGATGCAGGGAATGATCCTGACTCCAAATCTCACAAAAGCCAAAGTACAAACACAAATATCCACCCACGTGGAATCACCATGCCCCTGGGTCACACACGTGTTTTACAGGCATGTGAATAGATTTAGAGATGTAATTTTGATAAAAATTAGAGATTAATATCATATTATAAAATACATTATTACAATATATTAATATTAGCTATAAATAGAAAATATTTGATATGGATCTATGTAGATTTCATATTATTATACATACCATCTATTATGATAAATACTAGTTTATGTTGCAATAATTATAAAATATTAATTATATAATATTTTTATCTTATATATTTTAAATATTTTTCTATCCCAGGAAGCATTTAAGGCCAGACTGGACAGGGCTTGGAGCAACCTGGGATAGTGGAAGATGTCCCTGCCATGGCAGGGGTGGAGTGAGATGAGTTTAAACCATTCCATGATTCTGTAATTCTGTAATTCCATATTAATACATGCATATTTATATAGAATAATATTTAAGTATTAATTCATATTTATACACATATACATATTTATAGTTCTTCTGAGATATTTGCTACAAAGTTAATCCGATGCAAATATAATTATAATTTTGCCCAAACCCAGTGTATTTCCATGCTAGTTCGTGTTATCAGCACACGGACACTAAAATCACGGAATTTCACGTCTGGATGAAAGGAAGATGAGGGTGAGCATGTGGAAATCACATGCAAATAACTGCACAAATCCCTAAATTTGTATAAATGCATGATGATTGTGTAGTTTATCCGTACAAAGCACGTGGCTGCAGCAAGAAGGGATAACAGATGGACACTCTCAGCACTGGCAAGGAGGGAATTTTTCCAGGAAAATAGTGAATTTCGTAACAATTCAATTTTTAGCAATTTTCCTTCGTTGTTTTGTGCGTTGTTGAAACCTCGATGTTCCTTTTTCCGTCCCGGTGCTGGCTCCGGAGCAGCATTTGGTGTCAAACCGTGCCGTAAATGAACGGTGGCGACAACAATCGAGGAACCGAATCCCGTGCAAACAAACGGCCGGGACGGGATTCAGCCCGGCGGGAACGCCGAGCTCGGCGCTTTCGTTTTCTGCTGCATTTCAAGGAGTTTTCCTTTGATTTCCAAGGACTTTTCCTTTGCATTTCAAGGAGAGAGATTAGGAGGAAATAAAAGAAAAGACAATTAAAATTAACATTATTTTAGCCCGATTCGAGCCAGTATCAAAACAACCTTTTTTTTTTTTTTNTTAAAAAAACCTTTTTTTTTTTTTTTTTTTTTTTTTTTTTTTTTTTTTTTTTTTTTTTTTTTTTTTTTTTTTTTCTTTGCCGCTGATGGATAAAATTCCGAGTTTTTATAAATTTACATAGTGGCCTTTCGAGGAGCTGCAGGAATAAAACGGTTTGAATCCCTCAGGCTGCTTTAAAAAAGGGTCCGGCTCCCTCCTCGCAGTCAGAGAATCCCAGCCCTGGGTAATTTGGGTCCATAAACTCGATTTTACACCGGGAGGCAGAGGGGATTCCGTGGATCCCTTCTCCCATCGCCATCCCGGCGCTGTGCTGGATTTTTGCTTTAACAAGGAAAAAGATTTGTGCTTCACCCCTGTGGGGAATTTCCAGGCTGCTTTGGGAAGTACTTCAGGATGGCAAATTCGGGCTTGTTTTCCTTCCAGCTGCTCCAAAAATATATATTATATAAAAATAAAAGGGAAGCGGCCGCGAGCGGAGCCGGCAGTGGGTGGGATTGAGGAGAGGTGCTCGGCTGGAAGTGTTTTCATGCCATTAATCCCAGAAAAATCTGTGGAATTGGGAGCAAAATGGTTCTTTTGACTCCTAAAAACCCGATAGTGCCTGGAAAATCAGGAAAGCAGCTAGGGATTAAAGGGAATTTATTCCATCTATGATTGAAGGGAGTTTATTGCAATATTTGTTTTGCTGGGATGTGGTAGGATTTGAATCCTTTTGAGTTTAATTTTAACCTGTTAAGAGTTGAAAGTCTCAAATTTTGCATTAAATAAGTGGGATCACTTTGGATTTAAGATCTACACAACCAGGAGCAGGATCTGGCCCCTGGATTAACACGGCTGCTGGAGAAATGGGTGTAAATCAGAGTAATTTGGGTTTTATGTGGATTTATGCTTCCTATAGGATGTACAACAGCCTGGCTTGGGGGAATTAATTCCTGGGGAGTGGGGAGAATTTATCCCCTGAGGGGATAAATTAATTTATAATTAATAAATTAATTTATTCCCATCATTAGTGCAGGGCTGGGCAGAGCCTCTTGCTCTGGGCTCCATTATTCCGGGTTTCCATGCAATTACCCTGGGCAGAGTTTATCTGGAAAATGGCTGGAAAATGGTGGAAATGGGAGAAAAAATGAAAAAGGGAGTGATGATTTGGGAGGGCTGGGGGAAATTTAGCTCCTGGCTGTGCAGTGTGAAAGGACTGAAACAACCCAGTGATCCTGGGAGGGATCAGGAATAAATCCGAGTTCCCCAAATCAGCTTTGTAGGAGCAAACACATCTGGCTCCAGCTTCCCCTGCTCGTTTGGGGTCTGTGGAGCCGGGGGTTCAGCACCCCCTGATTCCCACCCGTGGGGGAGCAGGACCTGTGCCGTGCCTGGGGATATTCCCGGGTGATTCCCCCACCTCGCGGGTTCCTTTTCCCCGGAGCCGATCCCGTGCTGCGCCAGGGATGCCGAAGAGCGAGGCCCCGATCCCAATCCAGCTGCCACCAAGGAAAACCCCGATTCCCCCTGAGATTTGCAAGCAGAGCTGGACAAAGCCCTTCCCCTCCCCGGGGACTGATGGATTTATTCATCCCATTCCCTAATGAGCCACTTCCAGATCCCAGTAAATTATACGCACCGGGACGGATGAAATCTTGCTCCATAAATCAGATCTGAGGCTGACAAACTCTGCCTGCATCATTATCCCGGCAACTTTCGAAGATCCCAGGTATCGCTGCCTCCTTTGCAAATCCCAATAAATCTGGGAGTAATCATTCCTGACAGAGAGGCAGCAAAAGCACCGGAAAACATTTTCTTCCCTTAAAAATGTAAGTGGAAAATTTATTGCATGGAAAGAAAAAGTTTTCTCCGGAAAGTCTGTAACAAACAGCAATGTGAGGAGCTCCCCGGGGCCAAGCTGGTGGGATGGTATCGCCTTGGGATTCCTGGGATAAATTCGTAGCAGCTCCTAAAAATTAAAGAAGATTTTTTCTTGGGGTGAAACAAGAGGGAAGAAATAAAGCCGAGTGTCTCCAAGTGTGTCCCTAAAGGACAGTGGAGCCAGCGCTCTGCAGTCTGCTGCCTTCTGGTTTGTGTTTAGCCTTTGGAAAAAAATTTCCCCCCCTGCACACCTCCTTTTTCCTAGAGGGAAGATTGATTTTATTAACCGGCCGACACCTGAAAGTAATCGGGATTTTTTTGGTGGCTGGTGGCGGGGGAAGGAGCCGTGCCGGGGCTCTGCAGGGGCAGAGCTGCGTTTTCCCACTGCTCTTGCTTCCAGCCAGCCGTGGAGTGGAGCGCACACGGGCTCTCCATCGCTTCAGGCTGCCTGCTGGGGGGTGCTGGATGTGCCCTTATCCTCACGGTCCCATCACGGAGCCAACACCCGGGGACAAAACGCGCTCCTTTCCAAGGAGAAACTGAGGCACGTGGCTGTGGCACGGGTGTTAGGGGTTGCAAATACCCCTCAGTCCTCCCTTGGCTGGTTTATTGGTGGACTGGGAATGTTTGGCTGGCTTTACACCTGGAGGAAACCAGGGACGGGGAGGTTGACCCCAAGGAACCCCTTCAAGCATGCCAGGGAGTGTTTCCCCCTTTCCCATGTGCTTCCCACTCCTCCCAGCTTCGCAGAGCGCTCTGCTTTCCCCACAGGCACATCAGCAGGAGCTCTTGTTTTTCCATAACAGGATTGTCCACATCAGGACTTTAAGGGATCGGGCTGGTGGTGATGTCTGTGCCTGTCAGGATGAATGAGAGGTGACAGCGCCCGGAGCACCACGGGAGCCGTGCAGAATCCAGATGGGCTGCCAGGGCTTCCTCCTTCCCTCTGACAGCTTTCATCTGCCCCACGTCCCAGCGTGGACGGGTCGGCTCTGTCAGGGTGGGTGAGCACCAGGGAAGAGCAGGAAGGAGCAGGGAAAGGGGAGATTGGAATGTCCAAAAATTCAGAGGGAGGGATGGAGGGATGGATGGATGGATGGATGGATGGATGGATGGATGGACGGACAGACACCCTGGTTCTGTGGTTGGGGATGGATGGATGGATGGACACCCTGGTTCTGTGGTTGGGGATGGATGGACGGATGGATGATAGATGGGTGGATGGATGATGGATGATGGATGGATGGATGGATGGATGGATGGATGGATGGATGGATGGAAAGAGGGGGCTGAAGGCTGTGAACAAGACAAGGCTGGGCAAGAGCTGAGCCCAGCAGCATTTCAGCTTTGCTGACTCAGAGGATGTTTCTGCTCTGATTTATTTGGTTTAAAGCCAAGGTGGTCCCATGGGGTGCATGTTGTGTGCAGAACTTGTCCCTCAGGACTGGCCGAGCTCAGCAGGGCTTGGTCCTGCAAGGCAAACACGGCTTCAGGCCCTCTCAGGAGGAACTGTGCCCAGCCAGCTCCGTGTTCCTGCAGAGCCCTGGAGGAGCCCCCAAATCCAGCTGGGATCACTGTCAATGGATGAGCCCAACCAAACCCAGCAGTGCTGGGCAGGACATTGAACACGTCCAGAGAGGTGAGTGGCGATCCCTGGGGACAACCCTGGAACTGCAGTGCCCAAATCCACGTTTGTCCCCAAAGCGCAGTGTCCCACCATCCCCACGTGGGTCAGGGGATGCCTTCCCCTCCGTGGCCTGGCTGCAGGGACAGGGGCAGCATTCCTGGCTCCTGGGTTTCTCCACACCTTCGGCCATCGGCGCCTCGGCTCCGCATCCCGGTGCCCCTGTGCCCTGTCCCCGGCGTGACCTCTCTGACCCGACCCCAAGGTTTCCTTTGCTTCCTTCGTGCTCGGCCAAGGCTGATAAGGGGAACCAGAAACAGCTTTGACCTTTCAACCACAAATCCCCCTGCGAGGAGCCCAAGCTGTTCCGCATCTCAAAGGCTCCTTGATAGGAAACAAAACCCCCGTGCTGCTGAACTTTTAAGGAATTTCACCCCCAAAAAACCTCTAAAGCACCCAAAGGAAGGCCCCCCCGAGGAGCACGGGGTGGGTTTAACCCTGCTGAGAAGCGGGGCTGGCGTGTATGATGTGTAAGAGGTGCTGTGGGCTGCGCAGTTGTCTGGAGTGTTGGTCTTGTGCTGCCTTCCCTTTTCTTCCCCACCTCTCCTTCCCTTTGGGCTGCTGTGCTCACCCCTGGACACCCACTGATGGCGTACAAAGGTTTTTGGGACACTCAACACCTCCTTTGCTCTTCTCTGAGAGTGAGAGACCTCACTGATGTGAGGCCTTTACCTCTGCCAGTCACAGGCCTGGGGACAGACAGACCCCTCAGTGTCTCTACCCAAGGCATGGGGGTGCAGCCAGGGGATCTTTAACGCCCCTTCCAACCCAACCCTCTGTGTGATTCCATAATTTCAGCGGATACATGACGTGCCTGTGGAAGAAAAGCTCCATCCTCACTTTCTTTCCCGTCCCAAAGCAGCTCCAGGACATTCCCTGCTCACACCCTCTGGGTCGCACTGTGGTGGGAAGGTGATGCCTGGAGGTGTTGGAGCTCCTTAATTGCTTTGGGCAGGCTAATTGGGAGAAACACAGCAGCAGGGGATGTGGTGGCTCAGCAAAGGGATTGCACTGCTCTCCCAGGGGACTGGGCAGCGTTCCCGTGTCCCAGTGGATCTTTGGCCCCTGCTAAGTGGATTAAGGCTCCTGGGACCACATGTCCCTCCCTTGGTGAGGACGTGAGCCGTGTGTGAGCCCCTGGGGTGGAGGAGAACTGTGTGCCCTGAGCTTTCCCCAGACACATCCCACTGGGTTTCCATGACTTGATCTTTTCCCGGGAGTTTGTCAAGAACAATTCCACGGGGCTGCCGCAGGTGATGGAGAGCCCGAATCCCACAGGATCAGGCCCTAAACACCAGCAGGTTCCCTATATTGCCTCTGTTACTAACTCTGTGTTTTCCCTGCTGTTGCTTAACCCCATTAATGGGATCTAAGCTGGTTCAAAGCCTCCCGAGCAGCAGGAGGGAAAGCTCAGAGCAATAAGTGGAGGCGACCTCTGCCAAATTGGAGCAAGGCTTGCCTTCCTCCTGCTGCCCAAACAGCCCACAGCATTTTCCCATTAAACCTCGGTGCCCAGAGTTATTGGGGAAGAAGAAAGAGCCAGGACCAGCCCTTCCTGCATGGAACTGGGGTGAAAACCTTCTGGATCTGGGGGTAAGGGCTCAGCAGCCAGCCCTGAGGAGCAGGGCAGGCTCTCCCTGCCTGTGGGTTTGTGCTGGGGAAGGATTGCTCAGAGAACCCAGATCCCAGGATGTGAAGCCTGTTGGAAAGTCATCAACTCAGGTAATTTGGGGGAAAATTAGTGTTTTAGGGAGGTGGGTCTGAGAAAAAAAATTACGCTGTGGTCTGGGCACCACATTCCTCATGGGAAATGGGCAGAATGGGCCATTCTAGGTGAAAAATGTTGATTTGTGATTTTCCTTTTTGTTGCTGCTCCTTCTGAGCATCTTCAGTGAGGGTCCCCCAGCCCAGCTCGGCTGTGCAGTACCCAAAAGCTGGAGGGAGGAGCTGGAACAGGGACCCGTGTGGTGGACGGAGCTGGGGATGGCACCCCTCGTGCTGGGCACTCGGCAGGGACACGGAACTCTGGGTTTGGGGTCCTGGGGGATCCTGTGGGGTGGGGGGGCTCTGTAAGAGCTGTTTTCATTGGGGCAGAGGTTCTTAGAGCACAGACACTAAATTTTAGCCTCTAGAAAGTCCCATATTTGGGACTGACACTGCTAATTCGGGTAACAGAGACCCCAGCACATCTGCTCCCAGGCTGGTGGAGTCACTCCATGAGCAGGATCTGACCTGCACCAAGAACCCTCCTTCCCTCCCAATCTCTGCCCGGCGCCCCATCCTCCCCTGCCCCTGGGGTTTTCTCCTGGCCCTCTTTTCGGGAGGACATTGCTTGGGGAAGAGGAAACAGAGTCCCCCCTGCTCCCGGGGCCACGTGTGACTGCTGGGATGGGGTTTAATGGGTCCCAGGCGCGGCTCCCGCTGCCCCTTCCCTTCAGCTCATGGGGGGAACTAAATCCAACAACCTTGCCCCGGGCATGAGCTCAGCGAGGCTTTCCCGGCGCTGCCCCCCCTCGTCTGCCGCCCGAGGAGTCACGGCTGTTAGGGCAGCAGAACCTCCCTGTCCGTGCCCGAGCTCCCCGAGCGGCTGGGAAGGGTTATCCCATCCTGGGAAGCGTTATCCCATCCTGGGAAGGGTTATCCCATCCTCTCAGCCACGCCTGGGGACTGGGGAGAGGGTAAAGTTGCACGAGGGAGGTTAATGGGCAGCAGGAGTGAGGAGGTTGCTGCAGCATCTTTGTTTTGCTCTCCATCCCTCTGGCTCTGCCCAGCAGGAGCGGGGCACCGGCAGTGGATGCTCAGGAGGGGATTTCCGAGCAATCCCCTCACTCCTGCCCTGTAGAGCATCTCCCGGGAATGCTTTCCTGAGGAGGAAGGCGCTAAGATGGCTCTGTGTCCCTCCAGCTCGCAGTAATTTCGGTGACTCAGTGGAGGCTGTATGGGTCACTGATACCCAGTGAGAACCACCCACTGATCCCAGCAGGGCTGGCTCCCAGCCCAGCCCACGCCCTGGATTCATCCATTCACTTTTCCCCATGAAAACAACCATGTCTGGGCGAGGGCACAACAGCTCACAGCTGGTCAGGTTTTTCCTAGGAAGCAGTGAGGGTTCTCTCCAGCCCTAAAAGGGGAATTTGCCCTCCCTGGGTGGGAGAGAGTATTTGCTATAGGAAGAAAAATTCATCTGGAATCAGGTGCAGGAGGTGTGCAGCTCCTGCTGTGAGATCCATCACCCCACTGCCTTTGCTTCCTGCTGGACACCCCCACCCTGATGGGGCTCCCTGTGCTGCAGCCCCCTCATCCCACGGGGAGCCCCCATCCCCAGGTCTGGCTCTTTGCCCCTCACCAAGCAGTTGGCTTTGGGATGGAGCTTTTTCCCAGGGCTCCTCCTGGCACTGAAGGAATGCAGGAGGGCACCTGGAGGCAGAGCCTCTGTTTGTTGTTTTAATAAATATGGAGCAGGCAGGCCCGGCGGGGAGCAGCTCTGCTGGAGCAGCTGGATGGGCTGGGGAGACCCCAACAGAAAAGGCTCAGCCCCAGCCTGGGGCGCTGCCACTCCCTGGGCCCTGGAAAATTGCTGTTCCCCCTGCCTGGTTTTTAGTTCAGAACAGAGGGTGACAGGACATGGGGTTGTGGCTTTGGGGATTCTTCTCTTGGATGCTCTTACAAACATCGTTCCTTCTGCAGCCTGGAGAAGGGGATGAGGATGAGGATGAGGATGAGGATGAGGATGAGGATGAGGATGAGGATGAGGATTTCTCCCTGCCACGGCTCCAGAGCCCAGCAGAGGCTCATGTTCTCCTCACTACCTTATTCCATGTGCCCATCCCAGGATGTGTGTGCTGATGGCAGAAGGGAGGAGGTGAGTTCTGTGCCCTCCCCAAACAAGCAATCCCTGGGGTAACCCCCAAAATCCCCCCCTGGAGTGCACCCCAATATGTCCTGCCCAGGCAGGTGACCTCAGAGGGACCTGGGCTCTGTGGCTGTCCTGGCAGCTGCTGATCCAACCTCCCAACCCCATCCAGGCTCCCAGGGCCTCCCATCAGCCCCAATTTCCTGCAGACCCCGGTGATAAGAGGCTGATCCTCAGCCATGGAAATCTGATGCCCCGGTGTCAGGGAACACAGGTCCTGGGGGACCGTGGAAATCCGGCTGAGAATGAGCAGATCTCGCTGCTTTCCCTCCTTCCCATTGCAAAAAAATCCCTTTGGAGGATGGATGGGGTCTTAGTGCTGCTCACCGGGGTTGTCCTGGGCTTCGTCCCCCTGATCTGTGCTGGCAGAGCTGGATTCTGGGGGTCAAAACTTCCAGGTGCACCAGCACCCACTGGAGCACCCCAAAAATACCTGGGTGCTCACTGTGAGTTGTCATATCTTTTTTTAGGCTGTGCTGTGGTTGCTGAATCCCAGGGACTTGTAGATCCTGCCTGCTGCCTGAGGTGTGTCCGGGCTGTTCCCATCTCTCTTCTCCCTTCATTTGGGGTCTGTCTTGGCCGTGTCCAAAAGGAGGAAGTGAACCCCGAAATCTCTCTGCCAAGCTGGGCTGGGGGCACCGACTGGGCAGGTGGTGGGTGCTGTGGGGTTTGCTGGTGAAGGGACTGGTGGGATATTGGTTTTACTGGACTTAGAGGGGACGTCTCTTATCACAGCAGCCCTGCTGCAATGCTCTCTGCCCAGCAAGGACTGGGGCAATTCCAGCTTATTTATTGCCCTTTTTTCTCAGCCTGGGTGCCCTCTGCCTGTGCTGTGTCATCCCTCTGCTCTGCTAGCCCTAGGGACTCTGTCCTCCCAGCTACTCTTGAATTTGGGGTGGATTTCTCACTTTTCAGGTATCCCCATGCATCCCAACCAGGAGTTTCAGCCTGCAGCTGCACATCCCAGACCTGACCACATCGGGGTGGAACCATCTCCAAGCTGTGCTGTCTCTTTCCCAAGCAGGAATTGATTCAGGGCTGCTGGTCCTGGAGGGCAGAGGGGAGGTCCTGAGGTAGGAAAACCAGACCTCTGAAAATCCACCCTGCTGTGGACAGTGCCCTGCTTGGAGCTCTGTAAACCCCGAGCTGCCCACGCCCAGAAATTACGGTAATTTAATGGAGCTGGTTTCTAGATTGGTTCATCCTGTGCCAGCCACTCCAACTATTGAACTAAACTGATTTTCTTTGTGAAATCCTTGTTTGGGAGCGCTGGAATCCCCTGCTCTGCTGGCAGTGCACGGGGGCAGTTTAACTGCCCTGGGGGGGCTGTTCCCCTGTGGTTGTGCCTGGGTTAAAGAGCTTGGGTTTCATCCCAGAGGAGCTCCAGGGTTTGTCTTGCCTCTCTCCTTTACAGCTTGGAGGACGTGGTGTCCCTGCGCCTGGCCCTGTCCCCATTCCGAGGGGACGGCTGGGCTCTGCACGGGCTCTGCGGGGTTATTTGCAGCCCCGGGATGGAGCGCGGGATTTGGGATCTGCGTCACGCTCGCCCTTCCCGACAGAGCCCAGACGTGGGCAGGGCACGTGAGTCCAGAACCGAGCCCGCTGCAGGAGAAATCCTGGCTGGGCAGCCGAGATCCTCAGCTCGTCCGCCCAAATAAAACCTCAGCCGGAGCACCGGCTGTATCCAGGGCAACGGCGATGCCCCGCAGCTCGGGCGTGCCGGGATCGCCTCTGGGATCCCTCCGGATCAGCCCGGGCGTGCGGATGGCGGCGGGGGTGGGAGAGGCTCCGAGGGTCTCCCGAGCCCCCCGAGCGGCACCGAGATGCTCCGCTGCCATCTAGTGACAACGGGAGCGGGGACAGGGGCGGATGGTGGCACCGGCTGAGCCCCGCTGGGCCCGCCCCGCCCCTCCCGGCATGTGCCGCTCCCCGGGGCTGCACGGGACAGCGGAACGGCCCTTCCGCAGGAAAAGGGGTTTCTCCGTCGCCGTTGTTTCCTTCCCTGCAGGGACAGAGCGCGGTCCCAGCTCTGAGTGTCCAAACACAGCCCAAGCATCTCCAAACGGACCTGTTAAATCTTAAAAACTGTTTTTTCCCCCCAAAGGAGCTGAGGGGAACGAGGTGTCTGTGCAGCTTTGGCTGTAAGTGTCCTATTTCCTCCAGCACCTCGGACATCCAGAGCATCCTCCCTCCCTCATCAAGACAGTTAAATTATTTAATGCCTTTCGCATAATTAACACGTTGCAATCCTAAACTGCGAGCAGCTGCCCAGCCCTGCAATTTCTCCGTCCAGCTGCCCATTAATGCCTCCCTCCGGGCGATTATAAAGCAGGAAAAGGCCACAAATCCCAGCCCTGCGCCGGAGGAAAAGGAAGGAGCAGGGCAGGGGACTCGTGTGCATTAACATAACTCATCCACCGCAAGCCCAGATTGCTCGGAGCATGCCTGAATCCCTGATTTATCCCGGTAATGCGCCCGCAGCGGCTGTTAGTGCAAAGGTGTGTGTGAGGCTGGAGCGATGCCCGTGCCCTGGTTTTTGGAGGTGATTTATTTTTTGCTCTGTCTCACTCCTCAGTTTTCCACGAAATCACCGCAGTCGCGTGAGGATGATACTGATACGCCTCCCGTCTGTAATTACCTTTGCATATGCTAATTGTGTAATTCGGAGAGGCAATTAGGCGGGGAAAGGAGCTGCGCAGCGGGGCTGGGTCGCTGTCCCGGGCTGGCTCCTCCCGAGATCCCTCAGCGGCCCTGAGCTACATCAGCGGAGGTGCCCTCTGCTTTCCCCATCGCTCTTCCTCCTTTTTAACTGCTAAATGTCTGATCCTCGGGCTTTGTCCCGGCAGTGGGGGCTCCCTCGGGAATGCCGGCCCGCTTCCAGCCCCACGTGTGCCTCCTCACCGGCAGGATTCCCCGTGCGGGTCAGGCACAGCCCCAGTGAGCTCGTGTGTTCGTGGAGGGATGTCCCCAGCCTGACCCTGCTCCACGTGAGCCACGCTGGATGAATCTTCCCGGGGCGCTGGAAAAAGGAGCGTGAAGTTCCAAGGGGAAGGATGAGGCAGGGAGGGCTGGGAGCAAGAGCTGATCCAGGATTAAGGATCTGACTTCTTCCACCTGCAGTTTTTTCCTGTTGGTGCCCTCAGCTGATTGTACTGAGCCGCTGGGTGAGTGATCTCTCTGGATGTATTTTCCAGTTTTGCCTGGGAATCCTTCAGGCAGGTTTTTATTTTGTCCAACGGGGACCTGCTGGCTCAGCCCAAGCACAGGACACTTATTCACCTCCACACCCTCTTCACTGCTTTTGGGCTCTCACCTCCACCGATGCCCACAGGGCCATCCCCATCTTTTGGCTTTTTTTGGAGTAATTTTCCCCACTGGGATTAACAAGCAGCTCAGAGACTGAGCACTGACAGAGGCCCAAGCACCTCCTCACGCTGGCACCCAGCACTGGGCCAGTGCAGCTCTCTGGAGCTCTGGATTTCAGCATCAGGCTTTCCAAAGGAGGGAATTTAGATTCCAGGCACGGCAGATTTGTTCTGCCGGCAGCGCTGATCCTGTTTGTAAACACAGAGGGATGTGCAGCTCTGCACTTGTCCAAACCCCTGGGCTCCCCAGCCGGATCCCTCCTGCCAGCTCACACCTCTGACGTGTGGAGAACAGCTCCCTTTTCCCCTCTGAGTCCCAACCCCAGAAGTTTTGGAGGGTACTGATGCCTTAAGTCTGAGCT
>VWYN01007142.1:6764-34443 GCA_013400075.1 Hippolais icterina
AGGGGATGTCCCAATAAATGAGCAGGGAGGGGATGTCCCGATAAATGAGCAGGGAGGGGATGCAGGATGGGGCTGGAGGAGCTGGGCTGAGCCCACCAGAGCCCAACGAGACCTTAAAGCACATTTTCCACCAGAACTTTCTGTGGAAAAGACAAAATCATGGAATCCCAGACTGGTTTGGGTTGGGAAGGACCCTAAAGTCCACCCAGTGCCACCCCTGCCATGGACAGGGACACTTTCCACTGTCCCAGATATTCCAAACCCCAGGAACAAGAACCAGTGTGCAAATATTGACCTACTTGCAAACCACCCAAAAGCAGCACTTCCAAGTGTTAAAGATCCCACTGATCCCAGGCCTGGAGACACCCAGAGCTCTGACTCCTGGACAGAGGGTGGACCCACATGGACCATGTCCCAGATCCCATCCAGGCCACCCAGCCTCAGCCAGGCTGTGAATCCACAAGGACAGAAGGAAACTGAGTCAACCCCAGCTCTCCCCACCATGTTCAGGGAAAGACAAACCATGGTCAAACCAGTCAAAAGCAATGGGCCCAGAACCGCTGCTACAAACACAGGATAAGCTGGGATCACAGTGGGAAGACTCGGCCTGGGAATGCTGATCTTGGTGCTCTAGGGCCTCCAACAGCAGGAGGAGCTGGAGCTGCTGGAGAGATCCAGAGGAGCCAGGGAGCTGCTCCAGGGCTGGAGCCCCTCTGGAGCCAGGCTGGGAGAGGAGAAGCTCCAGGGAGAGCTCAGAGCCCCTGCCAGGGCCTGGAGGGGCTCCAGGAGAGCTGCAGAGGGACTGGGGATGAATTTGCTGGCTGAAGGCACACTCAGAAATGAGCAGATCCACAAAATGGGATTTTCTGGAGGGTTTTTCCCTACAGAATCTCCTGAGTTGGAAGGGACCCAAAAGGATCATCAAGACCAAGTCCTGGCTCTGCACAGCCCCAACAATCCCAGCCCGTGCCTGAGAGTGTTGTCCAAACTCTCCTTGAGCTCAGTTCTGTGGTTTTTTATCTGCAGAAACTCCAACTACTGAAGTGATTTTTCAAACCTTGCCATGCCTCCCACATCCCTGGATGTGTGCCACCCTCATCCCTGGATGTGTGCCACCCCCATCCCTGGATGTGTGCCACCCTCCCTGCTCCTGCTGTGCCCAGGGCCAGGCCCGGCCACGTGCTGGCACCTCGCTGCTCCCCAATTTCCACAGCTCCCCTGAGCTGCCAACCCCATCACAACCCCTGTCCCCAAGGCCTCCTCCCACTCAGTGACCCCGGGCAGCAGGATCAGTGCTGGGAGGAGCCAGAGGAACAGCAGCACAAGCTTTGTTTCCTGAGGAAACCAGGCTGGCAGCATCCGAGAGCACCGGGAGCCCACATCCCAAACAGCCAGAGCTGCCTTGGCTGCCAGCGTGGAGACAGGAATAGATCCCTAATTAGAAGATTTCCCCACGAGGGACAGTTCTTTCATTTTAATCGAGGCCACTGATGTCACTGGAACTTCATTGAAAATTCACTTCCCAGCAGGAAAACTGCAAGGATGACTTAGGGACAGCATGAAGCTGTGGGACAAAACTCCACCCATAATTTATTTTAGAAATACCATTGTCTGTGTGTGCCCCTCTGCCCAGGCAGGGGTTTCAGTCCAAACAAAATACTCCCATTGCTTACCCCCAAAGGGAAGGGCCAAAATAAGAAATGAAAATAAAAAGTTCTCAACCAACCAGGAAAATGCCCATCCCTGGAAGTGTTCCAATCCAGGCTGGACCAGGCTTAGAGCAACCTGAGATAATGGAAGGTGTCTGTGCCCATGGCAGGTGCTGGAACTGGATGAGGTTTAAAGTCCCTCCCAAGCCAGACCATCCTGGAAGCCCATGAACCCCATAAAAGGTTTAAATTTGAGCCTCCTGCATTCTTCCCAATAATCCCCCGGCAGCTGTCCCACCCCAGCCCGGAGTCAAACCTGACTGCAGGGCCCATGTGGGGCAGAGCCATAACCTTGACAGGGAGAACCCAGCAGGAGCTGGCTCAGAGAGGGAAATTCCTGGAATACCTCATTCAGTGGCTCCAGAGCTCATTGACAGGTGAACCTAATGCAACTTCAATAAAAGCTTAGCAGAGGTAAAGCTGGAATGGAATCCCAGGGACAGGGAATCACTGAGGTTGGAAAAGACTTCCAAAGTCATTGAGTCCAACTATAAATGCAAGAACCCAAGCAAAGGTGCCTCTGGGTGGGGGCAATGCCAGCACAAACACAGCCTGGGGAGAAGGGACTGGGAACAGCCCTGGGGAGAAGGAGCCCTGGGGATTGGTGGGAGAAGCTCCAGAGGCCCTGGCCATGAGCACTGGGACCTGAAATCCCTGTGCCCTGGGCTGATCCCACAGTGTGGGCAGCAGGGAAGGGGTTGGGATTGTGTCTCTGTGTCCCACTCAGGCTGGACAGCCCTTTCCAGGAGGGATTTTCCCAATATCCAACCTGAACTTCCCCTGGTTCATTGAGGCCGTTCCCTCTCCTGTCCCTGTGTCCAGAGCCCGACCCCCCCGGCTGTCCCCTCCTGGCAGGGACTTGTGCAGAGCCACAAGGTCCCCCCTGAGCCTCCTTTGCTCCAGGCTCAGCCCCTCTCCTGTGCTCCAGCCCCTTTCCCAGCCCTGCTGCCCTCCTAAAAGCAGAGCAGAGGTGCTGGGGGCAGCAGCAGCCCTGCCAGGGCTCAGCACTGCTCAGATGCAGCTCGGAGGGGTTTGAGGAGTGGCTCCAAGAGCACCAGGGCAGTGGTTCTGGAGCCTTTTAGAAAAACCCACAGAATTCCTCCCAGCCTGGCAGAGCCTCAGTGCCAAGGCTCTGAGCACACACTCCCAGCAGTGTTTTGTACCTGGAGCTCCCAATGGCTCCAGTGGGAGTGGGGGCAAGATTTACCCAGAGACATTAAACTGCCAGTTCTGCCCAACCCTAAGGAAAGGAGGCTTATTCCTAATTTAGTGCCAAGGAGCAGCACACAGGGGCTGCAATGGGCTGCCCCAGTGCCTGGGGAGGCTGAGCTGCAGCTCCAGCCACTCCCTGCAGGGAACTGCCTGCAGGGAAACACCTCATATGCTGGAGGAAATGCAACGGGAAGCTTTTCAATTGTTTTCATTACTCACTCAAGTGGGATTGAGGCAGAGGGAACAGCCCTGCAAGCTGGGAACAGCCACCCCAAACCAGCTCCTGGCACCTGGGGCCTGTGCCATGTCCCTGGGGACTGTCACTGCTCCAGAGGGACACTGTGGTGGTGGAATTGCCAGAGCAGCTGTGGCCGCCCCTGGATTCCTGGCAGTGTCCCAGGCCAGGTTGGACATTGGGGCTTGGAGCAGCCTGGGACAGTGGGAGGTGTCCCTGCCATGGCAGGGGTGGCACTGGATGGATTTAAGGTCTCCTCCAGCCCAAACCAGTCTGGGATTCTGTACCTGGGACTGCAGAGCTACCTGTGAGTGGCAACAGATCCCTGCACCCACGGGCTTCCTCTCAGCCTCCAACACTCTGACTTTCCTCTTCAGCTGCCAGTTCTCCCTAGAAGACAGAATTCCTCACCTCCAACGAGCACCCACCACAACTGAGGCAACACCACAAAGAGCTTTCCCTTTTCCAGCAGATTTCCATCGGTGCTTGTGTAAACAAAGAACAACAACTTCCTTTCACTTCAATCCTTTAACAGCTAAAATGTCCAAGGCTGACACAACAAAAAGCTGCTCCTTTTTTTGCAGTGAGCACACAGCAAAAACCGTGAAACTGTTTTAGTTGGCTGCTGGAAGAATACAGTAAACGTAAAATCATGGAATGGTTTGGCTTGGGAGGGACGTTAAAGCTCATTTAAACCACGGGCAGGGACAACTTCCACCATCCCAGGCTGCTCCTGGCCTCATCCAACCTGGCCTTGACACTTCCAGGGATCCAGGGGCAGCCACAGCTTCTCCGGACAGCAATGAAGTGGCTACAAAACCCCAAACCAGCACTGATGAAGTGCTGAGACACCACTTGGATCATCTCAAGCTGACACATGCTTCCCTTGCAATGATGAGGAGGCACCAAGCCCAGTTCCAGGCCCCAGCAGGGACGGTGAGAGCAGCCCTCTGTGCCCAGCCTGGCCCCACACTGACCTCGTCGCTCTCCTCCACGTCCACGTTGCCGTTGGCGTCGTCGTCCATCTGCTTGTGGATGTTGCGCACGGCCTCGAAGCTGAGCTGCTCGTCCTCGTCGTGGCACAGCGCCTTGTCGATGCGGCAGAACTCTGCTGGGCAAAGGCAGGCGTCAGGCAGAGCACTGACCCCTCCTGGGAGCAGCACTGAGCCCTCCTGCCCTTCCCTGGCAGCAGCACCGACCCCTCCTGCCCTTCCCTGGGACCAGCACCGACCCCTCCTGCCCTTAACTGGGAGCAGCACAAACCCCTCCTGCCCTGTCCTGGGAGCAGCATCGACCCCTCCTGCCCTGTCCTGGGAGCAGCACCGACCCCTCCTGGGAGCAGCACAAACCCCTCCTGTCCTTCCCTGTGACCAACACCGACTCCTCCTGCCCTTCCCTGGAAGCAGCACCGACCCCTCCTGCCCTTCCCTGGCAGCAGCACAAACCCCTCGTGCCCTGTCCTGGGAGCAGCACCGACCCCTCCTGTCCTTCCCTGGGACCAGCACCGACCCCTCCTGTCCTTCCCTGGGAGCTGGGCTGGGGCTGCTGAGCTCCTGGAGTTAGTTCACTGGGGCACAGCCCCTGGCCCCCTGCCTGCCCAGGGCAGGGCAGGGCTGCTCCTCTCACCCCGATCCCTCCACATTCCCCATCCCCAGCAGGGGCTGCCTCCTGCCCACGGCCCCAGCTCCAGGTCTCCCCTGGAGGCTGTTGGTGTTGGCACGGTGCACAGCCGGGGCGTTTGGGGAGGAAGAGCTGTGTGTTTATAAAACACGTCAATTAAAGCCCTTCCCTCCTTCCTGATTATGGAACGGGCTCTTCTGGCTGCTTTTCACAGAATTTTCTACTCTCCAAGACCAACACTTGACATTTTGCTGCGTGCCCGAGTCCACGCAAGCACCAAATGGGGCTGATCCAGCCCTTCCATGGCACTGCCAGGGGTGACACGAGACCCAGGGGTGGGGAATCCCGAGGGCAGCAGGGCCAGGTGAGTTCACCTGGAGAGGAGACACCTGAGAGCCCCTTCAGTGCCTCAAGGGGCTCCAGGAGAGCTGCAGAGGGACTGGGGACAAGGGAATGGCTTCCCACTGATGAGATGACCTGGCCAATGATGAAACCTCCTGCAGAGGGCAGGGCTGGTGTCCTGCTGCTTCCCAAACCTCGGAAGGTTTATTCCATGCTAACTCATGTCTGTCCAGCAGCGCTGTGAACTGGTGACCAAACCAGTGGGTGAACTGGGAACCTCCCCCAGGCCTCTCTGCTCCCCCAGGCCAGCTGCTGGCAGTGACAATGGGCACCCGGAATCACACGGACCTCGGAAGAACATTGGGGTGCCCTGAGGTTGATTTGGAGAGGTTTGGGGCTGCTCTCCCACCCTGCAGGAGTTATCTCAGAACTTTGGGCCGGCCCTTTCTGTGCTGCCTCCTCCCGTTATCTCCGGGGCAGCGAGCAGGGACACGAGATGGGCTCCGTGTTTATGCTGTCCTTGGAGCCGACCCCAGAAGGAAAAATGAAGCCAGGCTAAAAGACATCTCCCAAAATATTACACGGTTCTCTCGTTCCCAGCCCGTGCTTGTTGTTGCAGGGGAGAACGTGGCAACGCTGTAGCGAAGTTTGGATTATAGGAAGGGAAGGTCGTGTTGTTGTAAAAGTGGGGTTATTCAGATTAACCCCCTCCTGACCACGGAACTCCTGAGCCCTGGCTCACGTTTGTCCAAAGGGTTCAAGCAGGGAAAGAGACCTGGAGGGATGAAGTATGGAAGGGATAAAGGACTGGGGGAGCCAAGGATTGAGGGGATCCCGCCCAGATTTCCTGCCACCCCAAGGACAGCCCCTGGGTGTTTCCAGCCAAAATGCCAGGAATGAATGAAGGGTGACTAGAGCAGCAGCAAGAGCAATTAAACAAGGGCTTCAGGTGCTGCCAGGTGCTGATAACCAACTACACCATCAACAGCAATCAAACCAAACCCAGGGAGGAATTTGGTGCTTCCATCAAGACTAGAAAGAGCCTGAATATGGGGCACAAGTGATTTAATCAGCAGACAACCCTGAACTGATAACGAATTGGTCCCAAAATTCCAGCAGCCAGGATGGGCTATTCATTGCCCTCCCTGTTATCTCCACGGGCTGCAGCTGCAGGAATACCCAAATGAAGGAACAAAGACCAGCACCAGCCATTCCGCCTAAGGCTGATGGAAGATTAAGCCTAAACATCAGAGCACAGAATCATCCTTTGGGTGGGAAGGGACCATAAAGCTCCAGCCACACCTTCCACTGTCCCAGGTTGTTCCAAGCCCTGTCCAAGCAGGCCTGGAGCACTGCAATCAGGCTATTCCAACACACCTTCAGCAAACAAAAGCCTCAAAATGAGTGCGAAATTTGCTTTGTTTAAGTAAATCTCCCTCTCCAGAATGTCCAGAAATCCTGCTGATTTTTGCTCCCGCAGCTTCCCCGAGAGACACTTGCTGCCCGGTCCTGACCAGGGCTGGGACTCCTGGAGCCCTGAGGAACAACAGCAGCACCTTCACTCCCCCCCCGCCTCTCTGAGTCACCGGGAACCTTCTGTCTCCATCCCGCTGCTCGGTGGCTCCGTGCCTGCTCTTTATCTGCCCGCTATCAACTCCACGGCTGCGTCTGCCCGAGCGGAACAAAGAGTCCCTTGTCCCTCCCGAGGGGTGTCCTTGATGGGCCATTAACCTGGGCACGCCAACATGGGCCGCCCTCCCATCCCTCCTGCCGCCCTCCCATCCCTCCTGCCTCCCCTTCCATCCCTCCTGCCTCCCCTCCATCCCTCCTGCCGCCCTNCCCCCGGCCGCCCTCCCACCCCTCCTGCCGCCCTTCCATCCCTCCTGCCGCCCTTCCATCCCTCCTGCCTTTCTCCCATCCCTCCTGCCTCCCCTTCCATCCCTTCCAGTACAGCTGGAATTTCACTGAGACACTGGGGTTAGAAAAGCCCTTGGACACCATCGAGTCCAACAGTTCCCCAGCACTGCTGAGGCCACCGCTGACCATGTCCCCAGGTGCCACATCAAGAGGGCTGTGAAATCCACCCAGGGGTGTGATTCCACTGTGCCAGGGCTGGACAACATTTCCTTTAGGGAATTCTCCCCAGTATCCAAGCCGAACCTCCCCGGTGCAATTTGAAGCCATTTTCACCCACCATGGAGGCAGTTTGGGGTGGCTTTATAACATGATCATGTCCTGCGGTGGTCCTGGCTGGCACAAGCTGCCCAGCCATGGGGACACCCAAAACCCAACGGGACACGGCCCCGGGCCGGCAGCTCTGCCTGAGCAGGGCAATCCCCAGAGCTCCCCTGCAGCACCATTTCATTGCAGACCTTTCCTGTCTCATGGGAGATCCTCTCTAACGAGGATTTTGTTTGTTTAATTCCCCTTGATTTCCTTCTGCGAGGTGCCATTATCCTCAATAAGGCCCCAAGCTCGTTAACAGCAGCACTCAGCCCCTGCAGCTCTGCAGCAGCCGCGGGGACAGCGCTAAACAGCAGCTTAATTATTACAATTGTCATTTACATAACTGCCTTTTATAAACACCGGGAGGGCAGCCAAGGCAAAAAGCCCTATATTTGGGGAAAAAGAACTGTTTACATATTTCACCCGTGTAAACAAGGGCTCGGTTGAACTTCCGCGCTCAGGGTTCCTCCCCTGGAACTCTGGGTTTCAATTAAAAAATGCCAAGGACAGCTTCAGGAATTTTAACTAAGGCATTAAACTGCGAGGGATGCATCCAGAGATTTCCATTCCCTCTGGAGGGATAAGGAATAGCAAGGGGAACCCTGGGAACCCTGACATCTCTGCAAGGCTGCAGAGCAGCAGCACAGAGAGCAAGGGTGAAAGGGCACAGTAACAATCCTGGCTTCCAGCTCTGATTTCCAAACAGCAGAGCCTGGTGGAGTTACGAGAGTATCCAGCCATTCCCACCGTCAGGAGAGTACTCAGAGTGTTTTTACACTTCAAGCTGACACTGTACAGATTGTTTACTACAGAGAGAACTGTCAGACTCAGGTCTAACCCACCACACTCGGCCACAAGCACATGGGAAAGTCACAAATAAACACTTTTTTAAAAAAAAATAATATAGATTTATCAAACAGAATTGGGATTTTAGCACATGCTCGTTTCCCTATTCCTTTTGACCTATTTTCCCTGGCAAACTCCTTCCCTGGGAGGTGCAGAGCCAGGGCACCAAGTCTTGCTCCAGGCAGGCAGGGTCCCAGAGGGCAGGGCTGGATGGGATCTTGGGAATCAGGAATTGTTCCCTGGCAGGGTGGGCAGGAATTCCCTGGCCCAGAGTGCCCAGAGCAGCTGTGGCTGCCCCTGGATCCCTGGCAGTGTCCCAGGCCAGGTTGGACATTGGGGCTGGGTGCAGCCTGGGACAGTGGGAGGTGTCCCTGCCACGGCAGGGGTGGCACTGAGTGGGATTTCAGGTCCCTCCCAATCCAAACCTTTGGTGATTCCATGACCAGCACAGACCTCACCCATGGTCCCACCTCCCTTCCAGTGTGAAAACTCCAACAGTGATCCTTCCAGCAGGTTTGGGATGTAGAACCTGGCAGCTGAGAGCAGACAAAGGAGAGCATCCAAGTATCTGCTCAGCAGGGAATTATTCCCACGCTGCTGCTCCTGTGTTCCCATCACCCTTGGGACAGCAGGGTCTGGAGCAGTTCAACAGGGATTCACTGCACTCAGCCAGTTTTCCACTCCATGGAATCCCACATGGTTTGGCATCCAGTGCCACCCCCTGCCAGCCCCAGGTGGCTCCAACCTTCAATGACCACGGAAGTTTTAGCAGAAGTTCAAAGAGACTTTCTTCCTCTAAGGGAGCACCTTGCACGATGCAAAAAACCAAATCCTTGTACCCAACTCAGATTAAAGAGTCTAGAAAAAATGTAAATCCGAGCAGAGGTTGGACTGTTTGATCTCTGAGAGACTTTTAAAGAAGTACCAACACCCTCGGGTGTCTCTGCTGGAAGGTTCAAGCCTAAATGTTCACAAACCATTTAATAGCAGTGCCCAGGGAAACAGGCTGTGCCCAGCTCCTGGGGCCAAAGCTGTCTCCTCTGCTCTGGAAGTCCCCTGGTGCCTCAGGATCAGCATGACAAAGCCACCCAGGGTCACACAGATGCAGGAGGAAGCCCTGTGTGACCCAAGGGGCCTCCCAGCAGCACCACAGCTGAACGCAGCCACGGGAAGGAATTCGGCAGCCAAGGGAGGTTATTGCACAGTCATGAACTCACACTCAATTAAAACCTTAAAATTCCTTCCCCAAACGGGCTCCTCTCCTTGGCACACACTCAGCATTTATTTACTACCATCAATTCTCTCATCACCGAGTGCAATCAGCCTTTTTCATCCTCTCCATGCACCAATTTACCGATTTAATGTCAGCCTATTGCTTCCAAACTTCCCCCTCCCTGCAGCAGCCTTTTCATCCCTGGCTTCCACCCAGTCTCCCCATCAGAACTTTGTTCACTCCTTCCACCCCATTAGAAAGACACACACCCCCAAATCACACACAACCCCCCAAAAACAAGGCTGTTTTGTGTTGGAGTGGGAACACAAGCCACCATCCCATCCCATGCCAGGATGTGGGAGGCCTGGCAGTGCCCATCCCTCCTCCCACCCATCCTGTCCCAACACAGGATCCACTCTGTCTGTAAACAGCCAGCCCAGGTCCAGCAGAGTTTTTGGGAATGACTCCAGCCTCCCTGTGGCTCCCAAACCTCCCCAGAGCAGACCTGGGCACCCTGGCTTGGGTGCTCCAAGAGCCAACTTCACCCATTTCCTTCTCCAGGGATCCCTTTGCTTTCCTCAGGCCCAAGGCCTGTGGGACATTTCTCCCAGGCTGAACAAATAAGATAACAGAGCTTGTTTTGGTACCACCCTGCCAGGCACAGCGGCTCTGCCCACGGGCAGCTCCAAAATACCACGTCAGGGCCTTCTCTGGAGCAGCAGCAGAAGCCAAAACATCCCGTGGGCAGGGAAGTTCTAAGGAGCTGAAATAACTGGAGATTGGGTTACTTCAGAACCATAAACCAAGCAATCTGACTGCTGACACATTCCTGCCCCACTGTGTGGAACAAAACTGAATCACTGAAACTGCAGCCACAGCCAGGGCCATCCGAAACTGATGGGAGAGGGGCAGACAGCAACAGGACATGGGGAAATGGTTTTAGACTAAGAGAGGAGAGTTAGACTGGAAATGGAGGGAAGTTCTTCCCTGTGAGGGTGGGGAGGCCTTGGCTCAGAGCAGCTGTGGCTGCCCCTGGATCCCTGGAAGTGTCCAAGGATGGGATTTGGAACAACCTGGGACAGTGGAAGGTGTCCCTGCCCACGGCAGGGGTGGGACCAGATGAGCTCTGTGGTTCCTCCCAGCTCCAACCACGGCAGCATTCTGTGGTTCCATGTGCTGGGAATGCTCTGCAGGGCCCTGGCAGTGCTGTGCACCAGAGGGATCCACGGGACTGAGCAATCCTGTGGCACCTGATGCAGGGACCCAGGATCAACATTCCTGCTCTGCAAAGACACAGGATTATCCATGGCCCACACCAGCTTTCAGTGATTTTCACAGAATCTCGACATGGTTTGGGTCTGGAAGAAGCTCTAAGATCATCCAGAGCCATGGCAGGGACACCTCCCACTGTCCCAGGCTGCTCCAAGCCCCAGTGTCCAACCTGGCCTGGGACACTGCCAGGGATGCAGGGGCAGCCACAGCTGCTGCTCTGTGTACTCTGAAAGGCTCCCAGTGAGGGGTGGGAAGGGATCCAAGCCCCTCTGAGCCCCCGTCCCGGCCGTGAGTCAGCGCTCCAGGCAGCCCCAGCCCACGGCGGCGGGATCCAAACTCATCACCACCGAGTGAAAGAGAAATTGCTGAAAGTCAGGAAACCACATAATGGATGAGTGAGTCATCCCCGCCTGAAAAATTGAAGACGGCAAAGAAAGCTTAGAAGTCAAATAAAAACCCACAACATTCCTGCTGTTCCATCCTGCCACCCCTGAGCCAGGAGAGCCATTCCTGCAGCCTGCCCAAAGCCAGGGGTTCCCAGAGCCAGCTCTGGGCACCAGGTGTGTGGTACCCATGGCAAAGAACCCCTGGAGCAGGAGGAGCTCCAGATACAGAAGTAAAAATTCTGGTAGCTCTGACAGGGTAACAGAAGTACAGAATTCCTCCCTTGCTGTCAGAATTTATGAGAAATCAGAGAATGGCAGACAGGCTCATGTTGGGAGGGAGCTCAAAGCCCATCCAGTGCCACCCCTGCCATGGACAGGGACACCTCCCACTGTCCCAGGCTGCTCCAAGCCCCATCCAAGCTGGTCTTGGCAGTGGAAAGCCATTCCCTGGCTCCTGTCCCTCCCTCCCTTGTCCCCAGTCCCTCTGCAGCTCTCCTGGAGCCCCTTCAGGCCCTGCCAGGGGCTCTGAGCTCTCCCTGGAGCTTCTCCTCTCCAGGTGAGCACCTCCAGCTCTCCCAGCCTGGCTCCAGCTCTTGGAGCATCCCCGTGGCCTCCTCTGGACTCATTCCTGCAGCTCCATGTCCATTCCAAGCTGAAGGCCTGGGATGGAGAGCTCAGAGCTGACCCCAAACCCAGGCTCACAGCTGGGTTCCATCTCACCTTCCCAGCCTCACAGGATGGCTGAGGGAGCCCAGTGCCCCAGGAGCAATACAGACCTTCCACAGGGCATTCCCTGCACTTCCTGGCCTCTTCCCCCTCCTCCCCAGCAGCCCAGGCTCCAGGACTCCCCTGGTCCCTTCCCAGACACGCTGCTGCATAATGAATCCAAGGGCAGCAGCCCCATTCCCACGCTGCCGTACAAGGACAGCTTCTCCCAATTCCAGCCTTATTTATCCCTCATGTGCCTCACCAAGAACTGATGGTTTCCATGCTCACAGGAACCCTGGAGAGCAGGAAACAGGGTGACAACAGCTCTGCCTTGGCCACGGCACACGCTGCACAATCTGCCTTTCCTACAGCCGGGAGGAATGAGCTGCTCCCCAACCACCCACGCTGGGGGATGTGGCCCTGCTGCAGCCAGCCCGTGACATTCCCAGGAAAGTCCTTCCCTTCCACTGAAGAACAGGACTCCGAGAGGGCAAGGCCCTGCCAGGGCGAGGTGCTGCCTGTGCCCTACAGCTGATCCCACAGGGAAACCCTAACCTCAATTATCCGACCTCAACAACAGCCTGCAACCATCACCTGGACTTCTTTGGGAATAAAAACGCTGCCCAGTGATCCCGTTATCCTCTACTTCCCCAAACTCGAGCATAGCCACTCTGCTTCATAACTCCCCTCCCACAAGGATCAAGACAGCAGCAAAGGGGAACCCAAGGCAGATGTGGATCCCAGCACAGGGAGGGGAAAGCCAAAGGCATGGGAAGAAAGCGGGGGGAAGCAGCAGGAGGAGGAGGGAGCTTGTGAATAACACAAGCCCACAAAAGAGCCAAGGTTTGTTATCCCTGGTGCTCACAGACCTGTTCAGTTCCAGGCACCAAACGGGAATTCCACATTCAGGAATCCCAGAACAGGATCCTGGCTGTGCCAGGCACTGCCTGTGCAGTGCCTCAGCAATGGAATGCCACCAGATCCCACATGGGACAGGTCCAGTGACACGGCAGGACAAGGGGTTCGAGGTCAGAGAGGAAGAAAGAGACACCTCTCTGCAGGACAGGCTGCAGGAGAATGCTCACACCATTCCCTAGGGGAAATCCCAACCTCCACTCGTACAGGGGGAGGGAAAAGACTCTTCCCAGAACTTCCAGACACTCTTTCCACAGAGTGTCACTATAAAAGATCACCCCAAGCCCCAGGTACTTCCTTTCCCCATGCCCAGGGGACACCACGCAGCACACGGGGCAGTAGAGTGTGAAAAGCAGAATTTTAGGGGCAGCACCAGTGGCACAAATGAAAATAAATCCCTGTTCTGGCAGGCAAAGATCATTCACATCAGGAAAACAGCAGTTTTAAAATATTTTCCCTTCCTTTCCAGACACATAGGAGCATTTTGGATTACATCAGGGCCACGAGAGTGAGAGAATCACAGAATATCCTGAGCTGGGAGGGACCCACAGGGATCATGGGTCCCTGTCCCGAGCCCCCAGCAATCCCAGCCTGGGCATCCCTGGCAGCGCTGCCCAAAGGCTCCTGGAGCTGTGGCAGCCTCGGGGCCGTGCCCATTCCCTGGGCAGTGCCCAGCACCCTCTGGGGAAAGAAGAATCTTTCTCTAAAATCCAACCTCAATCCCTCCTGGCCCAGCTCCAGCCGCTCCCTCAGGTAGAAAAAATCATCCGTGGATGGGATGGGCAAACAGCAATGATCCCAAACGTGCTGGTACAAGGCAGGTGTTCCTGAATTCTAAACCTTCTGCCCCAAAGTGAGAGCTGCTGTTTTTTAATCCAGAGGGAAAATGAGGAGTCCCCCCACCTCTGAGTGGCACCATGCCAGCAGTGAAGGAGCCCTGCCTGCCTGGAGCTGCCTCACTGAAAAGGTTGTTACTAAAAAAACAATTTAAAAAGAAAATCTTGAAATGACTCACTGTGGAATAAGGATTAAATTGGGAATTTTATGCTTTGCTACACTGGAAGATGGAAATGCTACTTTTGGAGGAGACAGTGGGGAGATTCACCCCTCAGATAAAAAACACTTCTCCTAAAGTGGCTGTTTTCTGAGGGTGATCAGGGAAAGAGGAACTTTCTAGAAAAGATACAGACCAAGAGCAACACTGGAACCCTGAGGCTCCAAAAGGCACCAAAAGGTGACACAAAATGCGAGGTGACACCTCTAGGCCATGAAACCTGGGAGTGAGAGCAGGAGCTGCCAAAACCAATCCCCAAATCCCTGATGTTGGAAAAGCCCTCCCAGCCCAGGCAGTGCCAGCTGTGCCCCATGGCCACCTTGTCCCCAGCCCAGAGCACTGAGTGCCACCTCCAGGGGACACCTGCAGGGATCCCGGGCACTGCAAAGCTCCCTGGGCAGCCCCTGCCAAGGCCTGAGCACCCTTTCCATGGGGAAATTCCTGCTGCTGGCCAAGCTGAGCCTCCCCTGGCCCAGCCTGAGGCTGTTCCCTCTTGTGCTGTCAAGGAGTAGAGGAGGAGGGAAGGAGGGATGGTGGGAAGGAGGGAACACTTTCCAGTATAACAAGTGGTGATTCCATCAGCTCAGCAGCTCCTGAAAACTCTCCCTTGGCCTGAAAAATCCACATGGAGAGGCAGCTCCCACACCTGGCTTCCCTGAGGACCAGGAGACACACGGCCATTTGTGCTTTAGGAACAACAGGGATTTCAGAGTGATCTGACACCTCAGATGCTCTTTCCCTGAACACGGACTTTCCAAAATCCTCCAGGCCCTCTGCAGTAATAAAGAGGCTTCAAAGGACAAGCTGGGAACTCCTTAGACAAGATACTCCTCATTCTCAGCACACAGGGAAGAACTCCAGTGTGATGCAAGCCCTTTTGCAGTTCAGTACTTTGAACTGATGTTGTGTAAGCAAAAACCCAAGAAGGAAACCCCCAAACCTTTCCTGAGCCCAGCTCCAGTGCCACCCCACAGCTGCTGCTCCACTGCCTGTGATAGACCCAGCTTAACCCTCCCTGAGACTTCCCAGAGCGACCTGGGAACGCAGAGTGCAGATTGTCCAGAAAATGCTCAAATTTGAGCAGATCTGGGGTTCTCCTGCTGAAGGGCAGCTCAGCTTTTCCCCATCATTCCTAAACCATGATTTAGCTGTGGCTTCCCCCAGGCAGCTGGAGAGGCACTGCATGGTTTGGAATGTGTCCTTGTTCTGAGCCCTGTGCAGAGAGCAATCAGTTTTAGGGGAAGCTGAGGCAGGAAAGGGGCAGTTTTCCAAACCCCAGCCACTGGGAGTCAGACTGTGACAGCCCAGCCATGGAATCCCTGACTGGTTTGGGTTGGGAGAGACCCAAAATCCCACCCAGTGCCACCCCTGCCATGGCAGGGACACCTCCCACTGTCCCAGGCTGCTCCAACCCCAATGTCCAACCTGGCCTGGGACACTGCCAGGGATCCAGGGGCAGCCACAGCTTCTGTGGGCACACTGTGCCAGGGCCTGCCCACCCTGCCAGGGAACAATTCCTGCCCAAGAATTCCTAATCTATCCCTGTCCCTTGTACCACGTACCTGCACACGCCCCTTTTAGTGCCCCAAGTGCCTCCTCAGGCTCCAGGGCTGTGGGAGGGAGTTCCAGGTGCTACTCCCACCTTCCCCACAGCTCACTGTGTGCCCAGGTCCCTCCCTGCTGCTTTCCCCTCAGAACTCTGCCATCCATGTCCCCCATTATCCCCAACACCCAGGTTGCTGCAGCTTTCCCCTCAGAACTCTGCCGTTATCCCCAACACCCAGGTTGCTGCTTTCNGCAGCTTTCCCCCCAGACCTCTGCCGTTATCCCCAACCCCCAGGTTGCTGCTTTCCCCTCAGAACTCTGCCATCCATGTCCCCTGTTATCCCCAACACCCAGGTCCCTCCCTGCTGCTGTCCCCACAGAACTCTGCCATCCATGTCCCCCATTATCCCCAGCATCCAGGTCCCTCCCTGCTGCTGCTGTCCCCTCAGAACTCTGCCATCCTTGTCCCCCGTTATCCCCAACACCCAGGTTGCTGCTGCTGTCCCCTCAGAACTCTGCCATCCATGTCTGCCATTATCCCCAACACCCAGGAGGGGCCGCGCCACCCAGAGCACCCCAGGCATTCAGCCAGGTGAGAAGGGCTGGCTCTGACCCCGTCCTCACCGCGGCTGAACAAAAAGTTCCTTCCCACAGCCTGGCACTTGGTAAGAAAATGCCCCCCGGGGTTTCACTGAGGGATAAATCACCCGGGAAGGGAATGGCTGACTGAGGGCCCAGCTGTGGGCCCGAAGCCGGCGGCCCCGGCAGGAATCCATGGCACAGGCAGTGCCTGGAGCAGCACTGTAAGGGCAAACAAATAAATTCCTCAGGCACCTTCCTGAGCGCTCCATAAATCCTGCAGGCACACGGAGGCAGAAGGTGGGAGCTCTGTGCACGGCTGAGCCCTGAGAACGGCTCATGGAGCCATTCCCGGCACAGGAATGCCAGGCCTGCTTGGGGATTACAATGGTTCTCCTCCCCTCACGGCCCTGGCAGAGCCTTGGAGCACCAAGCACGAAGGGAAGAGCTGTGTGTGCCCCGAGGGGGGCTCAGTGCCTTGGGGAGGGGCTCTGGGAGCGGGATCCCCTCCTTGCTCACAGCCTGAGGGGTGCACGGGGAATATTCCCGATGGGAGCAGTGCCCTTGTAATCACAACTCTCTCTAGGAGCTGTCCTGGAATTGCAACCCCCTGAGCAAAGCACTCGGAGTTGGAACACAGAGACCACAGAACAAAGCCCAAGCTGGATCAAACGGCAGCTTGGAAGAGTTTGGGACCAACCCGGGAACCCAGCTCGGTGTCTGTGGCTGCCATGGAACACGGAACACTTCATTTACCAGAGGTTAATTATACACACAGCTTCCAGCGAGATGAGGCTGCCTCAGAGATGTGATGCGCTTCAAACCACAGAAAGCGGCCTTGACTTATTTAAAAAGATTCTTATTCCCAAACACATGTGGGAGGGACCAAGACTTTCTGCATGGCATCAACCACCAAACTTGAGAAAACAGCAGTTTTCTGTGTGTGAATGAAAAACAAAATATTTTCACTACAAAAAAAAAAAAAAGAGAGAAAGAGAGAGACTTAACAGACCATTATTATTGTCACGAACAATTTAAAAGTTAAATTTTAAAAAAGAGACACTGAAATTCACCTAGTGGCACCCCAGCCATGGCAGGGACACCTCCCACTGTCCCAATGTCCAACCTGGCCTGGGACACTGCCAGGGATCCAGGGGCAGCCACAGCTGCTCTGGGCACCCTGGGCCAGGGAATTCCTGCCCACCCTGCTAGGGAACAATTCCTCATTCCCAAGATCCCATCAAATCCTACTTTGAAGCCGCTCCTGCCCCTCCAGGCCTTGTCCCCAGTCCCTCTGCGGCTCTCCTGGAGCCCCTCCAGGTCCTGGCAGGGGCTCTGAGCTCTCCCTGGAGCTTCTCCTCTCCAGGTGAGCCTCCCCAGCTCTCCCAGCCTGGCTCCAGCCCTAGAGCAGCTCCATGGCTCCTCTGGATCTCTCCAGCAGCTCCAGGTCCCCCTTGCTGTGCAGGGACTCCCAAGCTGGAGCAGCTCTGCTGTGGGGTCAGCCCAGGGAAGGAGCTTTGGGGCTGGAGCTGCTGTTTATTCCTGCTGGAGGAGAGCAGAGCCCATCCCAGCCAATCCCACTCCCCAGATCACCTGGCTGGAAGCTTTATTTTCCCAGAGTTTTGTCAACTTCATTCGGAGGGAAAAAAGCGTTTGGGGGAAAAATGAATGTTACTTTTTCAGTCTTGTACTTTCAGGCTACATCAGCTGACATGAAAAAAATCCCCAAAACCCAAAAAAGGAAGTTGAATTTTTCTCTATCAACTCTCCTGACCAGCACCAGCACAGGACACAGCCACTGGGCTGTACTGGTGGTATTTCTTTCCCAAGAGCAGAAGTGTCACCTCTGCAGCACTTCCCCCCCAGCCAGAACACACAGGACTAAGTTTAGCCATCGTTAGGCCACTGATAAATCCCTCCTAACCCCTGTCCACTCCCAGAGCCAAGGAGGCACCAGCAAACCAAACCATCTACAGAGAGCCCTGCATTCACCCCAATCTGACTCTTTAAACCCATTAGTCAGGGCTAATTCCTTGCAGTTTTTCCAGGACCGGAGGAGCAGCAGCCCCAGGGTCTGAGCAGCAACACTTTGGTACACTGGGCTGCAGAAATCCTGTCAGAGTGTGAAATTCTGGGTTATTGCTGTTGGGCTGGGCTGACTCAGCATTCAGCACCAGCCACAGCCACGCTAAAGGACTGTGTTTACCAAAGGGATAACTCTGGCTACCAGGGAAGCTCCCTGCCAAATCCTAACAAAAACACACAGGTGACTCAGGAAGACGAGCCCAGACTCCTCTGGATCTTTTTTAATACCTCATTAATCAGGAAAAAAACATTCTATACCCTCCAGGCAGAAAATATTCTTTCCAACAGCAGCATAAAGGGGAAAAGGAGCCACGATCTTCCCTCCCTCCTCTGCTGCAAATAGAGAACTCCACTGCAGCGTCCCTGAAAATTCATGTCCAAACCAATTACAAGTGGCCCAGGCTGCCAGGGCAGGGATGGAATCACATCCCTGGAGGGATCTAACAGCCCTGTGGATGTGGCACTTGGGGACACGACTTAGTTGAACTCTGCAAGGGCTTTTCCAATTAAATAATTCCATGATCCTCTCCAGTAAACCCAGCCCTTTCTCACCTTGTGCACCAAAGCCCTCATGAGTATTTCCACCAACACAAAGACTCTACTGAACAATCAAGCCTTTTTCCTCTTTCTTTCCCTTGTTTCTTTAGGGTAGAAGGTGCTCCATGTACTCCCAGAGCCAGGTCAGGTGTCAGTGAACCCCCAGCCTTCCTGGGAATGCTGGATGTGCCACAGGCTTGGCCACCACGCTGCCCTCGGAGGGGTCTCAGTCCCTGCTCTGCCTTGGGAACAGGCGGCCTGGTGCTCCCACAGCACCAGAGGTGCAGTGCCCCTGAGGAACCCCGAGGAGCTGGCAGTGACATTCCCAGCACAAGTGTTTGGCAGATGCTGAAGAAACCACCTGAGTTGGAACCACAGAGCAAGACTTGGGTCTGGTTTAACAGTTCCTGTTCCCTGAGTGAACGGCAGCTGGAGTTTCTCCCAACCCCAAAGGAATTACAAGAATGAACCCATTACACCTTTTCAGTGAAAATAAGGATGAGGTGGGGTGAGATGTCCCCATTTTCCTACATCTCCGGTAACCTCCAGCCCAGTTCCACTGCTGCTGGCAGGCCCAAGAGCAGCACATCCCACATCCCTGTGGGCACAGCAGGCCCGTGCTCATCCCTGGCTCTCCTGCTGCTTCTCCCATGTAGAGCTCAGCTTTGTCCTGGATCCTGCCCATGTTCCCACCCTCAGCAGGGCACCAGGGCCATCACCACACTGGGATTTGGGGCTCCCTGTGCTCAGGGTGCCTGTGCAGAGCCCAAAGAGCTCTTCCAAAACCCTGAGTGGTGCCAACACAGCAAAGAGCCACAGGTACTGCAGAGATCCCGGCCGGGATGAGCTGGGACAGTGGGATAACAGGACAGTGGGATAACAGGATACCTCCTCCCAGCAGAGTCCCAGGGAGCAGGAAAGCATCTCAGCCATTTCACCTTGTTAGGCTGAGCAGCTGAAAATAGCCCCGGGGATGAAAAACAAACCAGCTGGACAAGTTCTCCAAAGCGGGAGGCTCCAGCCAGCAGCGAGTGGAGCTCTGTCCTGTCCCCTGCCCTGAGCTCTGTCCTGTCCCAGTTCTGTCCTGTCCACAGCTCTGTCCCTGTCCCCTGTCCACAGCTCTGACCCTGGACCCTGTCCTCTGTCCCAAGCTCTGTCCTGTCCCTGTCCACAGCTCTATCCTGTCCCCTGCTCTGAGCTCTGTCCTGCCCCAGATCCCAGCACAGGGAGCCCCAGAGGGGTCAGTGCCAAAGGAGCATCCCCCAGGCCAGCCCGGGGGAAGGGAGGGGTGGCAGGGAGAGCACTGCCCCATCCAGCAAACCTTTGAAGATATCCATCTCTGCAGGATGGCACAGGAATGCCAGACATTCCCATGAAGGCTCCTGCTCTGACATGACAGACTCCAAGGGCTGAGCCTCACCCTTTGAAGCATGAAACATTTTTTTCTCCTTTCCCAGGACAGAAAATAAAATATGGGAGAAAAAATAACCAGCAACCCCACTCCTCACAGCAACTGCTGTGAGGAAAAGCTCTCTAGGAATCATCCTGCAGTGTGGGAGAACAGCACTGAATGCCCCCAAACATCCCTTTCACCCTCTTTTTTTGTTCATGATACAGCAAATGAAATGAACAGGAAAACCTGTGTGTCTCCAAAAGCCAGAGTGCAAATCTCCAGGAAACTGTGTGGTCCATGAGAAACCTCTGAGAGCAGCAGGACCAGAGGCCAGGAGGGCAGTGCCTGGGATGGGATGGGGACAGCCTTGGGGTGGGACAGGGACAGCACCCACGGTGGGATGAGAACAGCCTTGGGATGAGGACAGCCCCCATCACTGCCCCAGCCAGAGATCCCTCTGTCAGGTGTGCTGCCATCACCATTCCCACAGAACCATCAGCATCTCCAATCCAGCTCCCACACTTCCCAGTTTCACACTTTGGAGTATGTCCTTTGTTATCCAGAGGCCCTGCAGGACACAGCTTAATTAACTGGCTCCCACCTCAGCAGGCCAGGCTGCAGGGGTGCCATCCCTGATGAAGCTGAGGAACTTTTTCCTCCTGCCAGCACTGCAGCAGAGGGTCCCTCACAGCTCCTGGGACACCCACAGCCAGCCTGGGCTCCGGGAGGGAGCTGGGAAGCCAAAAAGTCTAAAAGTGGATATCAGGACCAAGCAGAGATGGATGGGGCTGCTCTGCAGAGTCTGGCACAATCCAAAGACAAGAACTTCCTTCCTGATCCTTTCCACAGGTTTGACAAGAAAACAAGATCTCCTCAGTTTGGCCAGACCCACTGTGAAATCCCAGAACACCAAACTGCTGCTGCCTTCCCAAAACGCTCTGGGATGCTCAGACCTTTCAGCAGCCCCCTCCCCATCAACACTTCATCCCTGCACTCGGATCCAGCTCCAGAAATGCCAAGCAGAGGAGGAAGCTGGGAAACTCCAGGGTGATCTGCCCTGCCTGAGATTGGATCACCTCCCTCAGCTCAGCCGCAGCAGGTGGGAAAAGCCATCCCACACAGGGGTAAGAGGGAATAACCCTTGGAATAACCCTTGGAATAACCCTTCCTCAGCCTGCCTGGCCTGGAGGGCTCCTCACCTCACCTGCACTGCTGGAGCTGCTCTGTGACAAGCACCAGCCCCTCAGGCCAGCACAAGGTGCCAGACCTGGATTTCTCCCTTCCAACTGCCAAGTGCCAGAACAAACCCACCCAGGCACGCTGAACAACAGCAGCTGCTTACTTCCACAATTATTTGTCCCCCTCAAAAATTAGTTTCTATCCTCCATCCATCTCTAACCAGTTAAAAAAAATAACTTTTTTTTCCCTTTGGCTTACTCACCCATTAATTATGTCCTGGCACTCTCACAGATCTAAACACATGCATTGCTTAGCAGCTTTAATCCTGAATTATTCCTCCCCTTCCTGCAATCCAAAGCCTCCCTTGCCTAGGAAGGGGCAGGCTGTTCCAACCAGCAAGCTGTTCCTTTGCAACTCAGAGAGGAACATTCCTCAAGTTCTCCTGTTTATTGTGTTTTTATCCTCCCAGAATAGCTGAATTTACAGCACCAGAGCTCTAAACCTGCAGAGAAGAATTAAACTGACCTTAAAACTCTGTCCTTCAGGGAAAAACAAACACTGGGCTACAAAAATAGTGTCTTTTCCTGAAAAACGTGTGTGTGTTAACAAACATCCCCGTCTCCAACTGCACTGCTGCTGCTTCCACTTTCTGAGAGCTGCTGGGATCAGCAATTTCCAAATCCCAGTGGAGGTGAAGGGATGCTGGAACTGAGAACATGCAGAGCTCCTTGGTGGGATAAAGTGCACTTCCAAGGAAGTGCCTCTGTGGATCCTGCAAGTGTCTCTTATAGCAAATCTCAGGAAGGCATAGATAAACATTTATATACAAAAAAATACCTGTACATGCCAGAGGCAGCCACTGAGGCTGGTGAGAGACTTCCAAGGAGCACTTGGTAGTTCCCAAAGTCAAACTCCACAGATGCCCGTGACACACAGTGAGTTAATGCATTTTCCAAAGTGGAAAAAATAGGTTACTTAAAAATAGGCCCGTAATCCAAACAAACAAGCATCCCGGTACTATTTCATGGAGGGAAAACAAGCAGGGACAATCCGGGACAGAACCATGCATGGCTCCCTAATGACTTCCTCCTGCTCCTCTGAAGGTTTTCCATCCACTGCAGAGCCAGGGACCTGGGCTAGGACTGCCAGGAAAAGCTCCTGGGCACAGTCCTGCCATCACTCCTGATCATGAATTGTATTCTTGGGATTATTGCAGAGCTCAGAGCCCCTGCCAGGGCCTGAAGGGGCTCCAGGAGAGCTGGAGAGGGACAAGGCATGGAGGGACAGGACCCAGGGAATGGCTTCCCACTGGAGGGGAATAGTTAGAGGGAATAGTGGGAAGAAATTGTTCCTTGTGAGTGGTGAGGCTCTGCACAGCATGAGGCAGGAGCTCCTCACGGCTCCCATGTGCTGCAGGAGTGACAGAGCAGGGGCTTTAATTAAAGAGTCCTTTGTCCCTGCCAGCACCAGCTCCTAAAACTGAACCAGAGCTCTGGAGGTGCCAGAAAATTAATCAGGCACGGCTGCAGGGGCTGGGGAAACGAGGGGGAGGGAAAATTAAAGTGTTCCAGAGAGCCCAGCTTGGATCAACCATGGGAGCAGAGCAGACTCAGCAGGACAGCGCTGCCTCCACAGGAAACATCCCCAAATTCCACAGCAAAGAGTCTGGAGGGCAGGAGGGGGAAGCAGCAGGTCCCAGGGCTGCACCTGGTAACAGGAAGCAGGCAGGAAAGAGGCTAAAGCCCTCTTTATTCACAGCATCCCACGCTGGTTTGGTCTTGGAGGCACCTTAAAGTCCATCCCATCCCACCCCTGCCATGGCAGGGACACCTCCCACTGTCCCAGGCTGCTCCAAGCCCCAATGTCCAACCTGACCTGGGACACTGCCAGGGATCCAGGGGCAGCCACAGCTGCTCTGGGCACCCTGGGCCAGGGAAGGATTTCTCCCCAGTGGCACCTGACTGGCACAGGGAGGGGTGATGGAATCTCCTGGGGCCCAGGGGATCCCCAGACCTTCACCCAACAGCAGCAGAGGTCCCATCTCCTGTTTCCAGCACGTTCCTGCCCCTCCAGTGACCCACAGCAGGGCTCCACACAGCTGGACCAGCCAGGCACAGGAACCACCCTGGCCCCTAAGGGCCACTCCAGTGGGACTCTAAGAGCTGCCCAGGGAGAGCCACAACTCTCCCGCTTGCTCTGCCTGCTCTGGAGTTCATTTCTCCCTCTCTGGATTCAAAGCAAAGCTAATTAATGAAGGAAAACAGCTTTTTCAACACTAATCAGTTTGTGCAGTTAGGGCTGTGGGGGGCAGAATGCCAGGCTGGGCACAGTCCAGCACTGAAGGGTGTCCAGGCCTGGCACCGACCCTGGGCTTGGAACCACCAGGGACACGAGCCACTGCCAGCACCTTTTCCACCAGCACAGCCTCCAAGTGGGACAAGCTGCAGGGCAGGGATAACCTCAGGGAAAAGTGCTGCTTTTCAGCCACCTGCTCACAGAAAGGGTATTTTTACTAACAAATCACAGAACCCCAGGATCTGTGAGGCTGGAAAATCCCTCCCAGATCAGGCTGTGCCAGCTGTACCCCACGGCCACCTTGTCCCCAGCCCAGAGCACTGAGTGCCACCTCCAGGGATGAGCACTCCAAACCTCCCTGGGCAGCCCCTAAATACCAGGATGGCCTTTTAAACCCCAAGCAGATCATGAACTACACCTCACTGGAGGTACCTCAGCCCGCCTGGGCTGTCCTGGACACTCACCCATCCCTCCAGCCCCTGCCTAGGGGAGGAGAGAGCTCCCACAGGGAATTGTGATGTACTAACACACCCAGGCAGCCCATGAGCCAAACACCAACTGAGCAGGCCAGAGAAACACCAAGTGCTTTTCCTCCTCACTCCTTGTGGGATGAGGCTCCACTCCAGGCCTACCAAAGCATCCCAGACCCTGCAGGGACGCAGGCACGGCAGGAGGCTCCTTGCTCACACATTTACTGCTCTATCCCCTCCTGAGAGCACAGGGTGGAAAGGACAGCAGGATTGCTGCCCTGGTGGATGTGTGTATCCCTGCCCCACTGTGGGAAAGGCCAGCCACAAAAGCCTGGAGCAGGAGATGCATCTCCCTACAGCCCCAGCAGGGCAGGCAGTGTCCCAGCAGCTGCCCCTGAACCACTCCTGTGGGAAGGGACCACCCGAGGGGCACAGCAGGCACGGACACAGCTGCTTTCCGAGGGAGTAAATACATAAATCCAACAAGAAATTAAATTAGGATCCTCTCTGTGATCCAGCCGAGCATTACTCCAAGTTTCTGGGCCAAGCAGGGACGGGAATGAGCTGGAGGGAGCCAGGAGCTCCCCAGCAGCCCCAGTGCTGCCCAGTCGGCCCTGCTCCTCCTCCTCCTCCACACGAGGCCAGTTTGCTGCCAAAACACAAATTTTCCATCTCTCAGAATGGCAATTCCTCGAGATGAGTTCCATTGCTGAAGGAAGCCAAGGCTGTGCAATCCACCGGGGCTTCCAGCTGAGCTGGGGAAGAACATGGACTTATTTCCTGGCAGAGTTCTCCAAGTATTCCCACAACTGCTCCATCTGCCTTGCCCAACCCCAAGCTGCTCCTCACAGGTGCAACCTCTACTCGTGAAGGTGCACCCCTGGAAGGAATTAATTCAACAGCAAACTCTCCTTTAAAAGGCAAAGCAAAAGGAAGGCACGGCAGCTGGCTGTGTCCCATGAACCCCACCAGGTCTGTGGAAGGACACAAACCCAGGGGCTCCCAGCCTGCAGGATGAGCCATCACTGAGCTGCCCAAGGCTCCACGAGGCCCCGTCCTGCTCAGATGCCAACAGCTCTTACTGCAAGTTCCAAGCCCAAACCCATCCCTTCACAAGGCTGAGGTTGTGCAGTGAAGGATTCACCCCCAGTGAACCCCGGGGCCTTGGGATGGCAAGGACAGACAGGGCTTGGGCCTGCTCACCCAGAAATTCACATTCTCCCCCTCTGGGATCAGTGACAGCAGCCTGTGGCTGCAGCCCCACTCCTCACACTTTGTCCCACAGGATGTTCCCTGGGTTTATGGGCAGCTCCAGGTGCTCCAGGCAAACACAGAAATAGGCAAAGCCCTCCAGCTTTGGACACCAACACTATCAGGGTGGGTTTTTATCCTGTTTTTTAAACCACTTAGATGAGAGCAAAGATGACTCAAGAAATGTTGTGATCAAGGAATCAAGACAGGGAAGCAGGAGACAGGGCAGGAGAAGGAGAAAGAAGAGAAAGAGGAGCTGCTGTGGAAAGAGGAAAAGCTGCCAAACCTGTGCCAGCCCCGCACCAGAGTCCAGCCCTCGCCACTCCCTGGCACAGGAGCTCCACATCACCCCAAAATTCCTCAGTCACAATTCACAGCCCATCTCTGAACTGCAGGAAAAAGGGAAAACCCTTGCCCCCATCCCTGACTTGGGATGCCAGAACAGGGACCCACACCAGGCCCCGTATCAGAGCACAGGAAGGAATTCCATCCGGAATTAAATAAGGCTCAGGGCAATGCAGACTTGCAGCAGTTCCACATTACTGCAGGGAGATGGGGCAGGTCTGGATCTGCAGGTGGAAGTTGTCACCATTAAGGGATGAACCCCAGTCACCCAAATCCCTGCCTCTCCACAGTCTGTTTACCTGGGATCTCCTGCAAACACACCTGGAAGTGCCCACCTGTGCTGGGCTGCAGGGACAGCAAACAATCAAAATAAAAATAACCCTAAACCCCACAGACTGGTTCCAGGTGATGTGATTTAAGGAGGAAGAGCCAACTGAGCAAGATTAGTATTTTAAATGAGCTGAAATTTAATACTTGTGACCCAAACAATGGGTCACATTTTTGGTGGCCCATATAAAACTTGTGTAAAATATCAGCCACAACTCTGGGGGATGTTCTGATAAGGACCAGAAAAAAAGACCAAAAACTGGCTGATTTTGGGCAGCAGCCTGATTACAGCTAGTGAGCAGAAAGAGGGGGGGGAAAAAAAATCCCCGAAAGCCCAGTTTGCCCCCTTTTAGGGGGTGTGAAAAGGTGCCGGGGCCGGGCTGCAGCCTGACAAATTCGGGCTAAAAATAACCAGGGCGGGTGCAAACAATACCGTGGGGCCGGTCACACATCCTGTGGCAGCGGCACGATCCCAAAGCCGGGCTGGGGGCAAGGCCAGGGGGCTGCCGGGGCCCCTCCTGCCCGGCCCGGGCCCCAAAGCCCCACACCTTGTGAAATGGCTCCTGTGCTGCCGGGTGAAACCAAACTTCAACCTGATCCCGGCAGGAAAAGATTACAGATCAAAGATTAAGGCCTCAATTCGCCTCTGAGCGAGTCAAAGCCAGGAGAAAATCTGGTTTTCCCCGGCGTTCAGTCACCAACTCTGATTTTCCTGCATGGATAAACCCAGCCGTTTCAAACTCTCGCTTGAAAATATATCCCAGGAATTGGGATCATTCAGTAATCCTCTATAAAACCTGCTGATGCATCCATCCCCTGAGCGTGCAGGGGAACCAGCAGCCAAGGAGTGCTGCAGCTCAGGCTTCTGCTCTCTGCATCGCCTGAGAAACTTCCCCGGTGCTGACATTGTACCATTAAAATCCTGCCATCCTGATTAAAGAATTAAAGAAAAAAAAAAAAAGGAACACCTTTGCATGATGGAAATGTGTCAAAACTCAGCACTTTCACTTTCAAAACGGCGTCCAACACTCACCTCTGCCTCACAGCGAGCAGCCAACACCTCTTGCTTGCAGGGAAAACCCCAGAAGTGTCTCCTGTGCTGCCTGAGGATATTCCCTGCTGAGAACTTCGAACAACAGCTCAGAGAGCTCGGACCGAACGGCCAAGAGACCTCAGGGGTGACACAGCTGCGGTGGTAGAGGGCAAGGAACCCTCCCGACCTGCCCGGCTGCCCCGGGGAGGGACACAAATCCCCCCCTGACCACATTCCTGCCCCTCTGGGGCTCCAACCTGTAGGCAGTGATCAATCCCCCGCAGGTTTGGGACGCCGGCGGTGACCGAGACACGGCGCAGAGTGACCCAATGCACTGGCCCAGCAGGAGCAGCCGCGCCGGGGGGAATCTCTGGGAGCCCAGGCCCCGGGGCTGCCTCCGCTCGCCGCCAAGAGCAGAGCCAGCAGCTGAATCACCCAGGCTGCCACACTTCTTCTGCAGGGCCTCCAAAAATAACCGCAATGGAAATTCCTTGGAGGCACAAACCTCGCTTCACAAGGACTGCAGAGATCCAGTTTCCTTAGCGGAGCAGACTGGATGCGAACCGGCCCGAGGGTCGAGGAGCACGGGGAGAGGGGATGAGCAGCTCCGTGTCCCGGAGACAGCGAACAGCGAGGCACAAAGCCCATCCCCGGGCAGGACGGAGCAGCCTCCCCGCAGCTCCCCTGGCCCTGTGATCCCCACACGGCTCCCAGGCCTGCCCCTGCCCCGATCCCAACAAAGCCGAACCCTTCCCAGGACGCCAACACCAAACACCATCCCCTGCCCCAAACCCCGCCGAGCTGCAGCCCCAGGAATCCCCGCTGCTGTCCCCGGGCACGGCGGGCCCGCAGCGGGGCTCGGCACCGCCCGGAGCTGCCGCCGGGCCCCTGAGGCGCTGAGC
>VWYN01007142.1:39527-64027 GCA_013400075.1 Hippolais icterina
TCCATCCATCCATCATCCATCCATCCTCCATCCATCATCCATCCATCCATCCATCCTCCATCCATCCTCCATCCATCCATCCTCCATCCATCTTCCATCCATCCATCATCCATCCATCCATCCATCCCAGGATCCCCCTTATCGCTGTTGTTTCTGGTAACAGCGGCCATGCCAAGCAGGTGTCACCACATGCTCCCCAGGTGCCAGATCCATCTCCAGCCCTGGAGCTGCAGAGCTCTGGCAGCCCCTGGAGCAGAGGCCAGGGGCTGGGAGTGGCCGTGGCCGTGGCCGTGGCCAGGTCCAGAGCGGGGCCTGGCCTGGGAGGGAAATAAAATGAGGAAATTAGTCACGACAGCTGGAAAATGAGGGAAATCAGAATCCTCCGACTCAGCATGGAAGTTATTTTAGCTGTCACGTCAGAGCCCGGGGCAGAGCTGAGGGGCCCCTGGGGGGGTCTCTGGGTCCCCACCATGGCCATGGACCCTGTGGAGTCCCCACTTGGGATTCAGAGATTTTCATAGTTTTATTAATTTCCTCTTTCTGCTGCTGAGCTGGCGCCAGGACCGGGGGGGCAGCGCTGTGCAGAGCAGGAGTGACCCCAGTGACACGGGCTGGTGACCTCCAGCCTTGGGTGGACCTGGGCACGGCCCCGGGGCCGGGACGGACCCGGCGGCCGGGGAGGGGAGCCCGGGGCAGGGTGCGGTGCGCAGGGTGGGGTGTGAAGTGCCCGGAGCGGGGTGTGCCGGCGGCTGTGGTGCGGGGAGGGGGTGCCTGGGCGGTGCAGGGCCGGTTCAGGGAGCTCGGGTCAGGTTTGGGGACCGTGGGACCGGGAGCTCAAGGGGGTGGCTGCTCCACTTCCCCGGCGGAAAACCCCCGGGGGCTGCCCCGGCCGGGAGCGCTGGCAGAGGGTTTTGCTTCCCTTTTCTGCTGAAGAGATGAGTCGCTTTTCCCGTGCCAGGGGTGGCGGTGGGAGGGGAGGACTCTGTGTGTCACCCACAGCCCCCCTTGCCACCCTCTGCTCTCCCCAGCACCCCAAACGCCACCGAGTGCCACCAGGGAGGAGGTGGCCGGGGTCCTGGGGCTGGGCCCGGCGCAGTTGTGTCCCCCACGAGCTGTCCCCTCAGCCCCACGAGGCCGCTTTGACCCCGGCATCCCGGGGCGCAGAAGGGGTTAAATGTGCTGCGGCCGCGGATTTCCCGGGAGAACAGAGCTGGCCTTGTGCCGGCAGCAGCAGCGGAGCTGGCGGCGGGCGGTGGGGGCACTCCAGGGCCAAGGCACCCACCCAGTGTGCCCGGGCTGGCCCATCCCGGCCCCCTGGGCAGCGGGACCCGCGGGAGCCCCAGCGTGGCTGCAGGGACACGGGTGATCTCCAGCCCCTGCCTGGCACCACGAGGATGGCACCTGGCGCTGTCCTGGAATGAGATTCCCTTGGCAGGGAACCGTCCTGTCCCATGGGGGACACAGGAACCCTGCAGGTCATGGGGCAGGGCACGGGTCCCTCAAACTCCCTGGGAAGCCGAGTGTGAGTCTGGGGCTGTGGGGACCGTGATGTGGTGGCTGTGGCTGCAAACCTTGGCTGTGACACAGCCGGAGCCCCCCTGGCCCCCATACCCCCCTCCGTGGTACCCAGACACACCTGGAGCTGCTGCGGGGGCTCTGCCCCACACCAAGCCCCCTCCCCAGGGAGACGTTTGCCTGTGAGTGTGGGCTGTCCCTGCAGTGCCCTCACTGTGCCACGGGCACCTCGTACCTGCTGCTGGCAGTGCCAGGGCTGGGGAGCCAAAACGCTCCCGTGTGAGCCCTCGGGTCCTGCCGTGACCCCTCCAGGGCACCTTTGCTGAGTGCTGGTGACAAACCTGGAGGCACCCCGGGGCTCCACACCCCCAGGGGGGCTGCAGAAGTGACCCCTGGCCTCTAGCCCTTCCTCTTCCTCCTCTTCCTCCTCCTTTCCCTCCTCCTCTCCGTGTCCTGGTGGTGATGCTGCCATGAGCACGAGTGTTTCCTCTGTGCCAGGATGGGGATGGGATGGGGATGGGGATGGGGATGGGGATGGGGATGAGGATGAGTATGGGGATGGGGATGGGGATGAGGATGGTCATGAGGATGGGATGGGGATGGGGATGGGATGGGGATGGGGATGAGGATGAGGATGGGGATGGGGATGGGAATAAGGATGGGGATGGGGATGAGGATGGGGATGGTTCCTGCCAGGTGCAGCTCATCCCAAGGTGCCCACAGTCAGTTTGGGGGCGCAGGGTTTGGCTCAGCATGAGCAGTGTGTGCCATTTCCCACTGTGGGATGGGCACAGGGCCAGGCTGGTGCTCGGGGCTGCTTGGGGTCCAGATGGGCCAAATGGGGTGACAGGGGCAGCTGTGCCCCACTCCAGGGGCTGCCCTGGGGTACCCCCCAGCCCTGGGAGCCCTGGGTGAAGGGATGGGGTGTCTGCAGGGCAGGAGGGGCACAGGGGATGTGGGTGGCAGTTCCAGCCCCTGTGGAAGGTGCACGTGCCTGAGGGTGGCCCTGTGGAGCCATGGAGGGACCTCGGTCACCCACAGTCCTGACCTGGACCCCTGATCCTGGTCCCATGACCCTGACCCTGCTCCTCCCACTGCCCTGCTCCTTCTCCCTCTGCTCCTGCTTCCATTGCTCTGATCCACTTCCTTCCCCCTGCCCTGCTCCTCCAGCTTCTCCTGCTCCAGTTCCTTCTCCCGCTGTCCTGGTCTCCTGGATCCTGATCCCACTGTCTTGATTCTGGTCCCGTCCCCATCACTCCCCTGCTCCTGCTGCCACCCCTCTGTCCCCTCTGCCACCGCCCCGGCCTCGTGTCCCTCTGAGCCCTGCAGCCCAGGGTGTCCCGCTGCCTGCTGACAACTGGTGCAAACCGGTGTGAGGAAACCTCCGGGCTGTGCTGGCTCCCAAACTGCAGGCCAGAGGCCGGGACTGTGTTTGTGGCCCCCTGGGACCCTGCGAGCGGCTTCCTGCGGGGATGGGGACGGGGATGGGGCCCGCCCGAGCTGGGCTCACACACCGGGGATGCGGGAGCCCCTGCCCGGGGAAGCTGGGCTGAGGGGGAAGCTGAGTCTCGGCGCTGCGGGGCGTTCCTGGCAGCCCCCCGCGCCTGTCCCGGGGGTCAGGGCGCAGCCAGGCAGGGCGGGGGTCACGGCACAGCCTCGGCCGCAGGAAGCCGCGTGTCAGGGCGGGAAGAGGAAGAGCGACTTCCCCATCCGAGGGGGCAGGGACTGCCTGGGCTCCGTCCCTTCCCCCTTCCCCAGCCCTGCGGACTCAGGGGGCTCTGGGGAACGGGGACCCCCAGCCCAGGACTCCGGGACATGGTGGCTTCTCTGTCCCGCCACCTCTGCTCCGTGCCCGTCACTGGCACATGAGCGGGGCTGCCATCCTCCCGGTGTGATCCCATGGGCGGGCACCAGGACCCCGGTGGGAAAGGGGCTGCCGGCCCCAGGGTGGGCACCTCCCCACCCCAGCACCGTGGGGTGCCCCCGCCTCGGCTGGGCAGGGCTGGGCAGCGCCCGGCTCCAGCCGGCAGCAGGAAGGGGAGCAGGATGCGGCCCTTAATGGGAATTGCAGAGGGAACCTGAGGAAGGAAAACGCGCGCTGGGCTTGGGGATAAACACAGCTGCAGGAGCGGACGTTGGCTCCAGGGGCCACGCTGCAGCCACAGCACCAGGAGCAGCACTGGCCCTGCTTGGTGTGGGCAGCACCAGGGCTGGGACAAATGGTGACAGCCCACGGGCTGCCACAGCCCAGAAATGCCCCTGCTCCCTGTCCTGCTGCCCTCTGTCCCATTCTGGGCTGGAGGCACGGCACAGCATGGCACAGCATGGCACAGCATGGCACGGGGTGCTGCCACAGCCTGGCTGCCATGCATGCAGCACCCTGGGGACAGTGTGGTCCCCATGCACGCTGGCCATGCTGGCACTCGCCTGTCCCAGGGTCATGGCAGGCAGATCCCCTCTGTGGGGATGTGCCTGCCTGGGAAGCTCATCCGGGCACTGGGTTGGTGGGTGAACCAAGGGGGTGTGACCCCTGAGCAGCCTCGGGGTGTCAGAGCGGGGGGACCATGGTGACCCAGCCCTGGAGCGTCCCCTCCCTGAGCCTCCTCTCTTCCCGCAGGCTGCTGAAGGGGACACCAGGAGCGCCGGGATGCAGAGCATCAAGTGCGTGGTGGTGGGAGACGGGGCGGTGGGCAAGACCTGCCTGCTCATCTGCTACACCACCAACGCCTTCCCCAAGGAGTACATCCCCACCGTGTTCGACAACTACAGCGCCCAGAACACGGTGGACGGCAGGACTATTAACTTAAACCTGTGGGACACGGCCGGCCAGGAGGAGTACGACCGCCTGCGGACGCTTTCCTACCCCCAGACCAACGTCTTCATCATCTGCTTCTCCATCGCCAGCCCGCCCTCCTACGAGAACGTCAAGCACAAGTGGTACCCTGAGGTGTGCCACCACTGCCCCAGCGTGCCCATCCTCCTCGTGGGCACCAAGAAGGATCTGAGGAACAACCCCGAGACCATGAAGCGCCTCAAGGAGCAGAACCAGGCGCCCATCACCACCCAGCAGGGCATCAGCCTCTCCAAGCAGATCCGCGCCGTCAAGTACCTGGAGTGCTCGGCGCTCAACCAGGAGGGCATCAAGGATGTGTTCACCGAGGCCGTCAGGGCCGTGCTCAACCCCGCCCCGGCCAAGCCCAAGCGGCTCTGCGTGCTCTTGTGAGGGGGCTGGCCAGAGACGATCCTGCCCCTGCCCCACGCCCCCCACACACCTCCTGCCCCCCACCCAGCCCAGTGCCTCCCTGAGCCTCGGGAGCCAGCCCGAAGCGTCCAGCTTTAATAATACAGACCTCGTTTGCACTAACTGTGCGCCCGCCCCGGGGGCACCGGGGCTCCCCCGGCCCGCCCCGCCCTGCCCGGCTGTCAGGCCCTGCCCGGCTGTCAGCGTTCTTTGGGTGACACCTCTGCGGTCCCGGCACAGCAACGCTTCCTGAGAAGGGGATCCCCGGGCTGGGCCAGCCCCACTCCAGCCCTGAGCACCCCACAGGGACCTGCCGCCCCGAGTCCTCCATGGGGACCTGCCACCTCCACCATCTACCCCAGCTGGGACACCTCTGTGCACTCGCCCAGCCCAGAGCATCTCGCTGGCACTGCCCCATCCTGTCCCAGGATCCCGGTGGTGGCACCAGGTGCTCTTGTGAGGTGTTTGGGGTGAGCCCCACACCAGGGACCTCCAGCCCTGCTGAGAGCAGAGCCAGCGTGGCCAGAGTAGAGATCTCCTGCCCTGGCTGGTGCCGGAGCTCCGCAGGGCAGCAGGACTCACCTGTAACCAGCTGCCCCCAGAGTTGCTTCTCCTTAAATAAAAACCTGCCCAGGCCCCCCGTGTCCTGTGCTCCACACCTTTCCTGGGCATGGGGACACCCCTTGGAGGGACATGGGTGTCACCAGCCTGAGCTGGGCTGGGGTCATGGCCAAGCTGAGAGTGCTCCTGGTGCCTGCCAGGGCTCACTCTTACAGGGGGAACTGCCAGGGGAAGCCTCGGATATCCCTGTCCTGACCCCACCATCTCTGTGCCCAGCTGAGCTCCTGCCTGGGGGCTTGGGGACACCGTAAGGGACAGGAAAGGGGACAGTGCAGGAGGTGGCCATGGGGCCATTGCACTGTGTGGGAACGGGGACATTGCAGGAATTGGCACACGAGTGGGGTCCCCACCTGGGCAGCCCCCCCAGCCCCAGTGCTGCCTCTGGAGTGGCAGGTGGAGGGCAGAGCACCGTGTTCCTATGCCCAGGGGTGTCCTGGGGCTCCCCGTGCCCTGTGGCTGGCGATGGCAGCAGCGAGGGACGGTGGCATCCCCAGCCGCTCTCGCCACCCCCTCGCCACCCCCCCGGCACGTGCTGGAGGGCGGCCAGATCCGGACACGGGCCCCTTGTCCGGCCCCGGGGCCTTCCTGCAGGAAGGGCAGAGGCCCGGTGCCCGCCACAAGCCGCCTTTGTTCCCTGCTCCCATTTCCAGCCACAGCCGGGGGCAGGCGTGGGCAGCGGGGCCGGGGGGCTCGGCCACGGCCCAGCCCCAGCCCTCCCATGGAACCTCCCGGGGCTGCTGCAAAGCCTGGCCCTGCCAGACCCCACCCGGGGAGCCCCCGGCCAGGGGACACGGCCCCAGGGGGGCTGCACAGCCAGGGGCCGCACCAAATCCTGCTCCCACCGTGGGCATCCAACAGCCTGTCCTGTCTGTCCGGGGGGAGATCCTCACAGCCATGTCCTGTTCCCACTGTGAGGATCTCCAGGGCCATGTCCTGTTCCCACTGTGAGGATCTCCAGGGCCATGTCCTGTTCCCACTGTGAGGATCTCCAGGGCCATGTCCTGTTCCCACTGTGAGGATCTCCAGGGCCATGTCCTGTTCCCACTGTGAGGATCTCCAGGGCCATGTCCTGTTCCCACTGTGAGGATCTCCAGGGCCATGTCCTGTTCCCACTGTGAGGATCTCCAGGGCCATGTCCTGTTCCCACTGTGAGGATCTCCAGGGCCATGTCCTGTTCCCACTGTGAGGATCTCCAGGGCCATGTCCTGTTCCCACTGTGAGGATCTCCAGGGCCATGTCCTGTTCCCACTGTGAGGATCTCCAGGGCCATGTCCTGTTCCCACTGTGAGGATCTCCAGGGCCATGTCCTGTTCCCACTGTGAGGATCTCCAGGGCCATGTCCTGTTCCCACTGTGAGGATCTCCAGGGCCATGTCCTGTTCCCACTGTGAGGATCTCCAGGGCCATGTCCTGTTCCCACTGTGAGGATCTCCAGGGCCATGTCCTGTTCCCACTGTGAGGATCTCCAGGGCCATGTCCTGTTCCCACTGTGAGGATCTCCAGGGCCATGTCCTGTTCCCACTGTGAGGATCTCCAGGGCCATGTCCTGTTCCCACTGTGAGGATCTCCAGGGCCATGTCCTGTTCCCACTGTGAGGATCTCCAGGGCCATGTCCTGTTCCCACTGTGAGGATCTCCAGGGCCATGTCCTGTTCCCACTGTGAGGATCTCCAGGGCCATGTCCTGTTCCCACTGTGGGATCTCCATGTCCATGTCCCGTTCCCACTGCGGGGATCTCCAGGGCCATGTCCAGGTCCCACTGTGGGGATCTCCAGGGCCATGTCCTGTTCCCACTGTGGGATCTCCATGCCCATGTCCTGGTCCCACTGTGAGGATCTCCAGGGCCATGTCCTGGTCCTACTGTGGGGCTGGCGAGTTGCCATCCCAGTAGGGTTTGGTGTAGAAGTGGGTGCTGGGATGGGGAGGGGACCCCGTGAGGGGACACAGCCCTGCTCTGGCCCAGCACAGCAGGATGAGCTCATGGCCCTTCCCCTCCCAGCTGCTCCCGGGGCGGCCACAGCGAGGGCAGGGCCCCACCATGGCCTGGGACAGAGGGAACCAAGCTCCCAGCAGCTCCCCTGCCCTTGCCCAGCCCCAGCAGTGCCAGCCCCAGCCCTCCTGGCCCCAGGCTCTGTCCCCGGGGCTGTGCTGGCCCCTGGCCCCACAGGGCCTGCAAGATCTGCAGGATCCACAGCCAAGTCAGCAGTCCCTGGAGCTGGGCGGGGAGCGGGGCCGCCAGCTGCGGGGTGGGCTCAGTCCCACGCCTCCAGCCCAGCTCCTGGCTGCTTCCCAGCCTCGCTGAACCTTCCCGGGCTTCATCCAGCACCCAGGGGCCACAGCCCACATCACAGCCCCAACGGCCAGGATCCAGAGCCCACAGCTGAGCGATCCAAATCCTGCACCCCAGAGATCCACATTNCTGCACCCCAGTGATCTGCATTCCACACCCCAGAGATCCACACCCTGCACCCCAGCACCCAGGATTCACTTCCCACACCCCAGAGATCCACACCCTGCAGGGATCTGCATCCTGAGCCCCAGCTCCAGGGATCCACACCCCAGAGGTCACATCTTGCACCCCAGATCCAACACCCAGGATCCACATCCCACACTCCAGCCCCACTGCCTGGGGTCCCTGTCCTGCACCCCATTCCAGCCCCCACCCTGCCCATGGTGCTGCTCTGGACCTGCTGGCTGTGCCAGGGCCGTGCCAGGGCCGTGCCAGGCTGGGCCAGGTGGAAATGCTGCGGAGTTTGTCAGAGCTCACAAAAATACTTAGTGCTTTATTTCCACCTCAAAGCCAAGGCGCTGCGGGTCAGCGCGTCACACGCATGCAGGGACACGGATGGAGCCCACGGATGGGGACAGTGACGATGGACACGTGCAGCAGGACCTGCTCAAAGCCAGCCCGGCCCCAGCTCTGCCAGGACCCTGCAGTTCCTGCTGGAGGAGGCTCTGCCCAGCCCTGGGATGAGCACTGGGACATCCTAGGGGACTCTTGGTGCTGGCTGTGCTCAGGTGAAGGGCAGGGAGGGTCCCATGCTGGTCCTTCCTGGCCAAGCCTGGGGTGGGATGAGCCCTGGCAAGTGCAGACCTCCCCAAAATCAAGACAGCTCCAGGTGCCCCTTCCAGCAGCATTGCAGGAGCAGCTTGGGGACACTGTAGCCCCCATCTGCCATCCAGCCATGTCCCCTGTGCCCTGCAGCCAGAGCTGCACATTTCAGCTACACGTGAAACCCAGCAGCTCCCAGCTCCAGCCCCACAGCACAGGGGAATCCATGGGGACATGGGGGCAAAGACCTCCAGCACCAGCACACTCACCCTTCCTCCTCAAACTGGGCTGGAATGAGCACAGCACCCCTGGAGCAGCCTGTGCTGCTGGGGGGCTTCTGGGAAAGGCAGGGGGGAGACGTGGATGCTCCCAGCACCTGCTCTGCCCTGTGCGCTCCCACCCTGCTCCAGGCAGTCCCTGCACAGCCCAGCACCTTCCTGCTCCCCTCCCGGGAACTCAGGCACAGATGGGCCAGGACCCTGCCCCAGCCCAGGGGGACACCAGTGCCTGAAGCCAGCCCAAAAGGCCACCAGCCCTTTTTGAGGACTTGTCCCAAAACCCCCCAGCCTGAAGGAGGAACCGTGAGACCCTCCAGGCCAAGAAAGGACAGGGCAGGGCTGGACCCCCATGTCCTGACACCGGGAGCAGCATCCTGCTCTCCCTGCAGCACCCTCCAAAGCAGCAGGTCCCTGCTCCTCCTCTGTCCTGCCCTCCTGGAGCTGGCAGGACAGGGGTCCCTGGGAAGAGCCCCAGCTCCCCTGGACGAGAGCTGCAGGTGCAGGTAGGGACAGACACTCCGGGGCTCTCGGGATGATCCTCGCAGCAGCTCCACAGCAAACAGCCCGGCCCAGCAGGACAGGGAGGGGCAGCCCCCAGGGGCTGGCTAGAAGTGCTTGTCCTCCAGCAGTGAGCTCACCACCAGCTCCTTGTTGCCGAAGTCCCAGAAGGCAGTCATGTGGAAGGCCATGTTGGAGAGGACAACCAGGTACTCCAGGAAGGCGAAGACAGTGTACACTGGGGGAGGAAACACAGCAGGTGAGGGGGAGCCACAGCTGCATCTGCCCTGCGAGCTGGGGGGGTCTCTGGAAACCTGTTTGGGGCAGCAGAGCAGGGANCCTGGCCCCACACAGCCCCAGGGGTCTCCACACCCTGGTTCTTTGTGCAGAGCCCCCCAGGCCAGCCCCAGGGGTGGCTCTGGCAGGGCTGTGGCCAGGGGCTCACACCTACATGGGGACACNAGGGCTTGACCTCCACTAGGGAAGAAAGGTGGCTGGGCAGCTGGGGCTCTCCTGGGCTGGGATTTGGAAGGCAAGGCATCACATTAGGAGGATGTCAGGCCTCAGGAAGAACATTTAGACATCAGAAGGAATTTTTTCATAGAAGAGTGGCCAGGCCTTGGCAGGGGCTGCCCAGGGAGGTTTGGAGTGCCCATCCCTGGAGGTGTCCAAGGAAGGGCTGGAGGTGGCACTCAGTGCCCTGGGCTGGGTGACAAAGTGGGCACTGGGCACAGCTGGGACTTGCTGATCCCAGGGATCAATTCCAACCTGAACGATCCTGTGATTCACCCAGCCCCCTCCCCACACAACCCCCAGGCAGCCCCCTCACCTCCAGGGCCGCAGTACCAGTTGTGGTGGAAGTAAACACACACGGCGAACGCAAACGTGATGAAGGTGAAGAAGAAGAGCAGCTGCTTCCACTTGTACGACTTGCGCTCCTGGAAGAGGCCGAGGGCTGCGTGATGCAGGAGCAGCCATCCCCATCCCATCCCATCCTCATTCCCATCCCATTCCCATCCCATCCTCATTCCCATCCCCATTCCCATCCCATTCCCATCCCATCCCCATCCCATCCATCCCATCCCATCCCAGGGAAGCTCTGCCCTGGCCCCACACAGCCCCAGGGGTCTCCACACCCTGGTTCCTTGTGCAGAGCCCCCCAGGCCAGCCCCAGGGGTGGCTCTGGCAGGGCTGTGGCCAGGGGCTCACACCTACATGGGGACACAGGCAGTGAGGGAGCCACAGAGTCCCAGTAAATATGGAGCCCCCGGTGCTGGGGTGCTCAGGACAGGCCAAGGCCCATCAGAGGCAGATCCCAGGTGGCTGCAGGTGGCCCCAGGGCACGGGGAATTCACCGGGTGCTGCACCCCCTCACCCACAACAGCAGCAGAGAGGAGGAAACCACATGAAGGGTGGCAGCCGGGGCGGGTGCTGCGCTGGGGAGCTCGCCCAGCACGCCCTGGCACTGGAGGGGCCCCATCCTGCCCCCAGCACCGCCTCTGATGGGGCAGAGCAGGGCATGGGGAATGCTGCCAGCAGCCCCACAGCCCCAGCTCACTGCTTCTGTGCCCCAGAGCTCAGCCTTTGTGACAGCCCAGGGGCCAGGCCTGTCCCCCAACCCACTGCCCAGCACCCCAAAGCTGGGGGCTGTGGGTGCAGTGACCCCCGGCAGCCACAGCAGGAACCAGCTCCAGGGCCCTTCCTCTACTTCCCCATCACACTGAGGGTCATGGATAAGGATCCTGCACCCTGGGGCCAGAGAAACCTCAAGCCCTGTCTGGAGCCCAAGGAGGGTGCAGGGGAGCCCTGCAGCTGCAGCGGGAGGTCAGCCCCACAGAGGGGGCTGGGGATGCTGCAGACAGCCCAGGCTGTTAGAGGTGGGAGGGGAATTTCCCCCCAGCCTAACGCTTCACGTGAGACAAAGATTCCATTCTGAGGGAGTGCTGATAGCAAGGAAAATGTAAATTGCCCCATCACACTTTCCATTACCCCCGGAACGCGTGCCAGAGGCTGGGCAAGGGAGGAAAACCCAGAGAGGAAGGACGGAGTCACCGTGCAGGGACACTGGGGTGACGCCACCTCCAGCCCGCGGGGCCTGGGCTGGCCCTTCCTGCTGGCACTGGCGGTCCCTGTCGCCAGCAGCAGCTCAGCCGAGCTGTGAGGAGCGGCGGCAGCCCCGGGAGTGGCAGAGCCCCGAGTTTCACACCGGAAAGGCGGCTGGGAACAGCCGCGCTGTCACCGCGCTGTCACCGCGCTCCCACGGCAAACGGCGGCGCTGAGCCCGGCACGGCCCCGCCGCACCCACACAGCCCTGCCGGGGCCTCCGGGGACCCGCCGGGGACACCAGGGACCACCGAGGCAGAGAACAGTTCGGGTCACCCAGTTCCAACCCCTGGTCCTGCTGCAGGAGCCCGAGATGGCCCTGCAGGAGCCACCCCGGGGTCACCACAGTGACCCTGCACCTCTGGGTGCCCCCTGAGCTCCCCCTCTGCCAGTCTGGGCCGAGGATTATCACACGGATAAAATTAGGCGTTAATCCCTAATGCCAGGGCACGGCTGGCTCAGCCCAGTGCCAGGGGATCATGGGGCAAGGTCCCCAGGAGGTGGCACACGGTGACAATGCCACCATGCCGAGCAGAGCTGGCCGGGAAGGTGGCACCTCGGGGAAGGTCCCTGCAGGAGCAAGGGCAGGATGCCCAGGCATGGATGGGAACTGGGGTGCATGGGGACCACAGGGGGATGTGGGAGCTGCAGGAGGAAGGGAAAGGGCCAGCCCACACTCGGGGCAGCACGGTGGGAGCTCCAGGGTGGAGAGGAGCCTCCCATCCCTCACTGGTGTGGGCTGGACCCACTGCCCTGCTCAGGGCTCAGGCAGTGCCAGGCACTGTCCCTGCTTCTCAGCTTTGTGGAGATCCCCCACTGGGGACATCCCAGGGAGCCAGAGGGTGGCCAGAGGAGAGCACCAGGATTAGAGGGATGGAGCACCTCTGCTGTGAGGAGAGACTGGGAGAATTGGGATTGCTCAGCCAGGAGTCCCCAGGTCAGAGCCCTGGAGAGGAGCTGGCAGCTCCAAGCAGCCTGGCAGGAAGCCACCACCAAACTCTGTCTGTCTGTGAGGGAAAAGAGGGATCAGAAAATCCCAAGGACAGGAACACCAAGCTGAGCTGGTGCCAGGCTCCCCTGTGGCCTGGCACAGCTGTGGCTGCCAACTTCCTCCTGGCAAGACAGACCGGGGCACCCGCGGCCCCTGCAGGTCCCCCAGTGTCACACAGCACCCCAGCCCGCGGTGGCTGCATGTGAGTCTGGCCAGAAAACCACCGGGGAATTATATTTAGTGCCCAGCTGGCGGGCAGAGCTGAGGCACATTCCCCGGCACGCCGAGGTGAGTCAGGAGCAGGAGGCAGCACAGTGGGCGGAGGAGAGGGCGGCGGCTGCAGCAGCCAGCCCGGGGGCACACTCCGGGGTGCTGCTCCCAGCCCAAGGAAGGCACTGGGGGCTCCATTCCCCACCCTGGGGGAGCCCCAAGCCCTGCAAAGGCAGCGCTGAGGGGTGGCTGCTGTGAGCCACCAGCAAGGAGGCACAGGAGCCTCCTGCTTCTCCCGCTGCCTCCAGAGAGGAAAAAGGACTGTGCCCACCCCCCAGTTCCTGCTGGGGACAGGGGTGGCAGCGATCTGAACTCAAACGGCAACAGCTCGCTCGGCAGGGACCTCCCTTCTGCCCCGGAGCCATCATCCCCTTCCTGGGGACAAGTGGCACCTGCAGGGCTCTGTGTCACACCGCAGTCCCAGCTCCCCCCGAGGGTTTCCGGGTGTGTGCAGAGAGCCCAGAGCCAAAGGGCCCCACACAGAGCTCAGATATTTATAGAGGGCTTGTCTGAGGCACCGCCAGCGCTCCCAGGGGCGCCGCGAGGAGCTGGGGTGAAACCACGCGTGGTCACCAAGGCGTTTGTGGTCCCTGCTGCTCACACGCTCTGCCGAGGTGGGGACAGCTCAGCCACCCTGCTCCAGCTCCGGGGGCTCAGCTGGGGACAGAGGGGGCTGTGCCCCAGAGCCCCCTGTGCCTTTGCACGGGCTGCAGCCTGGGCTGGGCTCAGCCCGTGCGCCCTGCGGATGCTGGGGGAGTGGGACATGGTGGGACAGAGCCCAGGGGCTGGTGGCAGAGCAGGACCCAGCTCCACTGGCCACAGCATGGACTGGAAGTGACCTCACAGCCCACCCAGTGCCACCCCTGCCATGGCAGGGACACCTCCCACTGTCCCAGGCTGCTCCCAGCCCCAATGTCCAACCTGGCCTGGTACACTGCCAGGAATCCAGGGGCAGCCACAGCTGCTCTGGGAATTCTATTCCAGGGAATTCCTGCCCACCCTGCCAGGGAACAATTCCTGATTCCCAAGATCCCAGCCAGCCCTGCCCTCTGGCACTGGGAGCCATTCCCTGGCTCCTGTCCCTCCATCCCTTGTCCCCAATCCCTCTGCAGCTCTCCTGGAGCCCCTTCAGGCCCTGGCAGGGGCTCTGAGCTCTCCCTGGAGCTTCTCCTCTCCAGGTGACCCCCCCAGCTCTCCCAGCCTGGCTCCAGCCCTGGGCAGCTCCCTGGCCTCCTCTGATGGGCCTGAGCCAGCCAGCCCGGTGGCCACCACATGCACACACTGGTGTCTGCTGGGGCCACCAGCCCTGAGCTCGGGGGGGAAATGTGTTTGCAAACAAGAAGTGAAACTGCTCTGCCCCACTGCCCAGCTCTGTGCCTCAGGGCTGGGGGGAAGGAGGGTTTTAGGGGCGAGCAGCCAGCCAGGAAGAGCAGAGCTGCCAGCCCAGGTGGGCACTGCCACGCCACGGCCAAGCACCGAGCACGGGGTGCAGTGAGCAGCCACAGCTGAAGGCTCCCGGGCTCCATTTCCCTTTTCCACAGAATCTCTCTCCTCTCTTTGCCCCTTCCCCTCCTTTTCTCTCTCCTGCTTTCTCCTTTCCCCCCTGCTGCAGAGCTTTATTTTCCTTCCTCTCACCATTTACCACCTCGTAACTGGAAACCGCCTGTACTTCCCCATTACAAACCAGTTCCTGCGCACCTTCCTGCCCTCACACAACAGCAGTTGCAACAGGAGCCCCGCTGGAGGAGAAGCTTTTGCAAGACCAATTCCTGTCCCTCCTACGCTGCCAGACCTGGGGAACTTCACCAGGGCTAAAAGAGTGCCAGCCATGGGCTGGGAAGGCTGTTCCCTCCTCCAGACAGACCCACTGTTCCTTCCCTCCTCCAGACAGACCCAGCGTTCCAGCCCCCCACAGTTTGTCCTGGAGATGGTCCCAGTTTGGACCTGGGGAACCTGAACCCTGTGGGGACCCTCTGCTGAGGAGGGAAGGATGGAACACGGCAGGACTGGAGCCATCCCTCGCCTGTCCCCTCCTGCCATCGCCAGCTCCAGGGCTGGGGGCAGCAAATATGAGCAAAGGCCCCACAAGGGGAACAAACCGAGCCAGCCTGTCCCCAAGACACCGTGATGCACACGGAGGAATCAGCTGTGCCCTGGCCCAAAACAGCCCCAGGGGCGCGCTGGGCAGCTCAGTGGCACTGCCCAAACCCTTGGATGCACCAAGGATGTGGCAGTGGCACCTCCCGTCTCCCGCTGTCCCACCCTGCCGAGCCAAGCAAGCCGCGGGTGCCACAGGAACTGCGCCAAGCCTGGCAGGGGCCACCAGCCGTGAGCAGAGGGCTCGGAGCCTGAGGAATCCAGGCAGAGACAGGCCCAAGGAGACCGGGCTCGGCCAGGAGGATCTGTGGGAATGATTGGCGGCAGGAGCACAACGCGCATCACCGCACAGGGGACGCTGCAGTCACCACAAGTCCCCTAGCCAAAGGTGACACCTGGTGGTGTGACAAGCACTGTGCCCTCTTCACCCCGACACAGGCGGCCTGGGAGCTGCAGCTCCTTCCTCCTCCTCCTCCTCCCTCCCCATCACCCTCCTGTCCTGGGCGACAGCTCCATCCTGTGGCCCTGCAGGAAGCTGGCGGGGACACCAGAGCTGGCACAGGGACACCGGAGTTGGCACAGGGACACCGGAGCTGGCACAGGGACACCTCACCCCCGGTGGCCTCAGGTCAGGAGGGCTCCCGTCTCCCGGGGGAAACCCCCAGCTCCGGGGGGACCACGCAGCCCCGAGGGCAGCTCCCCTCCAGCAGCAGGGTTGTTCCAGGATGGGAGGAGGAAGCGGGTGGTGGCACTGTGCCGGGTGGTGGCATGCTCAGCCAAGGTGTCACCATGTTCCCTGCCTTTCCCCCAGGGACGTGCAGATCCCTCCAGCCCTCGGGCAGAGTCACAGAAACAATGAGGCAGGAAAATCCCTCTGAGACCTCTGAGTCCAGCTGCTCCCCAGCAGTGCCAAGGCCACCATTGATCCATGTCCCCAAGAGTCACATCCACACAGCTGTGAAATCCCTCCAGGGGTGACTCCACCCCTGCCCTGGGCAGCTGTGCCGGGGCTGCACAGCCCTATCTAGGCAGGAATTTTCCCAATATCCAATGTGAGCCTCCCCTGGCCCAGCCTGAGGCCGTTCCCTCTGTTCCCTGGCAGCAGAGCCCGACTCCCCTGGCTGTCCCTTCCCATCAGGGACTTGTGTAGAGCCACAAGGTCCCCCCTAAGCCTCCTTTTCTCCAGGTTCAGCCGCTTCCCCAGATCCATTCCCTGCCCTGGACATGCTCCAGCCCCCCAAAATCTCTCTTGCCCCTCAGCCCAAAGCTGAGCCCAGGATTTGGGATGCCTCACCCCTGCCCGTTGCAGGGGAGATGAACCAGCCCCAGTGGGTGACGTGGCAGGGGAGGAGACCCAGAGCCTTGTAGGGCTCACCCAGAAAAAAGACAAGCCCAAACAATATGACAGAAATAAAGGAAGCTGTGGGAAAGCTGCCAAGGAATGACTGCAAGCTCCCGCTATTCCCACACCACCAGAGAGAACAGATCACTTCCCAGTGAGCGGGGAGAATCTCAGCATCTCCACAAGTCCCTTTCCTAAGGAGCCTCACAGCCACACAGCTGCTGGAAGCTTCCTTCTCACATCTCTGGAGTCAGGCAGCAGGGACAGGCCCAGTGAATTGGCGGAAGGGGAGGAAAAAGAGCAGTGACTGAGCAGGAGCTGCCCTGGACTGCAGAGCTGGGCCCCCAGCACCCATCCTGCTGGGACAGGGACCCAGGGACAGCACCCGCCCTGCAGCCCTGCTCACACCCCCTGCAGAGAGGCTGGTCCAGCCCCCACCAGCCTCCCAGCCCTGGGACACAGGCACACACCTCCCAAGGGCTCTGCTCTGCAAACTGTCACTGTCCTGGGGTGACAGCCCCAGGACCACGAGGGCTGGGATCAGCTGGGGAGAAGTATCCCAAAGGGAGAGGACAGAGAGATCCAGGGAGCCCAGATCCACAGGTGAAGCCAAGGGGGCAGGAGCCACGTGGGCACAGAGGCAGGTCCCACACAGCCTCAAACCTGGATGTCCTGTCCTGTCTGTGGCTATCAGTGCCCACAGTCCAGGACAAACCTGGATGTCCTGCCTCATAACCCAGGACAAACCTGGATGTCCTGCCTATGGCTGTCAGTGCCCACAGTCCTGGACAAACCTGGATGTCCTGCCCCATAACCCAGGACAAACCTGGATGTCCTGTCCTACCTGTGGCTATCAGTGCCCACAGTCCAGGAGAAACCTGGCTGTCCTGTCCACCTGCCCCATAATCCAGGACAAACCTGGATGTCCTGTCCTGCCCATAGTACAGGACAAACCTGGCTGTCCTGCCCACCTGCCCCATAACCCAGGACAAATCTGGATGTCCTGTCCTGTCCCTGGTTGTCAGTGCCCACAGTCCAAGACCAACCTGGATGTCCTGTCCACCTGCCCCATAATCCAGGACCAACCTGGATGTCCTGCCCCATAATCCAGGACAAACCTGCATATCCTGCCCCATAACCCAGGACAAACCTGGATGTCCTGCCCACCTGCCCCATAATGCAGGACAAACCTGGATGTCCTGCCCATGGCCCAGGACCCACACCACAAACCAGCACAGCACAGAAGCTGCATCCAGGCAGTGGGGTCAGGAGCCCCTGGCTGGATCCTCCACCAGACCCACTGCCCCCCTCCCCAGAAAAAGAGCCAGAGCCAGCCTGCTCCACAGAGTCATTCTGGAAGAAAGGGAGAACAACTCCTGCTGCCCGCTGCTCCCAGCCTGCAGGAGCAGCAATTCCCAGCACAGGGAAGCCAACTTCAGCTTAGAAACAGGCATGGAGAAGGGATGAGCAATCCCAATCCACGGGGATGCCAACTGTGGTGTCCAATATGATCTCTCCATGAAAACTTCATCAGATACTGGGAGGAAATCCTTCCCTGGCAGGGTGGGCAGGAATTCCCTGGCCCAGGGTGCCCAGAGCAGCTGTGGCTGCCCCTGGATCCCTGGCAGTGTCCCAGGCCAGGTTGGACATTGGGGCTTGGAGCAGCCTGGGACAGTGGGAGGTGTCCCTTCCATGGCAGGGGCTGGACTGGATGGGCTTTAAGGTCCCTTCCCAACCAAAACCATTCTGTGATTCAATGATAAAACCAGAAAACAGGAAATGAAACGCTTCCTTCCCACTTTGCTTTGGTAAACAAGGGATTTTGGTGACTTCTGTTTCACTTGCTGCTGTTGGCTCCTTCAGCACCTGCTCAGGGTTATTTCACAAGCAAGGACAGCCAAAGGCCTTCAGTGCCAGCCCAGAGCCCCCTGCCAACTCCCAGCACGGCCCCAGAGCCCTGGCACAGCCCTGGCACAGCCCCAGAGCCCCCTCCCAGCTCCCAGCACAGAGAGAAGAAAGGAAAGTGTCTGTACCTCGGGACTTACTGTGTGTTTCTTAGTCATTCTCCAGAGGATGCAGGTGAGCAGCATGTGGCCCAGGGCCGACGTGATGAACACGATGAAGGCATTTTCGTGGATTGCTGGATTGACAAACAACAGGTTTCCTGCTCAATCCAAGCCAGGAGCACAAGGGGAATGTGGGACAGGGTTTGGGAGGCTTTGTGCTCTGCTGGGAGCCCCAGCACCCCAGCACTCCTCCTTGCAGGTGGCAAGCACAGCACAGCTCCATAACCTGCTCATGCTGCCTCAGGGCTCCCTGGAAGGGGATAAAAGTGCCTGGAAGACTTATCCCAAAGTGCCAGGACGGTGTTTATGTGCTCTGGGACCATCACATCACACGGCTGTAAACTCAGGGACCCTTGGGAGCAGCTCACCATTGCCACTGTTACTCTAGGGATGGGGAAACTGAGGCATGGGGAGGGGGCATGCAGAGTGAGCCAATCCAAAATCCAGGAAAGTCATCTTCTGGCCCCCTGTATGACCTACCTGCCCATTAGCAGCATCAGCAGCCTCATCTGCAGGTACAGGATCAGGAAAGCACCTAGAGCAAGGCTAAACCAGAGCTGCTCCCAAGACCCCAAACCCCACACAACGCCTGCACCTTCAGGTGAGACATTTTCATAAGTGCTGCTCTGAAAAGAACTTCCCAGCCCCTTCTCCAGAAACTGAACCTCGGGCTGAATTCCCAACCACCCAAACACCAGGAATGAGCATCCCTGTTTGCCCTGTCCATGCCAGGGGCAGGGAAGCAGGTGAGGAGTGAGGTACCAGCAGGTGGGAGAGGTCAGAGTCCCGAAGGGGTGATTAACCTGAGCACGGCAGCTCAGGGCTGGAACTTTCCCCAGACTGGGGATTAGTCTGGGATGAGGATCCCAGGAAGTGGGTCAGCCTTGGCTCTGCCCGGTCACACCTTGGGCTCCCCTTGGGGCCAGGCCAGGCTGGCCCAGGCAGCCAAACCTCAAAGCAGCCCCGGATCTCCAAGGGCAGGGGCCCAGCCTGGACAAGCTGGAGCAGCCCCTGGGGCAGGTCAGGCTGCAGATCCTGCCATGAGGGGACACTGCCAGGAGTGGGACAGGGATACCTTGCCATGGGGACAGGGAATGCTGGCAGGAGACAAGGAGGGTGAGCTGGGCAGGGACAGGTCCCACAGCAGCGACCTCCAGCAGCAGGAGGTTCCTGTCCTGCCATCCCAGCCACTGGGCTCCACCAAGGACCATCCTCACCCCACAGGCTGGGGAAGGTGCTGGGATGCTGCTCACAGCACCACAGCCCTGAATCCCAGAACAGTTTGGGTTGGGAGAGACCTTAAAAAGCTTTTTATCCCACCCCTACCGTGGCAGGGACACCTCCCACTGTCCCAGGCTGCTCCCAGCCCCAATGTCCAACCTGGCCTGGGGCACTGCCAGGGATCCAGGGGCAGCCACAGCTGCTCTGGGCACCCTGGGCCAGGGAATTCCTGCACCACCCTGCCAGGGAACAATTCCTGATTCCCAAGATCCCAGCCAGCCCTGCCCTCTGGCACTGGAAGCCATTCCCCTTGTACTGGCACTCCATTCTTTGTTCTAAGTCCCTCTCCAGCCCACAGCTGGACACAATATCCATCATCACCATCCCGCTGTGCAGGGAAAGCCAACACATTACTGCCCTGCTGAGATATCCCAGCACGGGGTTTGTTCCCACTGCAACAGCACCACCTTGCTGAATCCTGCATTTCAGTGCTCTCAGTTAATCCCTGGTGCCTCCTCCAGACCTTAGGATGAAACAGCAGCTGCAGATCAGCACTGGCACTTATGTTGTTCTCAGATGAGACCATGTGGGGGAAGAGAATTTCTCTGCCTGTTGTGGCCAGGTTTTGGACACACGGATTTAACCTGAAAAACTAATTCTGTTTCCAGGAACTATTAGAGGGCTGGAGCCTCTCTGGAGCCAGGCTGGGAGAGCTGAAGACGTTCATCTGGAGAGGAGAAGCTCCAGGGAGAGCTCAGAGCCCCTGCCAGGGCCTGAAGGGGCTCCAGGAGAGCTGCAGAGGGACTGGGGACAAGGCCTACAGGGACAGGCGCCAGGGAATGGCTCTCAGTGCCAGAGGGCAGGGCTGGCTGAGATCTTGGGAATCAGGAATTGTTCCCTGGCAGGGTGGGCAGGAATTCCCTGGCCCAGGGTGCCCAGAGCAGCTGTGGCTGCCCCTGGATCCCTGGCAGTGTCCCAGGCCAGGTTGGACATTGGGGCTGGGAGCAGCCTGGGACAGTGGGAGGTGTCCCTGCCATGGCAGGGCTGGCACTGGGTGGGATTTAAGGCCCCGGAGGCAACACCCCTCCCAACCCAAGCCAGTCTGGCATTCTGTGATGCCATGAAATTTTCCCCAGAAATTCCTGGGGAGGGTGTGTGAAGGCAGCTGGAGCAGAGCCAGCCCAGAGCCCAGCCTAACTGTGGGATAGAGGGGACCACAGGGGGCACCAAGAGCCAAGGCCTGGTCCAGGCTCCATCCCAGCCATGACTTTAACCAAGTATCAGCAAACAAGATCTGTGGGAAGAGCATGGCTATTCGCACGTTATGCACATCATCCTTCTACACTATTATCTTAAATAGAATCTCTGGGGGTTTTTAAGTGTTTTTTCTGTGCAAACTGCCTCATTGCACAGCAGTGTCCCGAGCAATGGCTCCGCGGGGCAGGGCCCGGGCGGGGTGTGACACCTACCATAGTTTTCGGTGGAGGACACGTAGGTGAGGATGAGGAGGGCGAAGTTCTCGAGCAGGTTGAGCAGCAGGGTGACGTGGCACAGGCGCAGGTATCGGGGGTGGGGGCAGTGGCAGCTCTGGTAGTGGTTCCAGTAGGCCACGGCCACGAGGACGCGCGGGGCCGAGTGCAGGCCGATGCACAGGCGCCACACGTAGCGCTGCGGGGTCTCGCCCCCGATGGCCGCGCTGATGGACGGCAGGTAGTTGGGCACCTGCAGGGACACGGGCACACGGCACAGCCTCACGGTCATCCTCTGCCACACACACTGAAATCTTCCCTTTTTTAAACTCCAAATGGGTTTATTCCTGTTCCCAAAGCCAGGGAGTGTATCGCGGCAGCGCCCCGGTGCATCCCATGGGGTCACGGATCCCACAGCCCTGCTGGGATAGTTTTGGGGTGCTGGGGGCCCTGCCCAGGTGCCAGCTCAGGTTTCTTGCCTTTACACTCCTGACTGTCCATAGAATCCCAGAATGGGTTCAGTTGGAAGGACCTTAAGGCCCAGGGACACCTCCCACTGTCCCAGGCTGCTCCCAGCCCCCATGTCCAACCTGGCCTGGGACACTGCCAGGGATCCAGGGGCAGCTGGGCACCCTGGGCCAGGGAATTCCTGCCCACCCTGCCAGGGAACAATTCCTGATTCCCAAGATCCCAGCCAGTCCTGCCCTCTGGCACTGGGAAGCCATTCCCCTCTTTCCTGGCACTCCAGGCCCTGCTAAAGTTCTCCTGCTGGTGTGAGATGATTCCTGCCCTCCATTCCCAGCTCACACCCAGCTGCTCATCCAGCAGCCTGAAAGCCCTGGGGAGCAGCCCAAGCTCATCCATGGAGCTTCAGGCCCTCCCTGGAGGGAGACACCTGTGGCTCCTCTGAACTCCAGCAGGCCGGAGGGCAGCAGCTCTGGACCAACCCCTCCCTGTACAATACAGGGATGATGTATCTCCCTTCAGCTTCCCCACCTTTATTCCTCACTGCAGTAACCCCCAGTGTGCCCAGCCCAGTCTGCACTGCCTTCAGTCCCAGCACAGAGGCAAACCTGCTGCTGCCAGTCCTGAGGCATCACAAGGGCAATGAAACAATGGAGCAATGCAGCTTGTTCTGGATTCTGTAACACTTCTGGTGGGAAAGCCCAGGAGGGGAGCCCAGGAGACAGAAGAGGAGAGAGGAATCCAGAAGGTGGATAGGAGCCCAAGAGGAGAAGGGAGCCCAGGAGGAGGGAGAGGAGAGGAGAGGAGAGAGAAGAGCCCAGGAGGAGGGAGAGGAGACCAGGAGAGGACAGAGAAGAGCCCAGGAGGAGAGAGAGGAGACCAGGAGAGGACAGAGAAGAGCCCAGGAGGAGGGAGAGGAGACCAGGAGAGGACAGAGAAGAGCCCAGAAGGAGGGAGAGGGGCCCACAAGGGCCCAGAGCTCTGTCACCCCTCAGGAATTTGGGTTTTCCCGCGGGAGTCCCTCACCCCACAGTGCGTCGCAGTCGTCTCACGGAAGTTGAAGAGCAGAGACCAGATGACACAGAAGAGGAACCCAAAGAGGGGGCAGAACACAGTCCCGAGGGCCAGCGTGGTGAAACGCAGCCGGAACAGGATCCCGTCCCGATCCAGCGGCAGCGGGACCTGCAACATCTTGGAAACCTGGAAAGAAACAAACAAATGTCTGACTGGGGTGCTCTGTCCTGCTCTGGCTGGGCTGACAAGGTGGGGATCAGTCACAGGCTGGGCTCGATGACCCTGGGGGGCTTTTTGAAACTGGGATTCTAGGATTCTGGGCAGGAATGGACACATGGCTCAGCCCCACACTTTGGGTGACCCCAGACAGACACACAGCTCAGCCCCTCACCCCGTGTGACCCCACACAGACACACAGCTCAGCCCCTCACAGCCTGTGTGACCCCACACAGACACACAGCTCAGCCCCTCACAGCCTGTGTGACCCCACACAGACACACAGCTCAGCCCCACACCCTGTGTGACCCCACACAGACACACAGCTCAGCCCCACACTCTGGGTGACCCCACACAGACACACAGCTCAGCCCCACAGCATGTGTGATCCCACAGCCACAGGATGGGTAGCACGGACAGGCAGCCAAAGAAAACCCCATTGTGGGGACACAGGAACCTGGAGACTCACGGACAACAGGGAGCAGAGGCAGAGCAGGGCCTTTCCCTGCAACCCTCCAGAGGGATCTGGCAGGAAGGGCACGTGAACCCTGTCCCGTGGGATCCATCCAGACCATTCCCTGTGCTCGGGGCAGCGCTGACACAGCCGGGCCAGTGCTGCTGGTCCTGCTGGGAGCAGTGGCTGCTGTGGCTGCACAGCCCGGCTCCTCCACAGCCCGGCTCCTCCACAGCCCGGCTCCTCCACAGCCCGGCTCCTCCACAGCCCGGCTCCTCCACAGCCCGGCTCCTCCACAGCCCGGCTCCTCCACAGCCCGGCTCCTCCACAGCCCGGCTCCTCCACAGCCCGGCTCCTCCACAGCCCGGCTCCTCCACAGCCCGGCTCCTCCACAGCCCGGCTCCTCCACAGCCCGGCTCCTCCACAGCCCGGCTCCTCTCCAGCCCGGTTCCAAGGGCCGGATCCCCCACAGCCCGGTTCCCACAGCCCGGTTTCACGGCCCGTGCTCGCCCCGCCACCCCGGCCCTGCACGGGCAGCACTTCCTGGAGCTGGGCCAGGGCAGGCTCAGGCTGCAGAGCAGGAAAGGTTCTTCTTTCCCCAGAGGGTGCTGGGCACTGCCCAGGCTGCCCAGGGAATGGGCACGGCCCCGAGGCTGCCACAGCTCCAGGAGCCTTTGGGCAGCGCTGCCAGGGATGCCCAGGCTGGGATTGCTGGGGGCTCTGGGCAGGGACAGGGATCAATGATCCTGTGGGTCCCTCCAGCTCAGGACATTCCATGACTCCATGCACCCCCGGCTGCAGGATCAGGGCAGCACAAACCCCACACAACAACGAAGCCGGGGCTTTGTCAGGTCGGGAAGGCTGGGACGGGCACCTCTGGAGCCCAGAACAGGGAAACCCCAGCCCAGGGCTCCCCTCAGCCCCAAGGGATCAGGCTGCCATGGAGCCCACCTCACCAGCGCCCGGCTGCGGGACAAATCCGATTTATGGACAATCCCTAAGCCATCTGGGCAGTGCCCCAGGGCGGCACGGCCACTCTGCCAGCACCAAAAGCCGCCCACAATGCGAGACCAAGCCCCAGTGAAGGGACTGACCCCAATCACCGAGGGGCCACAGAAAGCAGAGCTCAGCCCATCCAGGCTGCTGGGGACGGAGAGAGGGAATTATTATTTGAGAATAAAAGCAAAGGGAAAGGGAAGCTCCAAAGGGCCGGTGGAGGTGTGGAGGGGGGTCCCCGGCCGGCCCAGGCTCCCCTCCCCGGCACATCGAGGAGCCCCCAAGGGCTCCCCACGGCCCGGGCCGGGGGATGGAGCCCCTAAACCCTGACCTTCCCTCGGGGGACTTGGTCACATCTCCCGGTGCCGTGGGGACACCCCGGGGATCCCACAGCAGGAGCCCCGCAGCCTCTGTCCTCCCTGCCCTCAAAGAGGGCAAATAAAAGGCAAACATTTTCTATCACGTGTTGAATGGCCCCGACCTGTGCTGCAGGAGAGGGGCTGCACCACCCCGAGACCTGCCCCGGGTACCCCACACTCCCTTAGAGACTCCCCTGAGACCCTTCCCCGGGCACCCCCCTACTCCCCCGAGCT